>OX579636.1:39102946-39523753 GCA_951230915.1 Antitrichia curtipendula
CACGGAGAGAATGAGAGATTGACTAATGAATTTGGATTACGTCGTGCTCAGTGTTGATTGCGAATTGAAAACTAGATATGATTGTAGAGTGACTAGCTCTCCTGTAGAGATCAGTATAGGGGGCTTTGTTTGCATTGATTGTGCAGCAAGTGACTAGTAGAATTCGGATTGGGAGACTAGCTTCTGAGTAACTCACGACAAGATTGAATGCATCTGGACTACAACGTGCTCAGTGGTGATTAAGAATTAGATATTGCAATTGGATATTCGGAAGTGGTCGACTTGATTACGACTGTGCGGACACGACTGCGAATATAGATCGAATCTTAGCGAAAAATCACGTCAGGGCGAAGACGGAGATTGGTGTATGAGTGAGCAATTTGAATGGGAGGCACACACATCTGAGAGAGCTCATTCGGAGAGGGAATTGTTATAGTGGGATGCAGCAGCTGGTGAATTCTAGATTGGGGCAAGCGGCAGCGAAGGAAGTAGCTTCGTGGCCCGCTTCGTGGGGCAAGCTTGAGACCCTTGGATCGTTGAAGAAGAAGATGCGGATGAAGCTTGATGGGTGGAAGCGGAAGGGCTACCTGCGGGCGGCAGCGGACGCGTTGATGGCGAAGAAACGTGGTGTGCACGCGCTCTTGGCTCTTGGCTTGGTGCTGCTCTTGGCCGCCTTCACCTTGCTAATGCACCTCCGCGATTTTTCCTCACGGCTGGGTACGTCGATTGCGCAGCCTGTCTTTGATTCTCCTCTTTGGTTTGTTCATCAAAGAATCCGTGAAAATGGCAAAATCTCAAGGTTTGAAGCTCTGTCCTCTTGGAGGGTATGATTTCGGCACTTGAACACGACTTGTTGACGAATGTGGCGATTGTGTCTTAGTTCAAGTGTGGCAATCTTCGTTTGCAATTTCAAAGAGGTCTCTAGCTCGTCAGAACATGTAGTATTAGTGCCGAGTGGATGCGATATTGCTGGACCTTTGATCCTGCACAAGGCACGGTGAGAATTTATAGCAAATTCGTAAGCCATGGTCGACGCGTGAAATGAAACTAAATAATTCAAATCAGTTCGAAGAGCGCCAGTGTTTCCACTGCTCTCGCTTCGTGTTTGTCGAGACTTTTACAGAACAATTGCATAGGGTATACATCTAGGCTTTAGAAATGATACTATGAACGCTCCGTCCAGGATTTATTTCTATGATTCAATCGTCATTTGCTCTACTCTTCACCAACTCCACCCTTGAAATAGTAGAGCGATTGAGTGCGTCCCATAGTAGAGTGATTGATAACGCTCACTCCCCTTTTTCACCAACGCAATCAAGCCTATTCTGTAATGCATTCTTTTAGAGCTCATAGCGATCATTGTTGTTGTTGCCTTGGATGTATTGCAGTATAATTTCTATCAATTCGGTAACAGTGAGAAGGCTAAATTTAGTGTTGAACTGCGCAGGTACTGAGAACACCGCACGACTGCCCGGCACCATAGACGAAGAGTATTATTTCCAGTGCGACCGATCCCAATTCCGTTCCGACATCTGCAACCTCCGTGGCGACATCCGCTTACTGTCTCACAAAAAGACGAAATCCTTCGTGCTCTACACACCAAACAGCCTCCCCCCCCGGACGGAAACCCTAAAGCCCTACACACGCAAATGGGAAGAAGGTTCCATGAGCTCCGTGAACGAGCTTTCGCTTAGAACTCAGATTGCAACTTCTCCCCGTCGGAACTGTGATGTCGTTCACACGGTTCCTGGCGTCGTCTTCAGCACCGCAGGGTACACGGGGAACTTGTACCACGAGTTCAACGACGGGCTGATTCCGCTCTGGATCTCCACACAGCACTTGAACAGAGAGGTCGTGGTTGTAATCTCCAGTTTTCACGACTGGTGGTATACGAAGTACAGAGATGTGATGGCGCAGATAACGAAGTATGAGATCGTGGATCTGGAGGAAGACAAGAGAGTGCATTGCTTTCCGGAGATTGAAGCCGGGCTGCATATCCATGGCGAGCTCGAGGTAAACCCTAAGCGAATGCCGCAAATGGAAACCATCCGCGGGTTTCGAGAAGTGCTAAATCGGGCGTACAATCCAGGGCCAATTCAAGGTACAACACTCTTTCTCTATCTTCATTCCACAAGTTTATACACTTACCATCAATAATTTCTTGGAAAAACTTATCACAATAAAACTAATTTCATTACAATTCCACCCTGCTTGTGCATCCGTCGGCATAAAAAAAAATCTGATGCCGCTTCTATTTTTTTGGCAATCCCCTCAGGACAACGTCAAAGTTATGCATTATTGACCAAACAATCCAATTATTCAAGTAATGCAAAATAGATTGTAAAAACAGCTTGTTTCAAATGGCCATATCCATCGTTTACTACACAACTCCAAATCCAATAAAACAAAATTCATTAGAATTCCATCCTGCTTGTGCATCTTCGCGCTCACAAATCTAACGCCGCCTCTATTCACTACAGGTCAACTTCAGCAACCGAAATTACACAAGCTCAAAGCATCAATGCCGCGCTTGACGATAATTCTCCGCAAGAAGACGCGCAAGTTTCTGAACTTGCAGAAGATCGTGGACCTCGCACAGAAATTAGGTTACAGAGTGAGCTTGGTGAGTCCCCAATCGTCCACGGAGCTCAAGAAGATTTTCAAGCTGCTCAGCAGAACGGATGTCCTGCTCGGTGTGCACGGCGCCGCCATGACGCACTTCCTGTTCATGCGACCTGGGACGGTGTTCATCCAAGTCGTCCCACTGGGTACCGACTGGGCTGCGAATGAGTATTACGGGGAGCCAGCTGCGAAGCTCGGGTTACATTACATGCCATACAAAATCACACCGAAAGAAAGCTCCCTCAGTGACGTGTACGCTGCAACTGATCCCGTGTTGGTGGATCCCGAGAGCATCACGCGGCAAGGGTGGGAGAGCTTAAAGAGGATCTACCTTGAGGGGCAAAACGTAAAACTATCGTTGGGACGTGTGAGAGAGGTTCTAAGGGAAGCGAAAGCTTTCGTGAACCCTAAACCCTAAAGTCTTATATCCTAACCCTAAGCCCTAAAGTAAGTCTTAAACCCTGAACCCCTGAATAGGACGCTGAACCCGTGAACCCAAGTGTAGATTGCTGAGTATATTGACCGGCGCATTGCCGTTGTTGCCAAAATGTGTATCATAGTTAACCCATAAATGACGTGGAGGACGTTTTGTGGCCGATGTATGACAAAGAATCTCTCTATGTAGGATATGTAGGATAGAAGTGCAACTATTCATCCTCCAAATTTTGTGTGAAAACGGAAGGTCTTCCATAGTAGTTTGTCTTTCAATGAGTGTTTTTATTTATTTATTTAAGCCAACAATTCCCACAGTACTTTGGTGATCAGTACACATGATTTCCTTGGTGACTGGCTCATTGTTTAAGGGTTAAGAGTTGTTTTTGAGCTTTTGGGGAACCCTTTTTTTGAATGACTATTGGCTCAAATGCAAAAAAATCAAATTGAGGGAGTTTGCAGAGAGATTTCCTCTTTCAGGGAATATTACCAACATTAGATGACTCATGATAATTAAAAGGCTGCACAAGCATGTTCGTTGTGTTTTATTCATTCTGGAATGTTGGGTGATTTTGAGTTTACTCTTCTCGCCATTGGTGCTAAGAACTGCATATTTGCAGCATTCACATCACATCTGAAGCTACATCAGTCTTGTAACTGAACACTGTTCAGGTATCCCGGGAAGGAAGATAGATTAATATAAACCACATCACAATTGCACAAATAAGCAATACTTGCTGTCATCGAACACGTTACTGTAAAGATACTCGGGCTCTCTTCAAGCGAAAAAGAGACCCGTCATAACGTTATGATAGCCGAAGCTCCCCGTAACGGCAGATTCCCTGTCGGTACCCTTAAACTCAAGATTCCCATCACAAGTTTATTCCCGAATTGGGCACCACAAGACTCTTCGAAGTACTAGCCTCCACGTACAATTGAACACTAGACCAGGTCTAACGCTCCCTACTATACATGACATGTTCTTCAATTCAATCGATACTTTACTGATAAAAATGGAATGTAATGGTACACATGCCTGACGAATGGTAGGCGCCCTGGATTGGTTGGGAAAAAAAATTCTAGCAGATGAACACCCTGTCCTCTAGTGATGAAACTTCAAGGTTCAGGTAGTTGATATCCGCAACAAGATGTCCAAATTCCTCTGACAAAGCAGTTCAACGTAACAACGTCAGAGTGGAAAACAACGAAGAGGTACTCGGTTTTTTCCATGCAAATTTACAAATTTTGTGAATGTAGAAGACTTGGCTGGATGCACAGGCATCGGACATTATGCACACCTTGATTAAAAAACAAACATGTTCTTGCTGTTCCCATAAGAAAACAGCAAGCAAACAAAAACCCTATTGAGAAGCTAAGAAACTGAAATGCAAATCATGTGTTCCTAGGCAAAACCCAGCAACAATTCGATGTATAGAGAGTGGTCGTACTACGACTGGTTTCTTTTCTAATTTAAAACCTCCACGTGCATGGATTTAGACGAACAGTGTGCCAAGACTGCTTACCCTCTGATACAGTGCGGACGTCATCAAGATACTCAGGAACCAGTTCTCTGTACACCACACCACCTTCTTTTGCATCCAGGATCAAGAGCACACCTGAACATCATGAAGGAACATAATAAGTTCGATCACACAACAAACAAGCTAAGCCTTAAGTGGACACTTCCATATCGACAGGAGTTGGAATAAATCGTATCGAAAGCTTCAAGGATGGTCACAAAAGACATCAATAGAAAAGAAGAACCAAACCCTGCATCTTTGAACAATAGCACTGTGTTTTGAAAGTTCAAAAAATTGACTGATGGATTTCAAAGTGGATTTTCTATTTTTATTTTGATATTTTCATCTTATTCACCCAACATCCATATTTACGATCCGTCGTACAAAAATCGTTCAACTATACAAGTAGATAATGCAACAATTTTCTGAGGGGACCAAAAAATTGTAAGCAACTGTTACCTCTCAAAAACAATTAATGAAAAGATATACAAACAAACAATCAAAATAGATTTTCACCAACACGTCTGAGCCCGCTTATAAGGCTAGCTTTGTTAGGAGTTCTACCTGAGGCGAGCCATTCATCAGAGCAGACCCCTTTTTCTGTACAGGTTGCAAGTGGAGCTAACCACAGAATATTTCGAAGATCCATACTTTTATCATAAGGTATCTTGGAGCCTGCCACAAAGAGGTTGCACTCTTATCAGCACCTGGAAGCAATGAAAAAGGAAGATATCATTGGAAAAAGCTAAAAATAAGCTCCAAATCTTCACAAACAGTTGGCTCACCCTTCTGGCAGTATCCCAAATTAATAGGGAATATCTTCTCGTCATATGCAGGGTACTCCCGTGAATGAAACCTGCGTAGGTAGAAGTCCTCATGAACTTAGTAAAGCCTCGTTAGCTTCTGTTGTAATGATTTGGTAGAGAAATCTACACCCTCCCACATTGGAATTGCTCATGAAATTCATGCATAGTGGTAGAGATTTGATCTCAACAGACCTCGATCTTGAACCTAAAAGTGATCTCTCTACTAATCTCAAAAATCACAGTTCTACAGAAGTTACACTTACAAGTAACGCAAATAGAAATCTCTACATTTAATCTCCACTTAGAATTGTTAAAAGGAAACAAGAAGCATGCCGGCAAGCCTCTACCCAATCTCCAAGACCAAAGATATCCTCACAGTACGATGGCTATTTGATTTCAACTCACAAAATGCCGAGCCGGTGGGTATCATAGGCAGTGAACATGTGGCCATGGAAGAGGTCAAAGCGGTTGAGTGACACGTTGAAGCCCACCGACGGTGACAACATGCTTATGGCGTGGAACAGAAACACAATGTACGAATTGATCACCTGCATCAGCCCCCCGAAGTTACTACAAATCTCAGTCAGTTTTTGGCATACCTATAAGTCAGACATTGAATATTCACAAGGCATGCTAAACTGCGTCGGTTCAATTGCAAAATAGACCATTAAAAAAAAAGTTAAATTATCAGAATAATAGGAACTATGCTCAGTTGCATAAAATTTGTCATCTTAGCAACAACATCAGGCCATCCCACATATCAAGAACTTGCCCATTGCTACAGCACGCTCAGAGAGAAACAAATTGAACGCAATGAACTAGGGTTACAAAAAAGTGACGCAGAGTGCGACTTACATTGTCTTCAAATCTGTTTCCATAATCGAACTTGGTCAGATAGCAGTGCTCCGCAGTGGAGTTTTCTACATCCGGCACCTGTTACACACACACAAACCACTTGCTTCATCCAACTCTTGGAAACCCAAAGGTTGAAAACAGATGTAGTCCTCTGAATTCTTAACAAGAACAATCACGGCTTCCGTACTACAATATAAGATTTGAAAAAAGTGAGTAAGCCCACTTTTCAGTGATGATACGAAGACTTTCTTTCGTCCGATTTATATCTACCTTCGTGCCCAGTATATGATGTCCGCTGATTCCGGTGATCAATACAATTTCACCCCATCTGATGTTTCCCAGTATGATCAATCAAGTTTCTCGTTCTAAAACCACGAAACCCTAAACCAAAACACAAGAACGACCATGTAATACAATGCAGGAGGATTTCCAAAGTGAGGAAGGTCACTTTTGCCCAATTTTTGTCCGAATTTTATCTAATTTTTATCCAACACATCCGATGATCTCCACTGATTCCGGCGATCACTAAAACTTGACTCCCTCTTGTGTCTCACAATAATTGATCAATTCAATTCCTCATTCTATAACTATGAACAAACCAGAACACAAGAACGACTCCGTACTACAGTGGAAGAGGCCTTCCAAAGTGAGCAAGGTCATTTTGGTCCAACACGTACAATAATCTCCACTAATCCCATCGGATGTTTCACAATACGATCAACCAAATTCCTCATTCTAAAACCACGAAGCCCTAAACCAGAACCCAAGAACCCAACTTTCTTCACTGATTCCGGCGATCAACCAAATTTAACCCCATCTGAATCATTGATATTTCACAATGTGATCAACCACATTGTTCACTCTTAAACCATGAATCTCGGATTCCAAAACCATGAAACCCTAAACCAGAACACAACAATGTAGGAGCAACTTCAACCCACCGTATAGCGCTTTGGCGAGAGCTCACTCAACACCGCCTCTGGCTCCCCCCCAAACGCCACCACCTTCCTCGCCAAGCTCAACACCGACTCCGGTGGCCACTGCACCAGCCTCGCCACTTTGTCCTCCAAACCCTCCACACCACTCACCAACCGCGCATTCACCTCCATCAAATCCTCCACAGAACTCAAATCCTGCTGCAATTTCCGTCGCCGTGACCAAGCAGCATCCCGAATCTCGTGGTAGGGGACCAACGGACGAATGCAGGATTTGAGCTCAGTTGCTCGCGTAATGCTCAAGTTGCCTGCTCGTATGGGACCCGAGAACAGAGCCATGAGGTCCTCGGCGCATGTGGCTGCTGCGTCACTGCTGGCGAAGCTTGTGGGGAGGGAGTGGATGGGGTGGGGGAAGTTTAGGAAGAGCATGGGGACCAGGAGGAGTTTGGGTACCAAAGAGATGGCGGATGGGGGGCGCCAAGGAACCATTGTGTGGCTGTGCTGCAGAATTGGAACCGTAGATGAGAGCTGATGCGCATTTGTGCGTCAAATGGAACCAACCCTAAATGGGAATTGGAAGGGGTTGTAAGGAGCGTGACTTGGAGCGTGGTGTCCCGGAAATCAGAATTCGGGGGTGGAGTCTGTGTGCAACTGGGCCATAAATGTGTGCGTTGCGATTCTCTGAGAATTGAGAGATTCCTTTGAGAATTGCGTGATTTTTTGAGAATTGAGTGATTCTCTGGGAATTGAGTGATTCCGTCGGTCGACGTGATGCTTGAGGAATGCGTGCCGCGCGCGGCGGCAACTGCCGCAACTCAATAATGAAGGGACTGCGTTTTGCTGTCGCCGGCGGGTGGAAGGGTGTCGAAAAAGTGGACAATGAGAACTCTTGATTCGCTTACTGCAGGAGCTTCACCAAATGGATGAAGTGCATTCAAAGATGTTGAATTAATGGTATCGTCTATTGGGATGAGGATAATTTTTTAAACTATATCTTTTTATTTGTAGTTCATAGTTTATTATAATAATAAAAAATTGGAAATTTCCTAACCTTCATTGGAATGAATTCAATGAAATGCAGTAAAAAAAAAAAACTCAAATTTTCTTTATTTTTATTGTGAAGGCTTTTCAAGGTTGCTTTTTTGCAATAGATTACCAAAAACATATACATTGGATAGGACTAGTATAATCAATTAGTGCCCCGTGATTTGTGTAGAAGGTTTTGACTAATCTAAGAAAGGAAGAAAATTTAAATAAAACTTGCCAAAAAATCAAGGTTTCATTGCTAGTTCTTCTCATGCAACAATTTGTTTTTGTTTGAAAACTCTAAACTTTATACTCTAGCTACTGAATTAAGAAGAACTTAAAGTAAGAAGAATTAAAAATATGACCTATACAAGAATTAAACAATTCCCTCATAATTGAGAGCTTGTTCAAAGTTATTGTAGGTAGCTTTGAACAACTTGTACAAACTCTACCTCTACTTATGAAATTTTGGCAAGTATACTGTAAATATTATATAGTACCAATATACAATAATAAAATAAACTATAGATAATGCAAAAATCTTACTACAAGAGGAACCAAAATTTTGTTGACTAATCAAACACAATAGTTTAATCTTCAAATGTTATCATTCTTAAAATATATAATGACAAAAGTTTCTCCTAAAAACTCACATTTTCATAGTACTTGAATCAGGTTTATATAGCTAAAATAAGAAACTTGAATATGGATTTTATTATTATTAATTGTTGTCCTAGTCAAGCTATATTTATATAGAAAAATGTTCTTTGAACCCCAAATCTAATAGCACAATAATCCCATTTCACATCCTATCAGCTCTTTAGGAACATCAATTCATCTCTTTATACACTTGGTTGGGCTAATTGGCAAATGGTTTAACCCTCCATCGCCTAAGGGGACCAAAAAAGTCCTCACATAAGGTAAAGCAGCCCATTGTGGTCAGATGACCTATAGTGGACATCTAGGGAATGACCCCATCATGGTTTTTTCAGATTTTCAAATTTGGGCTTCAATGCATGTCTTACATGACACTAATGGAGTGATTAGTGACTTCATTAGGAACTTCCAATTTTTCAATGAGAATTCATTGTAAGAAATGACTTTCTATGCCTTCCTTGTTAGAAAATACTATGCTGCTTTAGATGAGCAAAATGAGCATGATGGATCTAGATTTTGTTGGTTCTAAGGTAGTCTATAGACTCTTTGGGGCCATGATGCATTGAACACTTCAAAAATCTATAGCAAATTCATACTTTATAAAATTAAAATAAAAATTCAATTACTTTCACTATTTCTCACACTTGCACTATTGTGGAAAAAAACCCTGAAAACTTTCAGCAACCACAAGAGGTCAAACTCCTAATTCTGACCACAATGGGTTATTTTACCTTAGTTTCAAGTCCAATTCAAAATGTTGTAACTTCTATGTTGCATTTAATTATTTTTGAACTATTCAATGAATTATGGACTAAACATCCGAAGATCACGGGATAATAACATTGTGAGATCTCCCAATGTTTGTAAAGATCTCTCAATGTTTCTATTTATTTCTTGATGTTTTAGACTATCTCCTAATAACCATTGTGAGATCTCCCAATGACCATTATTAATTTTGGACTTTCAAAAGTCCCAAAGTAGTTAAATATGGCATTTTTGCATCCGATGTCCAAATTTGATAAAACTTGTTAGGAAAGTTGAGTTCATTCTTCTAGTTCATGTGGTAAAATTTTCAGATCAATCGAAGATGTACTGATTTCTTGGAAGCCAATCAAAGTTCACAGGTTCAATTTGAGTTCACCAAACTACATTTGGAGGCTGCAACTCCTAGAAGAAAAACATGTTCGGCACAACCGACTACTATGCAACTAGTGTCCTATACAACTTTCTTGCAACTGTAATCCTCTCTATTAGCACCAAATCTAACGTAATTGTTTTAATATCGTTGTTTTACAACATTCATACATTGTTTTACTCGCAAAGCAAACAATCTATAGTTGCAAAAAATAACTAGGAAACAACTAGAAAAAGATTACATCTGTAAAATGATCATAGTTATTTCCTAGTTGCTTTCTAGTTGTACAGTAGTTGTTTCTTAGTCGTTTCCTATAGTATTAGAAAATTCAGCTTTTCTGTTGATTTGGTTACATAGATTTGATTCACTTTTCTATTGATTTGGAGAGTAATTTGTTGATTTGGATAGAAATCAATAGAAAAGTGAATCAAATCTATGCAACCAAATCAACAGAAAAGCTGAATTTTCTAGTAGTGAAGCTAGTTGTTTCCTAGTTGCTCTTAAGTCATATACTAATTGTTTCTTAGTCAAATTTCTATTTGTCTCCTAGTTGTTTCCAAAGTTCATTTTCATTTGTCTTATATCAATTGTTCCATATCAATTGTAAAGAATACCATTAGGTTGGACATATAAGACTTGTAAGTTGTTGTAGTCTTGTGCAATGAAGTTTGTTGATAGAATTCTAAGACTTCTACAATTTATAGATTTCTATAGAGTATAGATTTCTACAATTTGTAGATTTTACAATCTCTGAAAATCAAAAAATATATAAAATCCAAGAAAATTTTAAGCCTATAAAAATTTAAGGTATCCTAAACCAATGAAATCTATTAAATACCAATATTTGAATTTTTGAAATCTAAGAAGAATCTAGATCTGAAATTTTGAAATCTAGGAAAAAATAGATTTGAAATTCAAAATCTAGAAAAAAGATAGTTCTGAAATTCAAAAATCTAAACAAAGATAGATATGAAATTTTGAAATTGTTGAGATTAATATTTAAAAATCTACAAATCTACAAATCGCAAACAAGTCGCAAATGAGTCACACACGAGGCGTGACTTTTGCAATTGCTACACCTTTTTCCTAGATTTTAGGGTGTCCATTGCAACTACAAGTCTCCAAATTATCACCAATTGCAAACTAGTCGCAAGTGTCCTATGCAACTGAAAAACTAGTTACATAGTGTAGTTGCAAAAACCCTCATTTTCTTCTAGCGAACTTTAGGGGCTTGTATCTCCTTCATCCAATGTTTGTTTTCAATAAAATTTGTTGGATTATGTTCCTCTTTAAGTCTAATTATTGTGGTAAAATTTTATGTCAGCCCAAATTGTTTTGAATGTTTCGGAGCAATTTGAAGTTCAAAATCCTGACATTTTTGGATTACAATGAACTTCAATGGCTTGTTTCTTCTTCATACAGTGTCAATTTCCAATAACTTTTGTCAATAAAGTTGCACATACTAGTCTAGTTTACGTGGCTAAAATTTCATATTAATCCCAAAAGTTATAAGTGACTGAGAAGCATTTTAGTAGAATGAGGTTCAACCCCAAATGCATTTTCTGTAACTTTTCTTGCTATTTTTTTAACACTGGAAAGCTATCTTGCAGACACAATGAGTCAATTCTATAATATTTTTTTTCACCATGTGTTTGTATATTGGTTTTGAATCACTTTATAGTTTAAGTTTTTTTCATTTAAGTAGGTTTAGAAATCAAATTTCACCTCTAAATGTGTTGCTAGGAAAACATCCTTTTTCAACACTAAAACATTATAATCTTGCAATCTACGTGGCCAAATGACTCTAAATTTGATTCATATCATCTCCAACACATACACTACAATATAATACAATTGAGGTCTCTATAACTAAATGATATTTAGATCTATAACACTTCAAAAGCAACAATGTTTTTGACCTCAAACAAGCCTTAGGCTTGCAAGTACTACTATATATAGTCCAACTAACTTCTCATTCATCCAATGTAATACTTGAATGTTGAAAAGACAACCTTCCTCAAATTTCATGAAATTTCATAAAATTTCAATAAATGATATTTCTGTACAAAGATATAAGCAAAAATGTGCCAAAATTTGAAAAAAGGTATTTACGGGTTAAGTATGAGTTCACCAAATATCTACTCATCTTTAATGAAAATGGAAATGGGGTTGTCTACTGTCACTTATACAACCTCCGACATAAAAATTGCATAAGAAATTCAAAAGATACATAGTAATAAAACTTTGATCTCAACAGACTTGGCTCTTGTAAGTCGTGTTTTCTCCACAGATCTATAGTGATCTCCCCAAAAATCACTTGTACGTATGTTAATATGCTTGCAGGGACGCAAATAGCGTCCTCTATAAAAGTGACTCACCAAATTTGCATTGGAAATATTACAGCATCAGTTAGTGATTACAACCCGCAATTCAGAGGAATATCAGTTCCTACACACACTCAACAATCTTGGCATCTACCTCTAAATGGTACAGATGGAACGCCAGGTGAGCAAGTCAAAACCAAGCTTCAAATATATACCTCTCCTTCCCACTCAAGAAAGTCGTTGAAATCTTTCTTAAATGAACCACTACGCAAAGCTGGATGATAGCTTTTTAAAAGTGAAAAAAACACTAAAATCCAATGCCACTAGAAAAAAATTCCACGAACCTCTATTGATCTTCATCTTTAGGAGGCTTTCGAAATTGATTTTCCAACTGCTTGGCAACTATAAGCCCAGTAGTGGCGAAAGTTTTCAGGTTTGGAATAGTGTAGTTCTGGGCAACGTACACCCCAGCAAATGCGCCAAGCGAGAACGAGAAACTGGTTCTGAAAATCCCCATATTGCTGCGAACTGCAGAGCTTGTCCCAGTGAAAGCTGACTCCAGATTCTGCCCTGTACAAAACAAACAGAAAAGATCTCTCATGTAACATTCTTATGCACCCGTCTTACTGCTCCTTTCAAGAATGCTATGCAGGTCTCACAATTGTAAAACGAAGCTCAACAGAGCACATAATTCAGGTGACAGGAGCATTGGCCAAATCCAAATGTAGCAAATCGGGAAAACATTGACGACAAGGAAGCTCTAATCTGCAACCTGCACATCCAGCTCACAGACGCTTCACTTGTGCAGGGTGCCTCAAAATCAACAAAATGTCACAACATGCCACTCTCGCATGCCCACACATCAGAGGATAATTATCGTCAAATTCCAACTCACTCACAGGTATCATCCACACTTAGACGCGTGAACATTCCTAAACAGCAAGGTAGAGGATCCGAAAATCACTAGGGACCTGATCCCTTCTTCCACTCCAACCCTTGTTACCAAAAGCAACTCATATCTTTCTATACACTTGGTTGGCCAACTTGGCTAAATGGTTATGGCCACCGATCTTGAAAGAAATAGAGTTATCAAATGTTTCTTCAATATAGGTTTACAACCTGCCACTTAGAAACTCCATGAAAAATTCAAACACAGTGATAGAAATTTGATTCAAGAGAGTTGGGCTCTTGGGCCTCAAATAATCTCTCCTCACGTCTATACTGATATCCTTAAAATCGAACAAAGAAATAAAAATCTCAAAACCAAGGAAGAATTATTTTCATCAACGAGCGTTGTAAACGTGTAAGATTTCTCCCTCTGGACCATAGTGACTGAACCCTAATTCCTTACCACCAACTCAGAAAACTCTTATGAAACATAAGCTTGCTCAGTTTTGCGCGAAGGAGACTGATACAATCACGCCATCTCAGTGGTATCCATTCCCACCGAAGCAGTCTCCAAATCAAACTCTCACATCCACTATTCTCAAAGTGGACAGGTAATTACAAAATCAAACACAGCGCAAATCAAATCAACTGCTAGTTGCGAATTCATGACCAAAAACTACACAGACCACAGCCAACAATGCAATTTCAGAATTTCCATCACCGAGCGTTGTAAACGGCAGAGGTTTCTCCTCCCTGGACCATGAAGATTGAACCCTAAAACCTTACCCTAAACTCCACAGCGCACAGCAAGCTACGAAAGCTAACTCAATTACTTGGAAACAGGAAATTAAGGCTTCCATCATACTTCTGAACACGATCGATACCTGATGCCTGCTGCGGTGGTCGCGACGCGTCTGAAGCGCTTGATGGAAGCGATTCGCTCTCACTCTGTTGTGTCTCCGGTGAACTCTCTGGGGCGGCCACTTCGAACTTGCACAGGGATTTATAGTCCTCGTAACCCTAATAAATGCCGATTTGGACCAAAGTTTCTATTTTCATATTTGAGTCTTGTAGGTTGAAATTCCACTCAGCCAGTTTTATTGCAAAACACCTAAAATTGGTAGAATAAGCAATTCAGCATAGTTGAAAGTACCTTTGTATAGAAAAAAATGTTTTTTTAGCTTTAGCGCTCAAAAATCATGAATTTAAAAATTATATAATTTTTGAATAAGACGTGTAATTACAATGGATTTACGGTGAATTACAAAATGGAACTTCCTAGGCCACTCAAACTGTCACATAGCTTGGTCATAACACCCAAATCTAGAGAATCAAGCATCAATCAATTCACAATTTAGTTTGGGAATGGTTTAATTGCACTTTTGGAGATACTTTCAATAGAAGTCTAGTTGTCAAGAATAGGTACACTGACATTTTGGGGTGTTTCACCTTATAGCAACTATCCATTCAAAAAGACTTGCCATGTCCTTTCAAAAATACCAAGCACCTTCCTTTGAATAAATCTTAGGAAAAAAAGAAGAATGTTTGGGATATAAAATTTTGGGGGGTATGAAAATTTTAGAATTTGGAAATTTGAGGATAGTTCATTCAAAAAGATCAACCCAAATCTCTTAGAATGCATGTATGTAAGCTTTAAGGGGGAAATGGTTAGAATCATTTAAAGGTGTTTGTTCATCTATAAAATCACCTATTGCAAGAAATTTATCTCCCAAAATTGGCAAATCTATTATATTTTTCACAATCACTTAGAAATTTCATTCATTTCTTTACTCATTTTCTTAATGTTAAGGTAACAAATGCAAAAATGAAGGATAAGTTACAAACCCATCAATTTTTTTGGCTCATTCCACTAATAACTTCAAGTCATAAGATAGGAGCACCTATTTGTGCCACTATATATTACAAGTGTACATTTTAAATTTTCAAATGTGATACAAATAGTTGCATGGCATAAATTGATTATGTTCTCTTACCTTAATGATCTCAGTGCCTCTTGTAAAAATAGTCACTTTTTAATTCTAGAGACCTAAATGAGTGTTAAATAAGCATACTGCATTTTTTTTTGGTAACTAAAACTAAAACTAATAGCCCAAATGACTAGAAGTATTCAAAAGTATTTTAGTTACAAAATAAAATAAAAATAATATGAAAAGTTTCCAAATTTTTAATGTTCTTGAAAATTGAAGGACCATGAAGGGGCTAATTAATTCTATAAGAAGATCTAATTTATTTTATTTTAAACTCTACAGAAAAATGAACAAAGCTAAATCTATATACATATCCAAAAGACAATTGAAAATCGACACATAGCACTAGCAACAAAATTTAGAGTAATTGGTAAACAAGATTGAACAAATACAATATATGAAGCATAAAAGCTCTTCTTCCTTTGTACTCAAAGAACTTTCATTGATCTAAACAATCTCTTACTTGAACGCCATGATGTATGTTGTGATTATTACTTTGTTAAGTTTATCTAAGTTTCATTCATAAGTGAATTAAAAGGATGGATCTTTTAAAGATTCTAATCTTGAGGCTTTTGGATATAAATCCTAATATTATATTGCAAGTAGATCAATTTGATAATTTAATTCATCTTTCATAATTGTAAAAAATTATATTAGCAAAAACTAAACTCCAAAAATAAAATTCTTCAAATTTTTTGTATTTATGCTAGAAATTGCAGTTTTAGAGCATTTTTGGTGATAACATAGTCAAGGAACTTTAGTGCTTAAGAAAAATAAACATTTAGGTGATGAACAGAGTACTTCAAGGTGACATTTGTCTCTCTCTCTCTCTCTCTCTCTCTCTCTCTCTCTCTCTATATATATATATATATTCTCAAATAATACTTATATGTTTAAAACCCACACTTTCTTTTTTATCAATATTTAATCTAGACCTCTCCTTGTTTTTCTGCTTCTGGCTAATCTTATTGATAAAAATACGTTTTTTATAAGATCTAAACAAAGATCTGCAAAAATTCTAGAAATGATTTGGGTATTACATGATCAATTCACCAAATTCAAATTAGTAGGAGTTGTTTTTCACAAGTATGTTTGCTACATCAACAACACTAGATTTGTATCTAGAATAGGGATTTTGATCAAAAACTGATCTTCCAAGGGGTAAATGCATGGTCAGGTGGCTAAAAATTGTGACACACTTTCAATTCTTGCACAAAATCAATTTTCAAATGCCTAAAAGGTACATTGAAAAAATTAAAAAATTAAAAAAAGTTCATTTTAGAGGCTTGAACTTCATACTAAATACAACCATGTTGTTGAATGTTTTTTAGAGCATTTTATGAAAGTGTAGGAGACTTTTAAAAATTTATGGATGTGACAAATCTGTTGTTAGCAAATTTTTCAAGGACTTTTTTAAGATGGTTTTGGTACTTAATATCATAGAAAAGACTATGATTGTAGTAGCTATTTGAGTAAATTTTTTTTAAATTATAATCTTGTGGTGTAGATATGTTTTGAACACTTGCAAAGGACTTTTTAATGACTTTTCAAACACCAAATTTTATGAAGTCATTTTTTCTTAGCCAATATTTTTTTTTTCAAAAATTATTTTTCTAAGGTATAATAAATTTTTAAGGTCTAGGGGTGCTCAAAAAGCTAAATGCTTTTAGATATTTTTTAGACTTTTTTTTTGTAGAATTCACTCCCAAGCATTTCAATCTCAAACATTTTACTCACAAAAATGGACTTTTGGGACCTGGACTTTTGCCAAAAATGAGCCACTCAACCATGAATTCACCCTAAGATAAGTGATCAAAATATGGCTTTTTGTTTACTAGGGACCAACACATTTGCAAAAACATCACATCTAGATTCTCACCTAAAATGTACAAGTTCCATACATGAGAGTCTAAGGTTGGTTTTAGATGTACCTATTTTTACTTTTTTAGCACTTTAAAAATTTATTGTTTATTGAAATGGAGTCCAAAAATGCAATCTAAAAGAACTTAGAATCCCCTTTCAACTACCAACGAGATCCAATACATGATTTTTACACAATTCAGTAGTAGAAACCATGCTCAAAACCTTATTTGAAGGCATTTGCGTGTTGTTAGTTTAATAACATTGCCACTCAAATATGGGAAATAGTTATGATCTACTCACTACAGAATTCATCGTTGCAAAAGTCTCCTACCGCAAACCAACCAACTCCCAAAATCACCCATACCTTGCCCAAATACATAGTCAACCCTTTGTCCTAATAGACCAGCTCATTTCTTCTCCAAGATTGGAATCTCTTTGTTTGACAATGTTTTTGTCTCCCGTTTTGAAATTTTTGACAATTATAGCAATTTCCACCATTGAGAATGTACAGCTATTAGAGATATGTAAAAAATGTATAGGAAACTATTTATTGGTCAAGCCCAGAAGGAGAGTTGAGTCCGCCTAAAGCCATTTGGCGAGGCAATATGAGTGGCGATGCTTTAAGAGAAGTAGCCATCAGTGGTGACTAGAGAATTAGTTTCTCTTTTGGGGCTTTTCCAAAACTTTTTTAGCCATAGGAGCCGAACACACACAACATTTAGAGATTAATTTCCTTAATTAAAAAACCTTTGTAGTTGTATGAACCACAATTGAAAAGTAATACAATGAAATTAACAATAGTAGGAAGTTATCTATTTCTCTAGGAGGAGGCAAAATCCTTCGCTACTATTAAGTGCATTTTACCACCTTCAATCTTAAAAGAATGGGACCTCCGCAAGCCAATGAGAGCCAATGAGACAATGCCACGTCTCCATTTTTTGAAGATTGAGAATGAGGTGAAGAAGATGGCAAGACGCTTAATCCGTCCAACGAATTAGATCATGCAATCTGAATTCTAAGTAATTGTAAATAAAAGTCCCCTATTTTGAGTTGTGTTAATCTTATGTTCTTCACCTCTATTAGCAAATGTAGTGCCTCTATTTGTAAATATAAATTTAAAATTTGCATATTTTATCATGTGCGGAAAATAAAATAATTCCTACATTTTCCACTGATATAAAACTACTGCATTTTTACCTTGCATGGCTCACTTTGTGGGACATGAATAGTGTCCTGCGAAAATGTGACAACCCCTGTTATTTCAGGCCTCTCATTTTACAACTAGGTTAGCAATAGTTGAAACACCTTCAAAACGAGACCCAAATGTAACAAATCACTAAAGATGAAATGCTCTTCATGAAATTGATTTTGAGCACTTAATGAGCACATGAAAGTTTGAATACACAACTTGGACACCAACCCTAAACCTTGTGCCAACTAATATAGGAGATGGATTGCAACAAGAGCATGCTTTTTAAAGTCCAAAGTTGTGATCCCTCCGTCCTAAAATGATCTTCTTGTTGGCCATAATTTTTTGTCCCAAAATGACCTTGTTGTTGGAAGAAGGAGACTGGCAAGCAATTTCCCCCCTCCCTTAACAAATATAGTGGTCAAATCCATGAAAATACAAAGCATTTCCATTTCCATTTCCATTGTGAATAATTCCTTCATTTGCAATTTTTAATTGAAGAATCCCAATTCTATGGATTGAGAATGTTGAATGCTCCAACGGGAGTAGGTGAATGACTAAAGCAAGTCATCATAACACCTTGTGGCCCCTCTTGTTTTCAATGGCATTTTGAATCAATGTCTCTCGTCCACTAGTGAGCTAATAAGTGGGTGAATAGTGACGTTGTGGCATTTTCAAGGAAATTCTCTTTTGTATCTTGCTGTAGCACAGAATTGAAGTGCCCACCGGCGCTCCTTAGAAATGGTTCAAAAAATTAAATTTTCAAGTGTTCTAGAAAACCACCTTTAAAAAAGAACTTTGAAACTCAAAACTTAGGATAATAAGAGGGGAGTGAACTTTACTTATTGCTCAAATTTCTTTTAGAAAAATGTTATTTCCAACCTTAAATCCATTTTTTCTATTAGTAAGATCATTTCGGAACAAAGGGAGTACAAAATAATGGGTCCTAACAAGCTTCATCATTTAAATAGTAAATAGGAATTCATTTTGTACATTCCATATACGGAGTACTATATACTCTGCCCAGGAAGGACTTCAAAGACTTCAAACCCTAAAAGACCTGAAACCCTGAAACCCTGACTCCACAATCTGACCATATCCATAACCCCATTCCATCCTCGTGCCATCAAGCCTTCGACTCGTCCAAGTTCAGTGTAGCAATCTCCGGCGCCAAACTCTCGTTCCCGACTGTTCCCGACTGTCCACAACTGTCCACAACTGTCGCATCCGGTCTCTTGAACCCACTCTCCACCAGCGGCCTCCACAGCTGCAAAATCCTCTCTTTATTCTGCTCATTGCGACTCGGATCCGCAACCATCCACACCTTCCCATCCTTCACCAAGTACGCATCATAAAGGCCCTGGTTATCCTGATACTCCGCCAGTCCCCCATAATCGCTCCATGAGAATTTATTACAGTCATTCTCGTTATCGATGACGAGTGGCAGCAAATCTGCATACTTGAGAGTATAGTTAAGCTCTTGTTGGAGCAAGTTGTAGCATGCAACATGGCAAGCGTACCCTCTGGCTACTTTCGTGTCAAGGTAGTCTTGGTCATGGCGACCGACGTAAAAGTAGGAGTAGGGGCTTGTGTCAGCTTGAATGTCGAAGCCGCCGTAGCCGTTGTAAGGTTCTAAGGGGATGAGTTCTTCCTTGTTGGAAATGCCGATGAAAGACTCCAGCCAGGTGTAGTCTGCAGGATTGGGTTGAGGAGGGGGAAGTGGTTCGCCCTCCACGGTGTTCATGGCGTCGAATTCGACGTAAGGAGGACCGGCACATATCGTGCAAAACTCATCCCACTCGCCCATGGCGACTAATTGAACGACACCTAAGAGTCTGTTCCGGCAAAACCCAAGAGTCTGTTTGTGATTCTGGGTAAAGAATAATAAGGGAATCAAGAGTCTGTTCCAACAAGGACGAGGCACGATTCAAATGTGATTTGAAGCTCTTGCAGGGGTAGTATTTCTAGGCTGAGAAGATTGTGGGGCTGGAAATTGAGCCAAGGAAGGGAAATCTCACTGTCGAAGTCCAGGACTGTGACGCGGAAAGTCCGAATGCTCAAACACAACAATCAGGGATCTGATGACGAAGATCGCAGAGTAGTCGAGAACTTGGATGGAAGAAACTCCTCACTCTCCAGACAACAACAAATTAACGTTCCGCTCTCATACAGACTGAAATTATGGATCTCGTGATGGAGGTCTCACAGTAGAAGCTGAGAAATGTGATGAGGAATTGCCTCACGATCACAACAGCAAAAAACTCCAGTTACGGCCTGATGTCTAAACAATTTTTCAACCCTCACGCACATTGGAATTAGGGATTACACGACGAAGATGGACAGCACGAAAGCGAAGAACTTGAATGATGGAAATGAAAAAGAGTCGGAGCTATTTGTGGTTTCGTGAGTTTGAAGCTTGATGTTGAAGCTCCATTGAGCTGGCTTGTTTTTCTTCGTTTCTTTGAGGAGGTAACAGTGATAGCGAGCTTCTTTCTACAAATGAGGGCTTTGTCATTTCTTCCTCTCCCGAAGACTTTTGAAGCTTCTCCTACAAGGACCAGGCGCACGTGCGACAGATTTCCATGCTCATAGAATGGGTCAAACCTTGCATTAAAGTAAAAGAATATTCTAGAATTCTAAAACATGAGCTTGCTCAATTTTGCGCGAAGGAGACTGATACAATCACGCCATTTCAGTGATATCCATTCCCACCGAAGCAGTCTCCAGATCCAATTCTCACATCCACTTTTCTCAAACTGGACGGGCAATTACAAAATCAAACACAGCGCAAATCAAATCAATTGCTAGATGCGAATTCATGACCCAAAACTACACAGACCACAGCCAACAATGCAATCTCAAAATCAAGGAAGAATCCATTTCCATCACCGAGCGTTGAAAACGGCACAGGTATCTCCTCCCTGGACCATGAAGATTGAACCCTAAAACCTTACCCTAAACTCCACAGCGCACAGCAAGCTACGAAAGCTAACTCAATTACTTGGAAACAGGAAATTGAGGCTTCCATCATACTTCTGAACACGATTGATAAGGTAGTCCGAGCAAATTTAAAAAATCACTTTTTTGTTAAAACAAAAATTTGAAATAGGTTTTCTAGAATTATATGTAAATAGAAAGCTTTGAATCATTCTATTTTGATCAACGACCCAAAAGTTATGAGGAGTTGTTGTTTCCGGGTAGTTACGGATTCTCTAGTCCAAAATAAACTTTGAAGTCCTTTATCTTACTCAATTTTCAGTATTTTTTGAAGAAAATAAAATCATAGGATGTAGATTGTTTAGTACAACAGTGCAACCATTGGGATTGGCATTTTTCAATTCCATAACTAAATTCTTAACAATTTTGTATTTTGGATCATTCTCTACTTTTTTTTTCCAACAAACTTTTTTTTTCCAAATGGATGCTTGTATCCAAAGTTATAATGCCTTAAGGTTTTGGGGCAACTTGGGTAGCTTTTGCAAAACTCAAGGCACCATAACTATTGCAAGACTCCTAATTCACTTCTAAATTTGGCAGGTATGTATATAAGATGCAAATGTCAAAAAAAATAACCATGTGTAGTGTAAAAAACTCACTCTAGGAGAAGTTAAAGGTTGTTGGAATTGTCGGGCAAGGTAAAAAAAAAAGCTTCTTCTTCTAACTTCAAACATTATAATCTTTCAATCCGTGTAGTCAAAGTTTTTGAAATTTTTTCCACACATTTCCATAGTAGTCAAGTTTAAATTTGTATTGTTGAATTTTTAAAAAAACATGCATTCTTTTTATTTCATTTTTTTCTCACTATCCTAAAGAATGACCATTTTTCACAATTTTTGCCTAAAATATGCCTTAGTTCTTTAGAAGTTAAGGTAATTCTGGATTATTTAGAATTTGAAGTAGGCTTAAGATGAATAAACATTTGGATGATGAACAATGTGCTTTAGGATAATGTTTGTCTACATAAATTCTCAAATACTACTTAAATATTTAAAACCTACACTTTTTTTTACCAATTTGATGCAATTGGGATAATAATGTATTTTCATAAGACATAAACAAAAATGTGCAATAATTCTAGAATGGATTTGGGCGTTATATGATCAATTCCCACCAAACTCAAATTCGGTAGGAGTTATTTCTTACTAGTGTAATTCCTCCATCAACAATATTAGAAATGTGTTTAGTTTATGAGTATTAATCAAGGAATGATCTTACAAAATAAATGATCAAAACATGCATTCTTTTTATCAGAAACTATTAGATTTGCAAAATCGTCACATTGGAATTCTTACATTAAATGTACAACCTCCATATATGCAATACATAAAATCTCAATTCTCTAGAGGGCCACTCCAGAGCATTGAAAGGACCCTAGGATAACATTTAAATTTGCTTAAAGACTATTTTCCCCCTATAGTCACTCAACCTGGCGCTATGACATCGGATGATTATCAATGGTTTAAAATCCAAGTAAAAGATATTATATAATTAGGATTTAGATATTGTAATGCACTTTAACCCTAATTATTGCATGACTTGTACTCTAATCAAGTTTTGGAAAAAAAATCATGTGTCAAAATTAGTCTAATGACATCTACCATCAAGAATTTTTTTAATGGCAATGTGATAGTCATAATTCATTGACAATAGTTGCGAATGAAGGATGAAGTGGTTTTTTTTATAGAGAAGTCAATTGTCCATGGTGAATCCTCAAAGGATATGGGATACTTTGAAGAGAGATCGCTCACCATCAAATGTAGAATATGTGTTCAAAGGTGAATTTCAAACCCTATTTAGACATAGTAGATTTTTTTTTTTCAAAAAGATTTGAAATAATTAAAGTTGGATAATAAATCTATTTTCATCTAAAACAATCCTTTTGAGGTTTAGAGACTCCAATAAGAATTTCAGGACAAAATTCTAAAAGGAATTGGAAGGAAAATTTTCTTTGACATTTAAACACCTCTCCAAATTTTGTCTGAAACTTTTTATTGGAGTCTCTAAACTTCAATCAGATTCTTGGCGATGAAAATTATACTGATTCCACAATTTTTTGTAGTTCAAAGATTTTGAAAACAAATATTCTATTATGTCTAAATGGGGTCTAAAATTCGGATTTGAACACAATTTCTGCTTTTCACTTAACTTTGAGCGGTTGTACTCCTATTTATCCTAATTTACATATTCCACATTAATTGTTTTACCTACTACTATTCCACTTGTATAATATCTTTCCTTCTCCACTTCAAAAGCACTGAACTAAGTGGCTTGTAAAGGTTAGCTTAAAATTACTAGTGTTTTTAGTTTTTTTGACAATTAGCTTCAAAATCCACTTCTTCAATTAATTTGACTAAATTTGATCTACTTACCAATTAATCACCATGTACGCTCATGTGGAGGAATATTAAACAAACCTCTGCTGCAGTCACCAACATTTAATTTACCAACATTGAATTTACATTTAGGTAGGAGAGGTGAAGAATTGCAAATTAATCACGTACAAAATAGGTATTAATTTTTTATAGTTATCCTTAGTTGTGAAAAAGGAAGAAGTTGATTCACTTTGGTCTCATGTGGGCATTATTAATATTACTGACAAAATTTTAGGAGGGATTTGTAAAAAAATTTGGTGGAAGAACAATTTTTTTCATTACAAATGATAAGTGTTAATTAATAAAACAAAAATAAAGTCATAAAATATATTTATACATTAAAATATATTTAATAATATTGGTTGTACGTTGAAAATATAATACTCCTGAATATTCAAACATGAATATTCAAATATATTCTCATAAATATTGATTGTATGACAATATTTAAAATATATTTCAAGAAATATTTCAAATATAATACACATGACTAATTTGTCTCAATCACAAGCTTACACTAACCGTAATCCATATGTATTGCATCTATCTTATTTCCCATGGATGTATCTTTGGTTGTGATGGAACCTCTTTTTTTGATTGTGATAGCTTTTTTTATTGTGATTGAAGTATCTTCATATATTACAAGTTATGTGTTTGGAAGCCTCTTGCATTGTAAATGGTGTCCTTTCACAGGAATGGTTTACCTACTTAAGTTGCCAAATTTGAATTGCGTCTTCTCATTAGTAGACAAGTTTAATTGATAATGAGTCCATTGCACATGGCAGGAGCTTCGCACAAACTAGGAGGCATCTGACAATCCTATAGTAGGGATTTGACATGAAGATTATTGAAGAACAATCATAATAGCACCATTCTTATGGCAATGCCACAGTGAAAAGGTAACACATTGTAATATACAATAGTTGTGGCTTGTTTGAATTTTCTCCATCTCTGCACCTCTCTGCACCAAGTTGATAACTTGCAATTAAGCAGCTTTGATGGTAGGCCACTTGTTTCATGGAACATGCAACTTTATCTAGGAAGAAAAAAATTGCACTCAGTTTTGTAAAAACTTGTATTTAGTACTAAGGTATCTACACCTAAAACTAACACAAATTAAATGTTGACTTCTACTTTCGATGAAAAATGAGCAAGTAGATTAACCAGTGTGGTGAGTAGAAGGACATCAACAATGTGGAGTTGGAGACTATCATTTAATGAATGGTTAACATTTTGGTGTATGATGATTTTAGTTTTGTAAGGGGACAGTTTTTGATGGAATTTTTTTTAATCAATTTATCCTCTTTGCTTTGACAGTATTTTGATTTGTAAAAATCTTTCCTTAATGTGTCTCAAATGGATTTTGGATTTGTCCAAGTTGCACTTGTTACCTCTTACAACATTTACTTTTTAGAATTTGTAACTAATTGATTTTGTCTTCAAAGTTTAGGCACAATCAATTTTGATTTGTAAGTGTTTGCTAATGAATGGGCTAAAATTCATAGTCATTTATCTTGTGTGCCAATGGTTTTGTACAACTTATTGGATTGGTTGATTGTGGAGTTTGGTGCACATTAGAATTTGTACGAGGCTAGGTATCAATATCATCTTTATTTTCTCTTCATTATAAATTCTCTAGAAATTAATAGGCTCTAAGTTATCTTTGTTTACTACTCCCTTTGTCCGAAGATGATCTTTTTATTAGTTTTTATTTGAATTCCAAAATTATCTTCCTATTGTGGGAGGAAGGTGACTGGTGCGTAGTTTCCCAACCATTGTAGCAACTATAGTGGTCAAATCCATGAAAACAAGGAGCATTTTTATTTCTATGCCAATTGCAACTTCATGTTGCAACTCTCTAGTGAACAATCCCAAGTATGTAGGTTGAATGAATTTATTGCTCCAATGGGAGGAAGTGAATTAGAATGTAAAGTCAACAATTTGCAATTCATTGCCACAATTTCCACCTCAAGGGCTAGCTTCCACCTTTTGGGTCTATTGTGAGCAAGTGAGTGAGCATACAACAAGCAATTGAGTGGCCATCGGTGTCGCTCCGTAGAAATGGTCCAAAAATCCAAGTATTTTAAAGTATTTTGAAACCACACTTTGAAAAGGGCTTTCAAACTCAAAGTTTTAGGATGATAGGAATGCATAGAACTTTACTTATGGCTCAAAATAAATTTTAAATAATTTCATTTTCAACATTAATCCCAAACATTTTGTCCAAGAAGTAGATCATTTTGGAATGAAGCAAGTATAATTTTTCAAAACATTATTTTTTTAATATTTAAATCAAGTACAAAAGTGAAATGCAATCTAAGTTTTTGAATTATAGAATACTGCAATTTTTATTAGTTTTAGAATGGATTAGTTTAGATACTATATACTCCCTCCGTCCCAAAATGTTCTTCCTGTTGGCCTTCATTTTTTGTCCCAAAATGATCTTCCTATTGTACTTTGTGAGCTGTGAATTGGTCAAATTTAACTTTTGGTTGTTCTCTAGGACTAACAAAACAATTCCAAGCGATAGTTCCCCCTCCATCTATGCAATCACTAATCAAAAGACAAATAAAATGGTTGAAGGGGTCAATCAACACTTTTTGTTTTTATTTTTTGCATCTCTTTTAATATTATCTAATTGAAGGAGATGAAGGTTTTGGGAGGCAAAATATAGGTCCACATATGGTCTTTGACTTATACTAACTACCCACAAAATGACGACCTCACACTCAATAATTAAATAACCACTGGTGCTCCTTGAAAATACCCAAAAAAATTCACTTTTTAATAATCCAAAATTACTCTTTAAAAAGGGCTTCAAAACTCAAAGTTTCAAGAGCAATAGGAGTGCACCAAACTCCATATGTAGTGCAAAACAGGCTTTAAAAATGTTATTTTTAGTCTTAATCCAAAATATTTTGTCTAATAGGAAGATCATTTTGGGACGGAGGGAGTATTAATCTACCTCATGATATTTGAAGGTTGTTTAAGTGGTGCTTTGACTTTGTTTAATAGTATGAAAACAACTTGAACCAAGGATTGATAATTTTTATTGGTTAATAATCAATCTTGGTTGAACTTGCATTTAGACATAAGATATATCTATTAAGTGCTTGAGATAGGAAATGAGGAGGATATGGATGGAAAAAAATTGAAGACCATGCTACAAAATATGTAATGAACATTAATGAGGATTTCACTCCGAAAACAAACTCTACCAAATTAAAAATAAAAAAAAACAAAAAAACTTTTAGTTTTGATTAAGCTAAAATTAAACACATTCAAACATATTTTGCATAGGAACTAGTCACATTTCAATTCCTAGGATAGAAGGCTAAAATATGGATCCGTTTTCAACATTTATATGTATTGTATAACTATAGTATTACAATAGGAAAGTTGTTTGTCAGGCAATTACTGCCTCTTTTGAGTGTATTGTAATAATGCATCCAAAATCCAATTTTTCTTTATTAATTCTTTGGTAACCCCCCATAATTTTTTGAAATTAATTTTGAAATTTTGAAAATTTCATACCTTCCTCCTTTCCCCTGCTCTCTTGCCCTCTTGTAATTTTCAAAAAAGAATGCAATTGACAAACAATATGGGATAAAGAACATCCTGTATCTTGTACCCGTACCCGTATCCGTATTCATATCCAATATTGTATCGTATCTATATCCGTATCCACATTCAGTGCTTACTGTGTATTCATATACATATTGTATCCGTACCCAATATTCATTTTGGTATCCGTATCCATATTGTTATTTAGATGGCTCAAGTTAAATCTCACAAAACCAATGGCTTGTAATTTTCTGAGAAATCAACGACAATTTCAAAGGTAAACATTTTTAAAAAACAAACAATCAACGGCCTTTAAATTTTTTGAGAAGGGTGAGGGCAACTAATACAAACCAAGGGTGACAACCTCTTTTCACTGGATTTTTGGATTGTATAACTTTTTGAAAGTTGGCCCTCCATTTGTAATTCTCTAAAATCTATTGGTTGGAATCATTCTTTCAACCATTTTTATTTGTTACTATCAAACTACACACCAAAATCAATATTGCTTAATGGATATCTCATTTAAGAATCATCCACTTATGACCAAGATCCTATTGTATAAAAATGAGACTTTTTTTCTACCTAAATTGACAAAAGCATCAATCCCATAAATAATAGTAATGCGTTCCTTCAAGCGGAATCTTCACATAATTGTTTGAAATAACCATTTCTTCAAGCCATGATTCACACAATTGGACATTGTTTCGGAAACAAGGCCCCTTCACTAGTTTGTTACAGCCTCTGCAAACCCTAATTGTGCCCAGCGATACGTAAACGAAGAGGACGACGATGGAATGCCCTCAAGCCCTAATTTTGCTTTTCGCGAGGACGACTACTACGAGAACAGAGATGGAGACCCTGTGGAAGAGCTGCAAAACTCGAATTTAGGGTTTCGCGGGGAGAGGAACGGCGATGGAGGGGCGTTGTTGAGAGAGACGATGGCGATGGCGATGGAGGGGAGGTCCCGGACCGCGCCCTCCTCCACAACAAGCTTAACGAGCTTACCTCTTGAGGTTCTGGTTCGCATTCTCTCCCCCTTGCCCCGCCAAGACTGGGCTCGCGCTTCACAAGCTTCCACAGTCCTCCGCGCTGCTTGCATCAACTCCCTCGCCACAGTCACCTCTCTCGACCTCAAGAACGCCGGCGCCTCTTTAGACGACTCCTGTTTCGCTCTCCTCTGCACTCGCTTGGGCAATCACCGCCTCCACCGCTTGGAACTCGATTGCTGGCACTTGAGCGATGGCGCTTTAGCGAATCTCCCCGAGGGTTTGGAGGAGCTCGCGCTCTGCGGGTGTTACCGTCACAGTGATGAGCTTCTTGCGAATGTCGCTCGCAGGACGCACGCGACGCTGTGGCGGTTTGCGTGGTCGGGGTTTGGAGGAAAGGTGACGTCGTTAGGGTTTCAGGAAATAGCGCGCGAGTGTAAGAATATTACGTCGTTTTTGATTGATAGCGGCGCGGGGACGGATGTGAACGCTGTGGTGTGCGCTGTGGCGAGTAATTGCCCTGCGCTTTCGGAGCTTAGTGCGTATGATCTGACGACGAAGACGTTTCTGCATATTAGTAGTTGTAAAGTGAGGTTGAAGAGGTTAAGGCATAAGCGGAGAGTGGGGGGAGCACTTGCTGTGACCGATTTCACTTTGTTTTTGCTGATTAATATGTGCCCGTTGCTTGAGGAGCTAAACTTGGTGGACAAGTCGGATGTGGACGATACTAGAAATTTGACGGATATTGGTTTGCTGGCTTTAACCGAGAGGTCTTCGACGCTGCGGATTTTGAAATTGAAGCTGGCCTCGTCGAGCTCCGCCGAGCATTGCAGCGAGGTAGCCGTCATGGAATTGGCGAGCAGTTGTAAACATCTGACGCACGTGGAGCTGAGCTACTTCAAAAGGTTGAGTGATCCGCCGGTGTATGAGCTCATTCAACGGTGCCCGAAGCTGGTGGACTTGACCTTGGATGGAACGCCCATCACGGATGCGTCGCTGGATTTATTGGCTTCGCACTCGCGATTCCTTCGTTGCATTTCGATCAAGGGGTGTAAGAAGCTGAGCGAAGCGGGGATAAAAGCATTAGGGCAGTGTGGGACTCTGGAGTCGGTGAATGCGGGTCAAGCTTCAGGGGTGACAGATGCTGCATTGACTGCCATTTGTGAAGGCAATCCTGGCCTGAAATCCTTGGTGTTGAGTCACGGAAACCTTTCGGATACATCCCTGCAGTCTATTGCGAAGTGTACACACATGGAGGAGATGGCCTTACATGGTTGCTCCCGTATTACAAATGCAGGACTGGGTTTTATTGCAGCAGGATGCGCATATCTCCGGTTCGTATCGTTCAGCTATTGCGACCATATCTCGGATTCAGGAGTGATCTCCTTGGCATCGGGATGCCCTCGTCTTCTCAAGGTGCGCCTGGACGGATGCCGTCTTCTTTCCAACCCTGCAGTACGCGCCCTCTGCCAGTACTGCCCCAAGCTACGCCATCTGAGTTTGCAGTATTGTGTCAAGTTGTCAGATAATGTGTTCCAGCACTTGCTATCCGCGCCTTCGCTGCGGTTTGTGGACTTGGGCCGGGCGAAGTTGACTCCGGATGGGATTTCGAGCTATCGGCAGCAGAAACCGGCGGTGGAGTTGTGTATAAATGGAGTGCCTGGATAGATTTCGGCAACACAACACGATTCGAAAGGTGATCCCCTCTTGTACCATAGGAAGGAAAGCCTTCCATTCACTTCGGCAGCTTCACGCATCGTACATTTATTCATCAGCTTCTTGACTGGAAGTGTCCCTTCTTCAGCCTCTCCTCTGTGCTGTTGTAAGTAGGAGCCACCATGTGGTGGATGTTCATGGGGACTAGTGTACCTTTTGTAAATACTGTTCGTTTTAGTTCAACCGGCTCTCTGGATTTCCAGACGATTCTTACAAGTGGAAGCTATTTATTCAATGGTGCATGACTCATTCCGGATTTCAATTTGTCTGGAATTGTGGAGCGGGGTGGTTTTCAAGTGTTTTATAACAAACGTGCGCCAGGATGTTAATGTTTACTCCGTAATATTTACTAGATTTTCATTTTACTTGAGAGCTTATTGTTTCTATGTAACCCACCCGAAATTGTGAACGGCAATGGTTGCATCACTAGATCGATTGATTGTTCGATTGCCAAATGGTTAGACGCAGTACTTTCTCCTGATATGACAGTTTATTTTGGTGGGAGTGGAAGCATGTCATTGGTCTGTTCAGATCAAAACTACACCTGAAATCGACCCCTCTTGAAGATGAAAATTGAGTTGACCTGATACCCAAAATGGTGAGTACAAGGGCAATGAGAATGCGGATAAGGAATGGGCAACAATATATTGTATGTTTTTGTTGTATGGGATCACTTCAATAGGTGTTTGAAAACTGCCATGTGCATGATAAGTCACGGAATTCACAGTTCAGTATGTCAGAGGTCTTAATGTTGTAGGGCGTGATTTGAAAGAAATTCAGGCTGACAATTAATGTAAAAAAAGGTTGTCTTCAAAGGAATACACTCAAGCGTACGGTGGAGTAGATCCGCTTTCACACCACTCGAACATACTTGGTGACGATTGGTAGCAACGCATGAGCACCCAGAATCGTGTGCACTCAGAATCGTCATCTGAAATGTACACAAGACATTCATTTCAAGTGGCGATTCTGGGTGCACATACCTTATTCCAGTCCAAATCAAATTGCTTTCCCAAATTAATTTTCCGCTCTTAAATGGGCGCCGAGGACGATGCACAATGCACTAAGTTATGATTGGCTTCAAAGGGAGAATACCAGGATTCAGGAAAATAATATTTTAAAAAGTCAAATCGAACAGAATAATGGAACCAACTGTGGAGTGCAAAGGCAGTGAATGTGTCGGTGCTGGCAACCTTGGAAAAAAATCGCCACCGTGACTCTGGAGAGCATCGCCACCGTGACTCTGGAGAGCATCGCCACCGTGACTCTGGAGAGCATCGCCACCGTGACTCTGGAGAGCATCGCCACCGTGACTCTGGAGAGCATCGCCACCGTGACTCTGGAGAGCATCGCCACCGTGACTCTGGAGAGCATCGCCACCGTGACTCTGGAGAGCATCGCCACCGTGACTCTGGAGAGCCTCACGGGACGTTATAGGCCGGGCCCAAAAGCAAAAAGAGTCCCCCATTGTGACACTAGGCGTTGATCCCAAAACACCGAGCGCTCCAATTTTTTGCCTGAGAGCATCGCCACCAAGCGGCCTAACACGCTGATTGAGCGAGCCCTGGCTTCATTTCCTCCCCCACGGCTGACGCGCCAAACGGGGAAAGCAGCCCGGCCGCGCCAGAATTTGAAGGAGACACGGGGAAGTAGTGGAGCTTCAGCGCAGCTCGCCAAAAGCTCTGACCACCTTTTTCAACCCAGCTCTGACGCACTGACAGTCCTTCTCACCAATCTTCGAGGCACATCCCCCTTTTACCCTCAAACTTTTCTCACAAGTAATTTTAACCTCAATAAAGTTTCCTTTACTTGTGTGAAAAAACTGAAAAGAAGGCATTTCCTAACTAGAATAAAGTTACCTTTATGTTGTATCTAGATAATTAGGAGAATTGCACATTCACCTTAGATGCGTTGTGAGAGGTAAGAGAAGCTTAATATATACACATGGGGTGGTAGGAGGTAGAACAAACAATGTGGGATAATTAAATTAGATGTAGTAGGAGCTCCACCATTCATAGTTTTTTCCAAAGTAGAAATTGTGTTAGAATTAGAATTTCAGACCTCATTTAGGCATAGTAGATTAACTTTTTCCAAAACACTTTGAACTCATAAAAGATGTGAAATCAAGATAAATTTCATCTCTAAAAATCCTTTTGAGATTTCAAGTCTCTAGTCAAAAGTTATTGACAAATTTCTACTATGCATTTCTACAAATGTAAAAAAAATTTCCCTTCTAATGCTCTTTTGAAATTTGTCCATAACTTTTGATTGGAGTCTTGAAATCACAAACGGATTTTTGGAGGTGAAATTTGTCTTGATTTCACATCTTTTATGAGTTTGAAGTGTTTTGGAAAAAGTTAATCTACTATGCCTAAATGAGGTCTGAAATTCTAATTCTAACACAATTTCTACTTTGGAAAAAACTATGAGTGGTGGAGTTCCTACTACATCTAATTTAATTATCCCACATTGTTTGTTCTACCTCCTACAACCCCATGTGTATATAATGAGCATCTCTATTAGTTCCGAACAGCAAACTAAGTGGGAAATGCCTCTGAAACAATAGAGTTATTTGTAAAGTCATCCCTAGTTTGATACCCAGTTTTAAACAAGCTCTTATACAAATTGGTGAAAGGAGGTAAAGCAACCCATATGGGATATGTAAATGGTTGGAGTTGTAAGTAACTTGTAAGAGCTTGGAGGAGCTCAATCTTAAAATAAACCCATATCCTTTGAGAGTTCATAAAGAACAGTGGATTTCATTATAAAAACAACCTCTCCACCCACTATTCTCACAAATTGTCAATGTACAATTTTTGTGGCAGGTAAACTCAAGTCCAAACTTTTTTAGGCACCATTTCGATGCGAAAGAAAGTTTGGTCCCAAGTTTTGTTTTGCTAGTGTTGATTGTGTGAGCTTTTTACTTTTTCACCTGCTTTTTTACATAAAGCAGGGGTTCAAACCCCAGTTTTACCTCTAAACTCGGGTTTACTTTACGAATAACTCTAATGTGATCTAGATGTCAATGAACTAAAGAGAATTTTTTTGAGTTTAATTTTAAAACCATCAAAATCTTTTACATTATATATCTGCCACTCAATACAAATTTGGCGCGCGGCCGTGGGGAAGAGGAAGAGTGGTGAAGCCCCACTCTTCAAATCCACTCGCCAAAATCCCTCTTGGCGCCCCTGTTTGAGGAGTCTACGGTGGCGATGCTCTGCGGGTCCTCAACATGGCGTGCACAGTGAAATTCTTAGTCAGGCCCAAGGTTGACTGCTTTAGCATTAGTTGATGGCACAATCTCCTAAAAAATGGGATTGTAGACCCATAGTGACAAATCCACTCTAGTTAGTTGCTATTTAACCCCTAAAAGCCCAAGGGGTTTGGACAAAACACAAATGTGTTATAAAATATAAGTTCTACAACTTTTTTGAAGTTTGCATTAAAATAAATAATGTGAAGCACAAAAAGAAGAAAATATCCGTATGGTCAAAATTATAAAATTATTCTTAGATTCTCTTCAAATGAATTTTGAAGATATAACTTCAAAAATTCACCAAAAATACAATTTCTATCTTTAGCAATTGAATTTTTTTTTGATTGGTCAAAATTGTGGTTTCTATTGATTTGTGAAAAAATGCATAAGATCCAGTAATGAAAACACCAATACTTTCCCCAAATAGTAAGTTTTTCAACACTAGGCAATACTAGACTCTTTGTGCTATTTCTCTTATAGTTTTTGTTTGACCATAGCGATCTTAGTTTTGAATATAAATATTGAAAGAAAATCCAATCTATTAAAAAAAAAAAAAAAAAAAAAAATTGAAAAAGTTTTTTTCTGCCCGAAAAATCTGCCCGAAGTCGGGCAGCGACCATAAAATGGTCGTTTGAGCGCTTAGGGGTTAAAATCATGTTTTATATTTCAATAACTGTTGTGCCATCACTATTGGACACAACAAGTTCAGGAATGCATTACTGGTGGGGGAGCTTGGAGTGATTGTGCCTAGGCCATGGTAGAGAAGTATCTAGTCACTGTGCTCAGAGGTGCCAATTGCCACGCCAATGAAAGCATGCCGTGGGGATTTGGCAGCCCCATGTGGTAATGCTTTTAAACAAATACACGTATTTGCAAGGCAGGTTTCAATACAAAGGAAATTTTTCCATGTGTAGAAATAGAGTTCATAAGATTCCTATAATTTTTTAGATTTTTACTTCTCAAAGCTTAATTGCTAAGAATTCTTTAGCTGAAAATTATATTCCATCGATATTAGGTACATAGACCTTCCTATTTTTGACCAAGGATTGGTTGCAAAATCCACCAAGTGTATTGAGAGTTTTGTGGCCAATCATAATGTGCCACAATTGCATTGGAAAGTGTATCATAATTAATGACTGCTAATCACCTCATGCATGGAATTACACCACCCTATGCTGCTAGAATGGAGGGAGTGATCATGAAATGGTTTGCCTCTTTACAATAAGGTAGGACTACCTATTTGTGACTAGAGACCCATACGCATCCTATATGGTGTAGTTATTTCCAACCAAGGTTGGAACAAATTTCCAATGGAAGCTTCAAAGGTGTTTTTTCCTCCTTTTCAAGGTTAGGACTATGATATAATAGAACCCCACATTTCCAACCATGGATCCATACTTAACTTGTAAGGTGCGGTTATTTCCAATCCAAGCTTAGAATGTGGGTTTTTTTCCTCATTTTCAAGGTTGGGACTAATAAGGTCATGACACATGTCCCAATGTAGTGAGCAAGAAAGTAGGAAGTAGTGAACAGGGAAGAATTCTTGAATGATCGGAATTGGCAAACTCTATACATTGAATATGAGTTTAAACCAACACAAGGCTTCCAAAATTTGTAGTAATTTCAATTCAATGCATAAAATTACCAAAAAGTTTGCAATCCTTGTGATTTATATCTTCCTACATGGCAAAAATTTACAACATTGCCTTTATTGCTCTAGAATATGCACAAAATTGCTTAAGTGGTCAACTATGGGTGGTTCTACCATAGTAAGGTCATGACACATTTCCCTAAGTAGTGAGCAAAAAAATAGGAAGTAATGAGCGGGAAAATAGTCCTTGAATGATCAGAGTTAGATGACTCTAGACATTGAACATGGGTCCAGACCAACTTTTGCCTTTCAAAATTCATAGTAATTTCAGTTTAAGCAATAAAATTACCAGAATTTTGGCGATCCCCATCATTTCTATCTTTGCACCTCTAGACATTGGATATGGATCTAGACCAACTTCTACCTTTCAAAATTCATTTTCAAAATTCATAGTAATTTCAGTTCAAGCGATAAAATTGCCTAATTTTTGGCAATCCCCATCATTTCCATCTCTACACCTCTTAGAAATATTTGATTTGCCTTGCACTACCCCAAATCATGTCCACAATTGCTTATTTGTTATTTGGTCAATTATGGGTGGCTCCGCTATACTACAACTTTTATAACATGTCTCAAGCACAAGGTATACATACATACATATTGTAGTTACTAAAGTTATGCAAAATATACAGTGCCAATCAAATCCTATTTCAACTTCAAATGAACTACCCAGTTCCAGGCTTTATTACCAAACAACTTGAGAGAACTGTATGTGAAAGGATCATGTTTTTGTTTTGTTTTTGGAAAAAAGTAGCAGCCTGTATTGAAAGAAGTGAAAATACAATTCAAAATAAACCCGTCCACTGTTGGTAAGGTACAGTGGGAGGCCTCCCCCCGAAGGCCTCCTGCGATGTGAGGGTCCTGCCTCGAAGGCGAGGACGAAGCCATTTGTGACTATCCATTGGAACTCACAAATCTAAAGGGGTAGAAAGAGGGTTTGTGTTATGAGTTATAACGCTTTTCTGACTATCCAATGGAATGTCGACAAATCTGCCTTGAAAACCGGACTTATGGTTACGTAGCCTCACCTTTTGCAATAAAAGTCACAGAGTGTCCTGTGAACTTTGGAGTGTCGTGCCTTTGTGTACACTTGAGGAGGTTGTTGAGACACAGCTTCAGTTGTTGAGTGGGTGGTTGACTCTTGACCGTTTCGTGTCGACCAGCTAAACAGTGATCGACAGCTGCAGTTAGTTCAGAAACAGTGGCAGCTTCAGTTATTAAGGAAGCGGTTGATGAATGGAACTCACCTGATTCCAAACCAAGACCTGCCCGCTGTGGCAGCTGAAACGAGTATTCAAAATTGTACCCAAGTACAAACTCAAGAACATGACATGAAAGTTACCAGAGTGTCCAAAAATTCAATGTTACCTACTGTGAATTGTTTGAATGTCAAAGTAGCGGTGATGCCGAAAGTCAATGCTCTTCCCCAAATCAAACAACTTGTCCCAATCTCAAAGCTCTGAATTTCAAAGCCCATGGTTCAATCCAGGTTCTGAAGATTCCCTCTCTACCAAATCTAGCGAGAATGGCCAAAGATAACTGCATCTATCTTTTAAGAGATTGAACATTTGCAAACTTCTGGATACCAAATTTTAATGTTTTAAGAAATGGAAATTATGGTGTTCTGGACCTACCAGCCGTTCAAAATCACTGCTCCAATGTATTGTTTTTCAGGTAGTTTGATGAGCAGACTGTTGTTCTGATACAATTCCTACGGAGGTTCACATGTTAAACAAAACAGGGCTTGAAGAAGAACTCAATCATGGTTGTTGCGAGTGTATAAAACCTATTCGTCATCATCATCTTCATCGTCGTCGTCATCGATGATAATGACCTCCCCTGCAGATGTGTCGAATTCTGAGTCACTTTCTTCACGTCGAGTGTGTTGACAACGGCATCTCAGATCGACCTCGAGCAAACACTCCTGTTCCTCCTCTGAAGGAGGATTAGGAGTGACATCTGCGACAACAACATCCTCGTTGAATGCCTCCCCTTCCTCCACCAAAATCTCCTCCTCTTTCTCTGCTTCAGCTTCATCAGAGGATGACTCCTCTTCTTTCCGCTTCCTTTTCCTCATCTTACGAATATGACGCTCGATTTTCTTGCTCCTCCTTCCTCCGGTGCCGATCTCCACCTTCAGTAGATCGGCCTGTTGCTTGAATGAGTACGGCACTTGAAAGCAGAACATCGACAGGTCATCGAGTTCCAGCACCTTCTCGGTTCTCCTGAGAATCGACTTCAAGTCAGTGTTCTCAAGTATTACCAAAAGAACTCATAGAGCTAACTGTAATATATTTGAAGTGCAATTAACCCCTAAACAAAGCACCAAAGATTCGTAATTTTAAGCTGAACAATTCTGCGAATACGATCAAATTTGATATCACAGGAATTAGTGAAGAGCATCCTATGTGTTGATGCGGAAAAGAAAAAGAACTGAACAAATGAAAGTCCCTACTCAAGATTTCTATAAAATCGAATTTGGGCTTCTTGGTTCTTCAGGATTTAGGTTAATAACTAGAATCCAACTTCATTATATTGAGAATTCTGAATGGTGTTGACCTGTAAGTTTCGTGCTCTCCAGTCTTGATTACGAGACAACACCGAGCGGAAAACCCTTCCGCATTAGGACTTACAGACGATAAGGAGCTGATATTAACTGTGCTCTCTATGACGTACTGTTTGAAGCCCACAAAGAACAGTTAGAGGTTATTTGTTCTGGCTTTCAAACAGCAGAATCAAAAGATTAATACATTAAATACGGTATCAACATGAAAAAAGGTACAATAGATCAATACAGTATTTCAGAGCTTCAGAACATACCACAAAAAACGGGCTCCAAATTCTCTGACAATAGACAGTCCACAGTTCATTTTTCCCTGGGAAAATGAAGACTTTGTTGCTCTTTCGTATGAAACTGGTAACCCTGTTGAGGATGAGAAACGCTGATAAGAAATTGTGAATAGAATACTATTCTTTGTCAAGAGCGACGAGGAGTAGGAGGTGAACCTGCATACCTGTGAGAAAAGGCAGTCCAAGACTCTTGGAGGTCAACCTCTCTTCGTGCTTCATACAGTCCTGTACCTCTTAAGGGATTCCATTTATCCTGTTCGTCCCAAGAGTAAGCTGGTGTAATCTCCAAGTACTTCCTGTGCCATGTCGGAGTTAAGTCTGTGCCATTCAAGAAAGCCTCTGGAAACACTCAAATAAGGACTAGAGAAGAAACAGGGCAATGCCAATGAAATGATAAGTCTTTACCCTTACATTTCAACTTGCAGAGGTAATCTCTTTGTAGTTTTTGCGGAGGATGCCAATCTCTGATCAGAAAATCGATCACCAGCTCTGTTGATGATTAACGCATACCAGTTGGGTCGCTCTTGCTCGTTGTACAGTGCCCATACCTTCACAACAACAACAATAACAACAACAAATTAGATCTGTCTATAACAACGTTTGTTGAATTAGGGATGCAGAGGTCTCAGAGTTCAACGACTTACATCGCCAACTTCCATAACCGCACAATCCTTTTCCAAAGTGGACCTGGAGCTATGAACTGGTTGTCCCAGATCCCGCACTGATCTTTTCAGAAGTGGACTTAGCAGGTACGCAATAACTTGTACCTGCAAGACACAATTGCAATGGAAATGACTAAAGGTGTTGAATCAACTCACAAAATCAAGTCTTATGTCCTGATCCACCACAGATAGTAAGTAAGAAACACCTAAAAGACCAAGGGATTCATGGTTTTAAAAATGACCAATTTGATTGATCATGTTGTGATCAGATAAAAGCCACAGTCTTTATGCCACCAGAATCAGTGAAGAACATTGCATCTCGTGGGTAAAATAAAATAAAATAAAAACAAAAGATATTCCCCACATGACCTACTCAAATCTGCGAAAAAACGAAAGCGCGAGGTCGATCTCTTGGACCGCAATCTTTACAAATGACTTACACTGAACGTGTTTCCCAACAACAGCCACCTCACGGCGGCCTTCAATGGCTCTTTCCGGACTTCCTTTTCGCCACCAGCACCTTTCCGACTTCGTCCTCTTTTTGCAGCTTTTGAGCCCTTGGTCTTCCTATGCAAACCAGGAAAAAATGGCACTATAAGTAAGCTATTCCCATGAGCTAATATTTGCACAAGAAAGACATCAAAGAGACGATGCCAAGTCTCGTTCTTCTAGCATTAGCATTACAAAGAGCCATTGAATTCCACTACCACAGCTTGTTCTTCTATCATTCTCATTACCAAGTGCCATTGATTTCCACTACCGAGCTTCACAAACTGCCAGTTGGAACTGTAGTAATCCTTTGCTAGCTTACGTGGTATTCTGAGACACGAGAGTACTAGTGAGAGAATTGGCTCCTTCCTGCACCAGCACACTGGTGTGGTGAGCTGGGAATCCCATGAGCAATTCCAGCTCAAGGGGACTAAGATAGCGCAGGCGGTGGGTTCCGTCGTTTTCCATCACTAGCTCCAACTGGCAGCAGTTGTTCTCGGTGGAGTTAGTCGATAAGATGACCTAAAATTCAGCAGACACGAAATTGCAATGAATTAGAGAGAGACTCATGCACTGTCTTCTGTGCTTGCTTACTTAATGTGTGTGCAGTAGTAGTTATTCAAGCCTTCCTGAACGCTTATGGCAGTGTGGTGGGGCAAGAATCCCAGCACGCATTCCACTTCCGCCTGCACGAGCTTGCGGAACCCCTCGGACTTGTTCACATAGGCTTTCTCCAAATTATAGCTGTTGCTGCTCTCGGAGGTGTTGCCGAGAATGACCTAAACGGGGGTTGGTCAAGGGTGGATTAGGGCTTATTCCGTGGTTTGTTAGCCACGAAACGACCAAGGATTCATGGGTTTAGAACTACGAAGTCAGTTGATCGCGTTGTGGAAAACAAGGACTAGATTTGAATTATCACCAGAATTAGTGAAGAACATTGGATGTGTTGGTCAAAAAGCCAAATAAAATTGGACAAAAGAAAGTCTTCCATACGATCTACGCAAAACTGCTCATAAAATATGAGATCAGATTTGGGCTAATTGGGATAGGGTTTTTCTGGTATTATACTCCAAGATAAGAGCCTGGGGGTTTTCGACACAGACTACAAGGAAAATAGTAATACTCAAGGAAGGAAGATCTCCAAGTGAACAGAAGGAGGCCGCCGAAGTACTACTGAAGAAATTAGGGTTTAGGGTTTAGGATTTACCCCTGTTTTCTCCTCAAGCGCAATGGCATTCTGGAGGCAGCTTTGCACCAAAGTTGAAGGGTGGTCTCGCACGCTAGGCAACTTCAGTGGATGCGGAATGTTGGTCCAGTACAACCTCCTTCGCCGGGTGGGTGTGAGTTCAATGGAGTCCAACTCAAGTGGCCGCACCCCAGTATACTTAGAAATCTCCAGCCGGTCAATCCACGTCATCGACGCCACATTCTCAACAAGGAACCTGTAAGAGATTCCAATTACAGAGATTAGAATCCTGTAGCAAATCGAATTGTAATTGTACAGCAAAGCTTTGATTCACAAACGTAATAGAAAATCCTACATTGGCACACCTTGTTCGCCAATTGATTTTACTCCTCCTCAATCCCCAGCCCATAAATTTCAGGACCAGATTCTAACCACTGCTATTCAACATGGCTCTCAAAACAAAACCCTCTTATATATTTTTGCATCATCTTCTTCATGAATCCCCAAACAGTATCGATCGTGGTAAACATGCAGCTTTAAATTAGGGTTACCTACCATTTGGGTTGGAACACTTTCATGGCTTCCAGAAGATCGAAGAACAGTCGACTGCGTTGTCCATGAAGTCTGCATCATCGATCGACACAGCCACTATCAACTCCATAGCACAGATTCTAATGCACTATCGTTGCGAGGATGGACAGTAGAGTGCAGACCTAATACATACCCTTCTCGTCTGCCCATGCAACTGAGATCTTGACAAGGGAACCCGCCCACGAGCAGATCCACATCTTCTCCAATAAACTTCCTCTCGAGTTTCCTCACATCACCGAGATGCTGCACCTCTGGAAACCTTGTTTTCACAACTTCCACTGCTGGCACACTCTGCCATCCATTGTTAACACGGCAACGCAGCAGCCAGGTTACAATCAGTCTTCTTCTTCGTCACTGTGACTGAACTCTAAGCCCTAACCAAGATTATAAACCATTTCAGAAACAGCCAAAGTGTTTTCCGATACCCAAACTAGTTGCTATGGAGCCAATCGAAGATTGAGAATTACTGACCACCTCGGAGCTGTAACCACGATAAGGGATTCCCAGGCGTGTGAGAGCTGCCCAGACGCCACCAATTCCATCAAACAGGCTTAGTACCACCAGTTTGTCCCCATTCCACTTGCCTGCCTCCTCCTTCATCCCTCCCACCCAATCTCCATCTCCACTTGCAAGAGGCTCCTGGGAAGTACTACTCTGACATGCTCCCACATTACCATTGTTAGAATCGTCCCATTTTCATTAGCATGGCAAAATTTCAAGAGATAGATAGACCGACCCTTGTCCAGACTCCCACCTAAATCTTTCATAGGTTTGAGAGCAATGTCAAAACCGTGGTTCCATTTTACCCAGTACGAGAATTGATTTGCGCCATTTTCGACGACAGAACGTTGATAGATCTTCCTTTGATTCCGAATTGGTTACAGTTCTGTCTGTACCTTTGGTGTCTGGTTGCCATCTTCCAAGGCTGCTACATTGGATTTACCAGCAGTGGACAGCCGAGGCGAGAATCGCGGCTCCTGTTGCACTGCTTCCTTGCATTTCTGCTGCAGTGGCAGTTGCGAAGGGATGCTGTCATTCATTTACATATTCATTTACATGGCGCAAGAGATTCAAACCTTCTCCAGACTCCCATCCAAAACCTCAAATCCAAACCTTTCATAGGTTTGAGAGCGAAGTCACAGTCGTGGCTCCAACTTTACCACCATGAGCACGTTGGTTGTGCGAAATTCGACAACAGAACATTGATAGATCGTCCTTTGATTCAGAATTGGTTCCAATGTGGCACCTTTCGGTGTCTGGTTGCCATTTTCCAAGGCTACTACTATACAACTATTAGCGATATCCATTTACATGGCAAAAAAAATTCAAGAGATAAACCGATCCTTCTCCAGATTCCCATCTGAAATCGCAAAATTAATTCTTTCAAAGGTTTGAGAGCAATGTCACAACCATGGTGCCATTTTAACCAATCTGAGCATTAGTTGTGCGATTTTCGACGACTGAACATTGACAGAACTTCCATTGATTCAGAATTGGTTACCTTCGGTGTCTGGTTGCCATCTTCCAAGGCCACTCCGTTGGATATGCCAGCAGTGGAGAGCCGAGGCAAGAATCGTGGCTCCTGTTGCACTGGATTCTTGCATTTCTGCTGCAATTGCAGTGGCGAAGGGATGCTGTCGCTGCCAGGCTCCTGGTCGATCAAAACCTGGGCTTCTCTCTCAAGCTCCCGAATCTTGAGCAACAGTCTCTCCATTTCCACAGCCGGATCATACAAGTTTCAATCTCCTTGTGGGGATAACTCAATTATGGCAGCAACCATGTACAGCCTTGAATGAATGCGCACACCAACAAGTTATAGTCGCACATGCAGCCTGGAATCAGAAGCCAAAATGTCTCACACGATGCAAAATACTGAATTTTTCTTCATGATCTTGCAAGGCGCAACTGGCCGGGATGCTTCAGTGAATCTAGCGCCATGATTGGCATGTGCTCCGTGAAAACTGAAAAAAACTGGGCAAGGCGGATGAAACAGAGGAGATTGAATCCCAACGCTTCCACTTCCCCTGAATTTATACAGGAACATGAAATTAAAGGAGAATGCCAAAAGATGGACTCAGACAGGGATTCAGAAACTGCTTATGTGGCGGCCTTCACCAGAGATCGATATCTAAAGAGTGCTATAGACCCACAGAATTTCACAGCTGGAGTTATAAAATTATGGACTAATAATTGATTTCCTACTCACACTTGTGAAATTTCATAGAAAAGTTGCATTAATTTTGCGATCCTGCTGTTGTTGGATTCTTGGTTTTTCTGCTTTTCTGTTGCTTTGTTTTGTATCTGGAAGATGAGAGAAGAAAGCTGCCGTCTCTTCAATTCATGAGCTAGAAAGTGAGTTTCTCACTTCTCATCTGATCCGATTTGTGAACAACTGATTGTGTCAGTGCTTGGAACTGAATGCGCAGAATTGACAAGCAGGGCTGATGAGCATGAAGGTCACTTCCTAGCTCTGCAACCAGGCTGTGTCTGTCACTTCGTGAGTTCAAGCTGTCAATTTCATGAGATGACAAGCTCCAGTCGAATTTGTATTTTCATTCATACATTCTTGGTGTTGGAAGAGTAAAGGTTTTGACTTGGGATTTTCTTCTTTTAGTGAATTTTTTAGTGAATTTTTTTTAAGAAGGAATATTTGGCGAGATATTCTTCCTTTGTGATGGATGAAATTGCTAAATTGCTACCAAATCTTGGGATGGGATTGTTGTATTTTGGATGGATGTACACTATTGGATGGATAAATGACTTTTCATCTATAAATTATAGGTTTCATCCATTTCCATGGCTGTAAATAGCTTTGCTACTCCAATGAAGATCTGATTTTTGCACTTCCTGGAATAAATGGAAAAAAAATGGTCTTTACGTGTTTGTAGTTCATACTAGACGTACTAGGATAAATATATGAACAAACCAAATAAGACTGAGAATAATCAACCTTGTTCTATTCTTAATTAAGGTGAAAACACTCAAAACGTCAATACAAGAAATTCAATATAGTTGGAGGCACCTTTTTCAAGAAAAATAATAATTTAGTGGTATTAACAATTGAAAATCATGAATTTTCAAAAATAAAATAATTTTTTTGGATAAGGCACATAATTACTACGAGTTTTTAAAGTGGAAGTTCTTTAGGTCTTTGAAACTGTCCATATAACTTGGTCATAAAACCAAAATCTAGAGACTCAGTAGTGAATGAAGTAAAGGAACATGATACTTTCAATGGAAGACTACTTGTTAGGAATGGATCAATGGCAATTAAATAAGGGAATAATTTATTAATAACATTTTTGGAGATACTTTCAATAGAGGCCTACTTGCTAAGATTGGATACAAGGATAAATTTGGATGTTTCACCTTATTTCAAGCATACTAGACACAATGATAATCATGGTAAATTTATTGGATTATTTTTACCAATAGAATTGTTCTAGACATATTAGGTGTGCAATTGCAATATAATAAAGAATATGGCATATACAATTGTTTGTGTACATATCTCTATATGTATGTATCTTTAAATATATATGTATGTATATGTATATTTGTATCCATGTACTTGTATATCCACCTTGGACCATATATTGTATCCATATACCCACAATGGATCCAAAATAATTTATTTCTTAACCCCTAAAAGTCAGAGACTATGTTTTCACCAAAATAGCTCCAAAACTACTATTTCTAATACAAGTACCAAATTGTAGAAAAACAAAAAATTTAGAAAATTGTAACCGTAGGATCTTGTATTAAACTAGTTTGAGAAGTTATGGAAAGAATTTCACGAAATTTCCACCATGTGGATTGCAAGATAATAGTGTTTGAATTGACAAAAATCCTATTTTTTGGTCCCTGCAAAAATTTGGGCAACTGCACTTTATAAGGTCACATTTGTATGAAAAAATGTCCAAAATGGTGGTTACTCTTTTGATTCATTCTTCAAGGCAAGTTGGATACATGTTTGAAAAACTTTAGATCATTTGGAATTGTAAAACATATAGGAAAAAAATAGTAAGCAGAAAGAGGTAGAGAATGTTTAAAACACTAAATTGTTAAGAATTTAAATATGGAATTGAAAAATGCCAATCCCAATGGTTGTAATGTTGTAATAAACAATCTGCACCCAGTGTTTGTTTTTTTCAAAAATATTGAAAATTGAGTTAAATAAAGGACTTCAAAGTTTATCTTAGAATAGAGATTTCATAACTACCCTCAAACTAAAACTCCTCATAACTTTCATTTCATTAATCAAAATGGAATGATTCAAAGCTTTTCACGTATATATAATTCTAAAGAACAAATTTCAAGTTTTTATTTTTTACAAAAAAATGATTTTTGAAGAAGTTTTTTCGGCTGCCCGGGCTACCCGTCGACCAATGAAAATGACATATCATGCAATAACTTTTTAACCACATAGTCAAAAGTTATTAAAATTGTTGGGCCTTAAAGCTACTCCTTGGGCACATCTTGTGTGAAAATTTAAAATTAAAAAAAAAAAATTCCGTTCATAATGAGTTGCCTAAAATTGCTACGTTGTCAAAAAACGGTGTTTGATCCTTTAGGGGTTGAGTAACACTAGCCACCATCAATTTTAGGGCAGAGGGATGGTTGATGTTTTCGAAGGAATAGTAGAACAATTTAGTGTGATAAGTAAATGATTGATTTTATTGATACATTGCTTTATGTGGGAATTCCATCTTTTAGTTTAAATTTCCAATTCTTCTATTAAAAAGGAAAAGCAACGGGGTAAAATTTGTCTTTTATATTGTGGTTGGATAGGCCCTTCTTCCTATAATGGTCTAATGATAAAACTCTAAGGCCTATATGCATGTAAAAAGTACACATTATAAATCAAAGATAATTTTAAACTCTAAGTGTTTTGACATCCATATTTAGGATGATGAACAAAGTACTTCAAGCCAATAATTTGTCACAATATCTTTTCATTCATTCATAGCAATTCTTGGATCTTTAAAAGATGATCTTTCTATATAACCAATTTGATTAAACTAGCTAGAATAATATATTTGTATGAAGATATAAATAAAAATGTGCAAAAATCCAAAAGATGATTTGAAAGGAAAGGGCTAAACACAATTTGGGGTTCTCAAGCAACTTTGAAAATATACTTTGGATAACAATAAAGAGCCATTTAGGCTAGTTGGTAATTCCTAAAAGGCTAAGACCTTATTTTGTCAAAAAACACTCAAAATTGTCATTTCTATACCATCAAGCAAAGGGATTTTTAACTTCTTTTTTTGCATATCTATCTTGTAATAAACTAATAGAAGAATAAATAGAAGAAGTTTTAAAAACTTTGATTGTGTAGTTTGTATGACATTTGCAATTAAAGTGAAGAAAAAAAAATTTGGACACTTTGACATGCTTATTGAACTAATTGTTCCACTATCAAATTATTTTTTAGATTTTTGCACTACAAACTTTAATTTAAGAATCAAATTTAAATTCTATTAATTTTTTTTAAAGCTTGATTTTAGTTCTTTAAACAAAATTAAATTGGAGTTCATATAAGATAAAAGAAAAAATTAAATTGTTCATAGTTAGTTCAAGATGGAATTGTAATCCTGTCTTTTGAACGCATAGTGATAACTATGCACCATTTTCAAAAAATTTAGTTTTTAATTCACCCCCTCCTCCCCCATCCCAAAAAGTTTTAACATTTTAATTTTTGGGGGAAGGGGGGCTCAATTAAAAATTAATTTTTTTTCCAATACACACACCCAACCCTCCTCCTCCCCTCTTGTAATTTTCAGGGGTGGTGGAGAGATGCAAACATTATGGGATAAATTTGTATTCTGCCATATATGTATTCTGCCTTTTGTATATGTATCTATATTCGTACATATGCTTGTATCCGTATCCATATTCGTATCCAGATTTATATCTAGATCCAATGGCTCCTGATTTTTTTGTTGAGGGAGGGGTGAAATTTTTTTCCCCCCATCCAACGGCTTCAGATTTTTTGGGAGTGGGGGGGGAACCATGTATTGAAAACCTGGCGTATTCTCCTCTTTTTAGTAGATAGTAGATAGTGACATACTAATTCTAATAGTAAAATTATTCCAGTAAGCAAACTAAACCATGAGGGATTTTTTTTTTTAAATTACCAAAAAATTGAGTTCAAGAAAAAATATTATATATATGTAATTTTATTTTTTAATTAATTAATTAATTTTTATTTTGAAAGATTCTATAATTACCTACAAAACAAGATGTTCTATAACTTTCTTATCACTAATCCAAATGGAATGAATCAAATATTTTCTTGTAGACAAAAATATATTTATTAAAAACAATACTTAAATTTTTATTTCAAATTTTTGTAATTTTGTTTTGTTGCTTAGGCTTGAGCAATTTGAACTTAATGTGGCATAATTTGAGGCATTTATTTGGTCCTTTAGGGGTTAAAATACTAATATGATATAAATTAGCTAGGTTTCCATTTGAACTTCCTTCATTTGTTGCCTTTTCTTCCATCCTTGCTTCATTTCATTTCCCAAATAGATGTGCTCTTTTGTCAACTCAAATTGCTAATTTAAATCAAAAGGATTTTTTTGAGATTTTTGAGATGCTAACCTTTAAATGTCAATCCAACCTTAAGATGCTTGGTTTTAGGGAATCTTAGGGCTAGCATCTCCAATAGTACTTAACTAAAATCCAACTTTTTGATATCTTTTTGTTAATTTAAGAAATACATCTATGAAGTTAAATTTTGTATTTCAAATCACAATTTGAATGCGTGTTTTTGCATTAGAAAAATTTAGTACTTCATAGTATTTTTGTACAATTGTTTTGAGGTTGTCCATTGCTTTAAGAAGATTAAAAGCCCATCATTGATTTGTCATTTGTACAAGCTTCATAATGCCTATATAACAAACACTCTCAAAGAACTAAGTCTTGGCTACCTTACAAAGATGTAAAATGTCTTTTGAAGATCAACTTTCAATCATCACATTTATTTATTCTAAATTTAATGCTCATGATTCTAATTTATCAAATTCATGTTAGTTTAAATTTGTGCAAATTGAATCATTACTTCATTGTGATTATTTTCATTTAACCCCGAAAGGACCGAGGCCTTTTCTCCATCAAAACACACTCAAAAAGCCACTTCTATTGCAAAAAGCAAAAAACTTTAAATTTTTTTTTTTTTTGCATATCTAACCGTAGGATCTTATATAAGATTAGTATACAAATATATGCAAGAAATCTCAAAAAATTGACCACATAGATTGCAAGATATTTGCGTCCAAAGTGAAGAAAACAAGTTTTTTTGTACCTTGTTGGACTAGATTTTTTGGCTTTGAATCTTCTTAACTTAAACTTTTTGTACTATCAATTTTTATTTTCTAAGTTTTTATGTTGAATACTTGAGTTGAGAATGTAGGAAAAAAAATTCAAGAAAAAAACACCTAATTTTTACTCATTAAAAAATTGTTAAGTAGAAGTAGGTTTAAGATTAAAGGAAAAACTAAATCATTAATAGCTCTAAGATGAAATTGAAATACAATAATCCCAATGGTGAGATTGTTCTAGCAAAAAAATACAACCATGTCTAACAATTTGTTTTTGAAAATTGTAAAAATTGCATCCTATAAGTTATTTTTTCAAGAAGATGCTTAGATTGCCCAAAAAACTAAGATTGTCTATAACTTTCTCATTATTAGTCCAAATATAATGAATCAAAGCTTTAAATGTAAACAAAAAAATATAGTTTTAAGGTTTAAAAAAAAAAATTATTTTGATCTTTTGTGATTTTTTTTGCGCTGCACGATGACCTTTGCTTTTGGCTTATTGTGCCATAACTTTTTCTCCTAGGCATTTATTGAAATGAAATTATATATCCACAAAACTTTCAAAAAACCGCACATTCTCAAAAAATCTCAAAAAAATTCACAAAAAATTGAGGTTATAAGAACCTACCCGGACCCAAATTGTCCCTTGAGGGGACAAACGGTCCTTTAGGGGTTAAAATAAATATTTATTTAGTGACAATAATTTTGTACCTACACTGCTAAGATAAATCAATATTATGATCCAAAAAATAAATCTTTAGAAAATTACTATTGAAACTATTATAGTCTATGCCCTAGGGTACACTTCAAACATCTTCACGTGCCTATTTCAATGGCATTTTGTCTTCTTTGCATTCTAAATGATAAATTGTTACCCCCACACATCTCAAAATAACAAATCCAAAGTTTTAGTGTCATCACTATACATTCAAGAAAGACTTGATATAATGAAGGATCACCAAATCCAACAAATTTTGCTAACAGACACTATTGAGTGTCGAATGAAGAACTCTCATTTTTTAATCACATATAGATAATTTTGTAATAAAATTGGAGGAAAATCAAGAACAATATTTTATTTTAATATACTTTCTTTGTTTCAAAACAATCTTCATGTTGGACAAAATGTTATAAATTAAGGCTAAAAATGACATTTAAAAAACCCGTTTCCCAATGTGAGTAGAGTTTGGTGCATTCCTAGCATTCTATAAACTTTGAGTTTTTAAACCCTTTTCAAAGTGCAATTTGGGAGTAATGAAAAGTAGAATTTTTTAGGCATTTTCAAAGAGCACCAATGGGCACTTAATTGTTGAGTGTGAATTTTCATTTTGTGGGTAGTTAGTATGGCCCCAAGACCATGTGTGGACCTTTGTACCACCTTCCAAAGCTTCATCTCCTTCAATTGGGCAGCACTCAAAGAGATGCAAAAAAATAAAAATAAACAATGTTGTTTGACCCCTTTAGTCATTTCATTTATTTTTTGATTGATGATTGCATGGATGGAGGGAGAACTATTGCTTGGAGTTGTTTTGTTGGTCCCATATAGCAATTGAAAACCAAATTTGACCAATTTTCAACGTCACAAAGTGCAACATGATCATTTTGGGATGGAGGGAGTACAAAAGTCATAAGAGGTCAAAGTTGAAATAGTAGATTTTTTAACCACACCCTATTTTCAATGTCACACCTTGAGGAAAGTGCAATAAGCACCTACTTTTTCTATGTTTTTTTCTTTGAGCTCGCTTTTGAAAACATGCTTGGATTTGGGTCATCCTCCTTTATTTCTTATTTTTTTAGCCCAACATAGATTCAAATGTGCCAAGTGGTGAATAACCATACGTCATCTCACCCTCTGATTTGTTGTAGGTTGGTTATTCTAGATTTTGCTTAACCCCTAAAGCCCCGCTTGTCCCCTCGGGGGACAATTTGGGTCCGGGTAGGTTCCTATTGTCTCAATTTGAAGTGAAATTTTTTGAGATTTTTTGAGGTTGTGTAGCTTTGCAAGAGATTTGTGGATATATAATTTTTGTTTCAATCGGATACCGGATGAAAAAGTTATGGCACAATGAGCAAGAAATGGAGATTCTTGGGCAGCCCAAAAAAAATTACAAAAAGTCAAGATAATTTTTTTTGAACTTTTTTCCTAAAATATTATGTTTTTACCTATACGTGAAGCTTTGATTCATTCTATTTGGACTAGGGATGAGAAAGTTATGGACAATCTTGTTTTTTCGGGCAATTTAAGCATCTTCTTGAAAAAAAACTTTTTGTTCAACTTTGAATGCTAATATCTTCCAATCCGTACGGTAAAATTTGATGAAATTTTTACTACATGATTTCAGACAAGTTAAGTACAGATCCTACGGTTAAATTCCCAAAAAAACAAAAAAATTGGTTTTCTTAAGTGAATATAGCAGAAGTGGTAGTTTTGAGTGGTTTTTGGCAGAAAACACCCTCGGGGCTTTAGGAGTTAATTAATTTGTGTACAACTCCAACTCCTTCACATACTTGTCAATATAATAAGGATTGTCACACCTTCACTGAGAATGAAACTTCTATGAAGAATGAGAAGTTGTAGAGTGAAAAAAGGAGCCAATAGGAGCCCATCATTACAAAGAAGATGTGACTTCCCCTTTCACCTTGTGAAGAATGAAAATGGACACGACTTCTCAATCTTCATGCCCATTCTTCAAAGGGGAAGAAAAAACTTTTCAATTTTCAGTGAATGGGCCCTTTGCAATTTAAGGAAAGAATGCCATGTCTTCATTCTCTAAAGATTGAGATTCGAGAAAAGGTATGATGACCCTGCTAATGTCGAATCCAAGGGCACATTGGGTGGCCATTGCACTTCATATTGTTGGACCCTTGTTTTGGTACTACTAAAGTATTCATATTCACTATGGATCCTCTTCCAAATTGCATCCCTTTCTACATTTATTGAATGCAATTAGGAAAAGAATTTGTAATAGTTATGCTTATGAATCCTCGATCTACGTAATATGACTTCAAATGCAATATACAAATATAAATAATGTAACTTAAGGTGGGCTCCCCCAATCACACTTTGTCTAGAACTACCATCATCATTGTGTACTATACGTCTTCATAATCAATATGTACCTATGTGGAAGAAACAATTATAAAACATCTACAACAAAAACTTTGACCCTTCATAACTTTTGCATACAATATCCAAATCTTACATTCTTTGGTACACTAGAATTTCCTTTCACTAACCAACAAGAAAATATAAAAATTTGACCAGCATAATAATAGTAACTAGGCACAGTAGCAAATGAAGTAGTGGTGTACAGGGGCGACCACCTTATATGTCAATGCAAGAGACTTGGTCAACTTTATTCAGACTCAATGGATTCCCTTGATCCCTAGATCACTTATTCACGCCTTTTTGTTGGCAACTAAGGTAAAGTAACCTTGCCAATCACCCACACAGACGAAATTCTAATCCTTCTCCACAATACAATTATAGGAACTTGCAAGCTTTGAAACTTGGCACGATTATTCAATGCCATATTAAGATCCACTTCCAAAAACAAATGCACAAAAAGATTTCCTCTTGCAAATTTTGTTGCAATTTCATGATAACATGCTTTAAATTTTGTGAAAAAAAGTTGCAACCCTTCATTGGTGATATGTGCGGTGGTATGAGTTAGCGGTGGTGTGTGCAATCATTAGCAATTTTAGTATGCGGTGATTGGAACCGTCCGGTCAACGATAGGTTTACTCTAGGGTACTCTAAAAGTGCCCTGGCTCTAAAGACCATTATAGGTCTATTTTGCTTTCTTCAATGTACCAACAATGATACATTTCAGAAGGTGGTCGCTTTTCAGTTACTGACCACTGCGTTTCCACTTCCAAAATTTGTGCCTAATTTCCACGAAGGTCCAAAAAATTGGACTTGGGTTCGATGCCAATTCCCTTTTTCTTCCTAAGCAAATTTCCAGAAAATTGTTTATAAGGAGTTTAGCTTCCCCCAAATGCAATCAGCACCGTCTCACTGAAAAGTGTCACTTTTCAGAGCAGACTACCTTACAGAAAAGCAATCTGTGGATTGGCCTTTCCAGACTTTCCTATGCATGATTTTTGAGGCATGGGATCCTCATGTTCATGTACATTTTAATTTTCTTTTTTTTTTCTTTTTTTTTTTTTCTTTTTTTTGAACAAGTGGGAAGTACATTTTAATTTTCAACTCATTACGCCGAAAGAAGACCGCGTAATTTTATTTTATACTCACGGAAGCCAAGTGATGGAACTGACCACAGCTTCAACTCATGAACAATTTCATTATTTTCTTGAAAGAATGGCAATGGACAATTTATGTTGAAACAAGTTAAAAGTCTCCACTCAAATTGCCTTGCCTTGCCTTGCCTTGCCTTGGGGTTTGTTCTTGAAACATGATTGCCAAAAAGTTGATGATCTATTATTACACGAAACACTAGGTCACTTCTGACAAATTTCAGCACGAATTTTTCAAAGCATAACAGCATATCAGAATGGGAAATGCTCATCATTTCCAATGACCTCATAGTCATAGTTGTTTGACGTCACTAGTTATTTAAGCTTAATATATGACTTGAGGGCATCTACAAAATTGGCTGGACTCAACCACATTTTTGGGAGTCAATTTGATCCGATTGAGATGAAATTTTTTGATTGCAGGTACATAAAAGACAGTACTGCACAGCGTTTGTAGTTTTGCAATTTTAAATAGATTATAAGGTAGAAGGCTCGAGAATAGTAGTTCAGGCATTAAGAACCACCCACATGTAAAATGTACACGATTTGTACATGCTTTTTTTTCATAGCCTTCACTGATGTACAAACAGTGTACATTTCAGGGGGTGGACGATTTTGGAGCCCTATACCAGTTCAACTTCAAAAAATCATAACTAATTTCAAAAAGCTCCAAAAAAATATGAAACGACTTAGGTTAGATGCCAAATCCACTTCTCTTTCAAGGAAAATTTACTGAAAAATATTTCAAGAAGTTTCGCCTTCCCAAAATTGAGTTTCAGCTCTTAGGTGGGCAATTTCTGGACTTGTTATCCTACTGATCAAAGAACCTTCAATCATACGTCCTGGATGTCTTGCAAATTTCGAGGTTTGGGGTAAGGTAGGAGGCTCTTATTTGCGACTTTGTTCTTCAAACAACCAACCCTGTAAGAAGCTCTAAAATGGACAGTAAGTGGTTCTAAAATATATTGTCAACAATGTGAGAGTATAATTAAAGGTTTTCAATGGATGGAATAAGAGTCAGGGAGAGGTCCGTTTCAAAACCAGGGTGTATCTACTTAATTTTTCTAAATGGAAATTCAGTGTCCAATTGCCCTCCTTACAAATGTTAACAAGAATGTAGGGTTTGTTTAAGTTTAGTAAGGATCGCATTTAGGATCCTTGTGTATCACTTTTTGAATGTTGCAGTGTTTGTTTTGGGTCGAGCCATATCTTTTTTCAGATTGCACATGTGTGGGTTTTGCAAGGCCTAGGATCAAAAATAGGTGCCTACGACAAAATTCTTTGGAAATTCATAAGTAATTCATGAATGCTTTGGAAAATATGAAACCACATGTATTAGATTTCGCATCAATTTTTTTGTGAAGAAAAAATAAGAAAAAATATTTCCGGGCATGTGAAATTCATTAAAAAGGCCAATCAGCTCTTCAAGGGTCGCTTTATGAGCCTCCTAGCTTGATGTGGGTACTTCCAACTTGCCACTTTTTGCTACTATGCTTAACTACTATTATTAGATTTATTACTCAAATTTTCATTGATTTTATTGGTGGCAAGTGAAAGAAGATTCCAACACACCAAAGAATGTGACATTTGGATACTATATGCAAAAGTTAGGAAGGATCAAAGTTTTTTTTGGGTAGAGTTTCTAAAATTGTTTCTTCAGCATATGTACAGTACATATTGATTTTGAAGATGTACAGAAAGGGATGATGGCAGTTTTAGGCAAGATGTGATTTTGGTATATCCACCTTGTGTGAATGGATTTTGTTTAACCCTTTAGGGCCTAAGGAGCCCCAAGCAACCTCTTGAATTCTTTTGGAATCAAATTTGCATATTAAAAATTTATAATTAATTAAAATTATTATTTTTCCACAAATAACCATTTATATCTTCTATTTGATCTGATTTTTTAATATTTTTTGGAAAAAGAATGAAATTTATAAGATTTTTTAGAGTTTCTATCTTTGAAAAATTATAGTAATTACAAAAAAGCTCACTTTACCATAAAATTTTGGTAGAAAATAGAAGAAATTATAATGAACATTATGGTGAAGTTGGCATGCTCTCTTTAGTTATACACAAATAAATTCGATAGAGAAACATGTTCCACAGTGCGTTTTGAAACTCTAGAAATCCCAACTTCAAATTGCTATAGACAAATCATTATTGCTCCAAATTTAATGGCCAATGGCTCAATGGAAGTGGAATTTCCCTGCCCTCACATCTCGTTCACACCTCATAGGCAACTAAGGCTAGGAAAGTGTTCCAATTCCCAAAATTCAGTTTAAAACGACCAAATTTGGCATGCTCGGCCCTAAAGGGTTAACAATGAGGACGTATATCTTTTTGCATAAGAAAATGTGAAATTAATAATTTTACAATGTTTAGTAGCAAGGTGCATGTGAAATGTTTACAAAGTACTCTATTAGACATCTATAATATCAATTGTCACCACACATTCAATTGTCTTCATCAAATCTACAACTATATACTAAAGAAAATATATAGTGAGTTCAAAAAATGCTATATATAAAGTGAGTATTTACTATCAATAGCCAAATATTCTCCTATTTGTATAATTATTTTCAACAAACTTTTTATTCATGTATATCATCAAACAATTATATGTAGCATACTACTTACATAATCTGCATTCTTCCAAGCTAAAATTGACCTGTCATAATCTTATATCTATATTTGATAAACTTCTGATGTCTTATTTTTCACCCTTGCATATTAATTGTGTCCCATAAATAGTGAATTGGAGAATGATAACTTGAATGTCAAATTGAATGTAGTGGAAAAAGCTATCTAAAAATAGATTTAGCGGTCCTAATTGTTGAAGAATAATTATATGAACCACATTTAAATTCTTTTCATTTACTTTGATTGTGAGTCAGATCCTCCCATTGTAAGGGTGTAAATGAGCACTTTTAGTACAACGTACAATTCCCAACGAATTCTTCAACCACAATAATCACACACCAATAGGAAGATAAAAATTCTTCTTCTATTCCTCTCTAATTCATAGTTTTTTTTACAGTTAAACATAATCATTTTGGGGTAGAATTCATCTTAGAGGAGGATTTGGAAAAGGCTTACAATAACTATTTCTTGAAAAGGAACAACCACTCCATGTTGGGAAAAAACTTGCCCCCCCCCTCCTACGGTCATCAATCTTCAAGTTGAACAAAAGAAGCCCCCCCCTCCTTGGCCATTGATTCTAGGTCTTCTCTCTCCTTTGGTAGGTCACCTCTCCTCTCCACCAACATTGTTTTCTCATGGAGCTCTCCCCAAATAGTTGTCTCTCTTTTGTTGCATTATTCTTCATCTCTCATACCTTCTTGGATGTTGTCTCTCTCATCTTGGTCATTGACACAACTCTTTTTGTATGGTTCTTTTTCACTTTCCGCAACTCTTACCAACAATTGTCTTTCATATCTAAGCTTCTGATGGTATAACTAAAGGATTTTGTAATTGTTATCTTGTTTTTTTGGTTTGTGTTTGGTATTTGGGTGTCTTGGGTTCTTGAGCTTTGAAAGTTTTATTGTATTCATATGATCGTGTCTAGGGTTTGAGGTTAGAGGTGACATGTAGGTTAGATGTTAGAAGAACCAAGATTTAAATAATTGCAAGCATGCATAGTAATATAGTTGTTTATTCAAAAGAACTACTTACAATAGATAAGTACAATATTATTGTTTGATTTGATGTTATGTTTGGGGTATATAAGGTTTGAGTTTTTCATGAAGCAAGTGTTTGGATGATCTTGTAGCAGCTTGTTTGGTGTTTCAATTGAAGTTGTTTCAGTAAGGGTTTCAATTAAGGTTTTCTTGAGATTTAAGGGTTGTAATATGCATGAAAATGTTGTGTTTCTCCAAGGGTTGCTATTATGTGAGCCTAGGAGCCTAGAATACTACACACCTATGTTATAGGTGTATATACTATAAAAACCGTGTATGATTGTAGAATATAATATATGTTATAAATACTCATATTATAGGTGTTTATGATACATTCACCTTCTATAGTGTGTGATATTTATATTATAGGTACCTATATTGGAGGCTCAATACTCACAAACTTGCATTCTTGGGCTCTCATACTAGCATCGTTGATGTCTCTCCCATACTTGAGACCATATTCCAATTTGTATTTCCATGTGAGATTGCACTCTTAGCATTGTTTTAATCTTTGTTGTTGGTGTTTCAAGCTCTTGAAGAATCAAACAACAATTTTATTTATATCTTTGGCTGCATTAATGAAGTGTTTGATTATGTTTAAATTATATTATGACACCCTTATTGTTACAATGTTAGAAGATGTGTTAGATGCTACTACAAATTGTACGTAAGATATAATGTGCAAGTGTAGTTAGATTTTGTATTTGATTGTGTTCTTAACAAGTTAAGGAAGGGTTAGGTTCATTTGATGGAATTGTTGTGCAAAATTCAAGTAATATTGTATTTCATTCATGCATGATGGCAAAGTGATCATGTTTTGGGGTATTGGCAATTTATTGCAAAGGGGTGGGGGGTTGATAGTGCTATTACAACATGTTTCATATGATTGTATAAATTTTTAAATACATTATCATTTATAAAAAATTCCATTCACCTTTTGAAGTATTTTTTTAATACTATACAAAGCGTACATTAATGTTTTGAGGCATTAGGAAGGGACACATGGAACTTCCTTCGTAGGGTTTATGTTGAGCATAATAGATTTAAAAAATTCATTGACCTTCTTCAAAATCGGCATGATCAAAGGTTTTACAAACAATCCCCTCCAAAGGAACACCACACATTCACAAAATGCCATATAGTCAATCAACCCAATATCATCAGTCACTCAATTCTGCCATATGCAAGATCCTCCCATTTACGTCAATCTCCCACCCATTTTTGGAGAGTGTGCAAGTCATATACTTTGAGCAAGCAATTGGGTGTTATTGTTAGAGAATGACACCAAGTTCACATCCATTTATAGATGGTTTAAGGTTGATAAATGTGCAATTCAATAAATGTTGATTTAGGTTAACATGATTAGAAATAAATACTTGTTAGAATAAATTGATGTTTCAACCTATAAAAGAGGTGCTTTTAGAATGTCAAACTTGTACTCTTAAAACACTCACATGAAACATGATTGGGATGATAGGCTATTGATTTGGAACCATCATAAGATGGTCATGACCCCCCAAATAAGATGGTCATGGCCTAACTTCTAATGGTTTTATATTTTTGATTTGAAAAATTCACATCAATTCAAGTTCTTATCATATTAGTATGATTTCCACTTAGTCAATTCAATTAACTCTCTCTAAAAAAATATCAGCAAATTGCACGAGATATACCGAGATTGCAAATCTGTGTGGTCATAGGTTGTTCCACCATTTGGCAGAACGGTGAAAGATGTGTTACACGTGGTTGCTGCACCACTTGACACAACCTCGAATTACAAAAACCACTTGCTCGCGCAAATTTTTTTTTTAATCTCTGTATGCACAAATATCCCACATCACAACATACTCTAAGGTAACAGGTCCAAAAAATATAAAACGACTTAGGTTAGATGTCAAATCCACTTCTCTTTCAAGAAAAAATTTACTGAAAAATATTTCAAGAAGTTTTTTTTGCCTTCCCAAAATTCAGTTTAAGCTCTTAGGTGGACGATTTCTGGACCTGTTACCTTACCACCAAATGTTGAATAGAACTCTCCCTCATTTAAAAAAAATTCAGTGGAGCTGGAGAATTGCGGTTTCAGGCCATGTGCATGATGCACTGCTGTCGGTGACAGGCATTTTTGGGTAGACGGGTAGCCAGGGTCCTTGCTGAAGTTCAATCCTGTAGGACATGTTAGTTATGCAAGTGTACGGGCGGTGGTCTGTCTTCGATGCGTTACCTTTGATACTAGTTGTCGTTATCTTTGAATTGCTGAAGTTGTGGTTTCGAAATATCCTTATTGGGCATGTAAGTTAATTGGATTCAATGGGTGCATTTTTTGTTTCTACAGTGAACAATGAAGTCAATCCACAAACCACTTTTCAGCCTCAACATCCTTCAAGGATTAATTGCAATCTATACTTTCAAATTCCTCCAAACTCCAACACCATTCACGAACAACAAAATTCATCGCATGCCTTCAATTGATATGTTAATCCTGGAACTTTCAAGACTAGTCACTATGGAAACCATGCTTTTGGGTTACTATGTTAGTCATTTGCTTAAAAAGAAACTGAGAGTATTTGATCATTGGAGAGCAAACTACTGCGCAAGACCTTCCCTTTTCACACGAAATTCCAAGGATGAACATATGCACTTCTATCTTACATCATTGAAGGATTCTTTGTTGTTCATCGGATAGTTTTAAGTTGCCGCTTCCTTGCAAGGGTAACAGTTACAATCATGTTGTAAGTGGTTTGGGTGTTGGATATATATTTCTTTAGAAAGATAAAATGTGATAGATGTAAATATAAAAAAATTCTTTTTTTTATCCATACCATTTAAATTTTGACATCTATATTTAGATTCTCTCCCACCGACTTTGCTCTATGACTAAGGCGTTGCTCATGATACATTGCCAATGGCACATAAACCAAGTGGTTGTCTGAACTTACTTTGAAAACTTGCTTAAACATTTTGAGTGATACTATCATGATTTTGCAATTAGTTGAAACCATTACACATAAGGTATGTACACCCATTATCATCACAAATTGCCCAAAATGCAACACCTACATTTGAACCAATAAATGTCATTTTTTCCTAAATAATGATTAAACAAGATGTACACAATCAAAACATGAAAGTCTACAAGAACTTACTATAATTGGCTTGGGATACACCTAGAGGTAATACTTCAAAAATTCATAATTTATTCATATAGTGTTCAAATAATTCATGCAAAAGTGCAATGGAATCCTCTTAAGTTGCCAAAGAGATCTCATAAGAGCATATTAATTTTTAGTAGAAAAATCTTCATTTGTAATTATTGATGATTATAGGTGTGCATCCCTTATTTGACATACTTGTAAACATACAACTTAAAACTTGTCAGTTGATGATATTATAAGAAATAAGTGTCTTGATTATTTGGATGTTTGATTATAAAGTATAATAATCTTGTAACTTATCAAATATTTGTCATTAAATTTTAATTGAACATTATAAGGAAAAATGCATTTACATTTCTTATATCCATACATCTGAGTAGGTTTTTTTCTTAGTCTAAAGTCTAAACCCATAAAGCATGTTAATAGGTGCCTAAAATTTCAAAACTTTGATATTGACATTTTGAGTTTCTTCAATATTTCTTAATCATTTTGATAAAAATATTCTACATTTATCTCATTGCTCATTGCTCACATACCTAGTTTTGTTATACAACATAATAATAATTTTCATCAAGTAATCTATAAACCTGTTTTTTTCACTTTTATTCAAAATAAAAAAATAATTTTATAATAATTTGCACCTAGTTTTCTAAGATATAAAGATATTGGTTTCCATGAGGTGATAGAAGACTTTACAATTCACATCTATATTTCAAGGTAATGATTTATATTTTATAATATAATAGATTAAATATTTTTAATTTTATTTTCAAAGATTTTATTTATGTTTTTTGTAATAATAAAGTTATATATTTATGTTCTTTTGGATTAAAAGCATGTAGAAAATCCATTGCACAACAAAAATAGTGCCACTTCTAAGCCAACGCAAGGTGTAGCAAGACAAAGAAAGAGGGATTGAAAAATTATATGAGTTTTTAAATGTATTTTTTAAAATTTATTTTATTTTGAGAGATTAAAATTCAAAGCTCTCACACATTATAAACATAGGATTTGTCTTGCAAGAGATTAGTTATTTTTATTCCATGTCATCTATTTCATTACAAGTTAAACCTTCCTCATCTTTAAACTATTTAGAGACAAGATCAACATTCAAGACATACTCTACTACAGATTCAATCTAGGGAGGTCTTGCACACATCCATTTCTTAAGTACCAACTACAAATCTTTCTTTTTAACAAATATGTTCCTCTTCAGATTTAATCCAAAGAGAATCAATTTATGGTAGAACCACCCATTGTCGACTAGGAACCTATAGGGTGTACTATTTCCAACCAAGGCTGCAATAAATTTTCAACCAAAGCTTTGAATGTTTTCTTTTTTTCCTTTTCAAAGTTAAGACTAATCGAGTCATGACACATGTCCCAAAGCAGTGAGCAAAAAATATTTCTTGAATGATCAACATTAGAAGACTCTACATTTTAGCTATAGGTTTGGACCAGCTGCCGGTTTATGAAATTCATAGTTATTTCAATTCAAGGCATAAAATTACAGAAAAAATTGCAATCCCCTTGAATGATTTCTATCTTCCTACATGGCAGAAAATTTACATGCCTTTTATTGCTCCAAAACATGCACAGATTGCTTAAGTGGTCGACAATGGGTGGTTCTATTATAGTAAGTATGAATACAAATCCTTCTTTCTATTGAATAGTGATCCAATCAACTTTTCTGTTATTATCTTTTACCCATAGAAATTTTTAGCAATGTTAGACAATGGTTCAAAAGTTATGTAGGCAAATGGAAATGAAAACCAAACATGTATTCAAATCAGTAATCACATATTAGGGTCCATCATTTTTAGGAATTCATTTCTTACATCTAGTAGCATAGTGAAATGTAGATTAACAAGTATTGAATAGCATTTTATGATTGTGACATATGCATGACAATTTTGATATTTTTAATCAATAAAAAATCTAATAGAAGATTGTACTAAAGATCATGATGAAAAGAGACGTACAATAGCAATACATCTTTGTTTGGGTAGAGATACTTGCCATTTGTCGCTTGTTCATATTGTTATATGGATATATACAAAACAACGTAAAAGAATGCAATTTTGTCCATGTTTGGTTTCTTATCTATTATTGGTCCTTTGGAAAGTTTGACTCTCTTTTCCATACCTATCTAGGTGATACACAACATCCATATGACACCAATAAAAAAAACTGTACCCAAATAGACCATGCCCTAACAGAAATATAATAAAATACACTAAAAACCCCTCACATGCTTAGGTATTGGCAAAGCCAAATTCACGTGGACGATATTTTGGATTCCCCATAAAGTACACTTCCACAGACCCCCAAACTTTTCCACGACACGCCTTTACCAGAATGTGCATGTCACCACTCCTCAAATGGCAGACGTGGCACCCACGTGCCCTCTTTCCATTGCCAGAAAACCTACTAAACATCCGAGCTGGCAGCTTCCAGGAGAATGACCCTCCACCACCGAGAATCCCACAGACAGAAACAGATCAGAAGAAAAATTTCGGAGAACGAGAGAGATGCACTTGCTTCCTTGAAATCCGAGCTTGAAATCCGAGATCCTGTGCGAGATGCTGCTGCGAGCCTCGACTCCTTCTCTTCAACCTACCCGGCTTTGTATAAAGCCAACTTGGAAGCAAATGCTTAGCAATTGTGCTGTGTTGCCTTCCTCTCTGCGTCCATTGTTGTTGCTGCGATCGCTTCCACGGCGTCGGGCAATCGGGAATTGGGTCAAGTCTTACTCGTTGCCATTACTGCAGAACACCAGTGATTTTCAAGCTGTGGCAACGGAACGGGCTACTTTCGGTGGTTCATGTGGAGGTCTGATCCGATTCCTTTCGAGAAATTTGATGCGCGGCTGTGGCTGTGGCGAATGCTACGTGATTTTGATTTGATTTGATTTGTTTTGTTTTGTTTTGGTTGTACATTTGCTGTTGAAGCAATTGTTAGATCAGTGCACAGTGGTTTGTGAATGTTTGCTGTCGTGGTTACAGCGGTTTGGAGTTTTTTCCTGTATGAAAGATTGCTTGTACGTTTCTTTCTCGTACAATTTCTCGGCCTTGTTTTGGTTTTGATGTTCATTGTTGGATCAGTGCACAGTGGTTTGCGATGTTTGCTGTTGTGCGCAGGCAGGGGTTTGGAGTTTTTCCTGTCTGAAAGTATTCTTTTATGGTTTTAGCTACTGCAATTTCTAGTCATAGTTTTCTGTAACCTTATGTTTTAATTTGATTGTTCCGCGTTACTTAATGCACTTTGTTTCTTGTCTGGCATCTTCACCCCTGGTACATTTTCTTCGTAGAATATTCCCTGGGTGTGACATAAGCAGCAATCTTCCCTGCAGTTGTTCCTCTATGGAGAGTCGCAATTACTGTGACTGCGATTACCGATGTTTTGGCATGACTTGGGATCTTATATATTTACTATGAACCGTATCGGTTCGGCTCTTATTGTTTGGGTTACCGTGTTAGAATGTTGAATAGAAGTGATCGCTGTTTTTCTCTCAGTGTTGGTGAAAATCAAATGAATTCTGCTTGAATCTTAAGGTACGGTTGCGGAGTGCTGCTGAAATTTTTTGTGGTTGTTTGGTGTGTCTCTTTCAGCTTATTGGCTTTGTGACATTGACCAGGTATACGTGCCAGGCCGAGGCCTGTACGCTCAAGCTCGATAAAGGCGAGTGCAGGTTCTGTGTTGAGTGAGGAGAGTACACGAGCTGGTAGAGACGAAATGGGGTCTGACGCCACTATGGCTTGCATGCCCATTCTCGGAGAGTCCGTTTTCCGGTTCGACGAGTCAGAGGCGGCTCGACAGAAAACCCCGCCATGCCTGACCTTTGCTAATCCAAAGCTTCGAGATGAGCGAGTGGATACTTCCAGCTTTCAGATGAAGGCGCCTGTGTTCCTCCCGGATATCAAGGTTGCTGGTGAACAGCAGACAGTCGTCTTCAAGGTAAACGGACTCCACACCAGGTCTCTTTTCCGGGTTTTGTTCTATGGTCACTTGCATTTTACGCCGCATCTGTGTTGGAAATGTCGGATATGTTTTTGACGTGGTTACTATATCTTATGGCCACTTTGATTGAAGCAACTGGCTTGAGATAACAAGGAATCTTGCTCCTTGATTGGTGCAGATGTTTATTTGTTTCTGTTACCTTGTTTTTTACAATGTTGACTTTACACTAGTCCACGTAACAAGAATGAGCTTGAAGATCTGGCGCTTACATGGCTCCTATGTATCATGCTTAAAATAGTTTGAGATATCAAATTTTCAAGCTAACCCCTTGAGGTGGATTGAACTCTTTGTTACCTTGAATGCGTCATAAGTTATCATAAATGCAGTGAATTATTTTAAGTTTGTTCCTTCACCCTGATGTTGGCTCAAAGTTTAAGCTTGTTGCCTTGACCTGTGCATTCTTAACTGTCTCTTAGAATGATATCTGCTATGTAGTTCACTAGAACAATGGTGCATTGTGAGCGGTGAACTCTCTGTGATACCCGGTTTTTTGGTGATACGCAGCTGCCTGTGGGGACTACATTCTATGGCACAGGAGAGGCGAGTGGATCGGTGGAACGTACGGGAAAACGGGTGATTATTCTTCTGTAGTGTTATTAGTGGTATTAGTATTAGTATCAGTTATTATTCTTGATATAATTATTACTTAGTCGTGTATTTTAGACATATTTTTCGTGTTGAAAAGGGTGTGATGATGAGCTGAGAATAAGAGCTTCTTCTACTTGATATTCAATGCCTTTTTGAGGTGCACCTCTCAATGCCTAACTGTATTTCTCGCAGATATATACTTGGAACACTGATGCCTGGGGCTACAACCAGAACACTACCTCACTATACCAGTCTCATCCCTATGTATTCAGCGTATTGCCGAGCGGGGAATCCTTCGGAGTGCTTGCAGATACATGCCTGCGCTGTGAGGTGAAATTCCCATCTCAATGTGATCTTACGATGAAAATTTTCAAAGTATTGTGTCCTTTTGTTGAGCTCTGTTTCTGATAATATGATGCGTGGGGCTCTAGGTTGATTTGAGGAAGGAGAGCATCATCAGGCTTGTAGCTGCAGTACCGTTCCCCGTCGTAACGTTTGGACCATATCCAAACCCTGAAGCGTTGACAGTTGCGCTTGCTCGTGCTATTGGTAATTTCTACCTCGCGAACTCTGGGTGATTTGACACCTATTTACATGTTTCATTTTAAGTAAAAAACTTCTCAGTGGAAAGAGTTATCTGTTACTTAATATGTAAGTAGGGGATTAATCTCAGTATGTTGCTGAGACTGTATTTGTTGCGCTCTTTGGAAGTCTCTTAAATTGGCTTATTACTTGATTTTTTCTTCACTGGTTAATAGCGCTCCTTTAGTGTTTTTTTATGGAATGCTTTGTTTAATTGGATCCTTTCTTAATCTCAGGAACCGTGCCAATGCCTCCAAAGTGGGCTCTTGGATATCATCAATGCCGATGGAGTTACGAACCAGCAGAAAAAGTATCCGAGGTGCGTAGAGTAAGACTATTTATTGTAAATAAATTCAGTGACGCCTTCGTATTGATACGTTAGGATTTGGACACTCTCCAAAGTGATCTTATTGTTTACCACGGAGGACTGTAGAAGATACTATATGGGCTTATTTATGCCATGATCTTGTCTTTCAGATCGCTAACACTTTTCGAGAGAAGAGCATACCTTGTGATGTCATCTGGATGGACATCGACTACATGGAGGGGTTCAAATGCTTTACCTTTGACAAGGTGTGAAACTCTTCATTTCTTGCAGCTGTTTTAGATTGTACATTCATACCTGGGAAATTCCTTACACTTTGTATCCTTCGCTGTAAGGTTGACACTGTCCATGATGGATTGGGGTGACTGCAAAGTTAGCGTCCTGAGTTGCTTACTTGTAATCATGTTTTATTCATTTTTCCTTTCTGAATGCAGGATAAATTTCGAGATCCGAAGGCTCTTACAAATGAATTGCATAGTATTGGATTCAAGGGAGTTTGGATGCTTGACCCAGGAATCAAAGCTGAGAAGGGCTATGAAGTCTACGATAGTGGATCTGAGTTGGACGTCTGGGTTCAAACTGCCGATGGGAAGCCTTTCGTTGGTACGTTGCTACTTTGGCATGTTTCAGAAATGCTGTGCTGTTTGCGAAAGTTGCGAGACTGAATTTGTTAAACGTGACCGTAACTTTTTGAAAGCGCACATTAGGTGTAATTTCTTATCAAGCAGTCTATGCACGAGAATAATCATCAAGGATTTCGGGAAAGGAGATTGATGGTTGTCTACCACCCTCTTTCTATAATTACAATATTAGAAGCACAATCGATGTATTGTTGAAGTTTATATAGGTGGATTAAAGTATGAAGGCAAAAAATCGTGCACATGAGACTTATGTTTGCTTACATTTGTGCTTCTGACCTTGACACTTGGTTTTGATGTATGCGCACAGGTGAATGTTGGCCCGGGGCAACAGTGTACCCAGATTTTACGAACAAGAAAACTCGCGAGTGGTGGATAGAACTGGTTAAGAAGTTCGTAGCCTTTGGCGCGGATGGTATTTGGAATGATATGAATGAGCCGGCTGTGTTCAAGGTGTGTTGCACATCACAAGGTCCCTCGCGTCAGATTGCCGAAGTGTTTTAATGTTAGTGTCTTGTCCAAATGGTATTTACTTAACGTTTATGTGGTTTTATTGTGCTTGCATTGTATTGGCAAGTATTTAATTAACATTATCTTGACATTGAATTAATGTTGTACTTGACTAGCTTTAATTGCCGTTGAGAGCTTTGTGAATCTAGTAGGGGATCTTTTGTGATGCAAGTCTCTGGGAGGGTCTGATTTCTGAGAAAGTCGACTAGTTTGTTTGAGGTCCTTTGGGCTCGGTTTCCTTCTGTGGTCCGAAAATCTATATAACAAGAGAAATAAATAATAAATGTGCAGACTGTGTCTAAAACAATGCCGGATACGAATATCCACCGAGGAGACGAGGAGCTTGGAGGTGTTCGTCCCCACAAATACTATCATAATGCAAGTGCTGTTCGAACCCTTCTACATTCATAGTTGGTAGATTCAATTTAGGTATGTCGAACATACTGCCTTGAATTCTGGATGCTGATATGTCGGTTCTTGTAGGTTTATGGCAATTTCCAAGCCACTGCAACATTCGAAGGAATGCTCCAGGCCAATGGGGACAAGCGACCATTTGTGTTGACTAGGGCAGGATTTATTGGAGGCCAAAGATCTGCTGCTACCTGGACTGGTGACAATTTGGCAACTTGGGAGCATTTGGGCATGAGCATTCCTATGGCTATCAACTTGGTGCGCGTTGCTGTCCATTAAGCTTTTCTCTGATTTATGTTGCTTTGTGTGTGTGTGTGTGTGTTGTTGTTGTTGTTGTTGTTGTTGTGAGGTCAATGAGGTTCCTTTCTCCCTTGTTTGTACTTTGCTGATGGTTATCTATGTTTTTGGTGTATGTAGGGGTTAAGTGGGCAGCCGCTTGCCGGCCCTGATATTGGTGGATTTGGTGGAGATGCGACTCCAAAATTATTTAGCCGATGGATGGGCATTGGGGCCATGATGCCCTTTGCCAGGGGGCATACTGAGAAGGGAACCATTGATCAGGAGCCTTGGAGCTTCGGTCCAGAGGTTCGTTCAAAATCAATCTGAAGCAAAGTTTCTTACTTCAATTATGAATGGCAAGAATAGGATTGAGAATGTCAGAAGTTTTCATATATTGTGTTCATCCTTTCCTCAACAATACCAGGCTGGGTAGTTAAGGCCACTTAGCACTTATCCAGCATCTGCTCAATTTCTTCTGCAGGTGGAGGAGGTCTGCAGAACTGCTCTCAATAGAAGATATCGGTTGCTGCCGCATTTTTACACTCTTTTCTATCAGGCTCACAAGAAGGGCGTCCCAGTTGTGACTCCCTTGTTCTTTGCTGGTATGGTTTCAGACACACTCCACCGCCACAAAGATAGTTGTTTAAGTGAACCTGTTTCATTTTTTCCATTCAAACAAGGAGAAATGGCTAATGCATTTATGTCTTGCTTGACAGATCCAAGCGATGCTTCACTACGGAAAAGAGATGACGCTTTCTTGGTGGGACCTATTCTCGTTTCTGCTTTGTAAGCTGAACAAACAATCTTAGAAACCTTTTGAATTATTGCTATGTTTTTCTGAGTTATTGGAAGGTGTTCCCTGAAGGTCCAAGTTGAATCTCCTCTTTTTTAGCAGTTTGAGTATGCTATATGGGAGACTTTTTCTGTCCGACTTTATTTGTTTATTGAGCAACACATACGATGTTCTTCACTGATTCTGGTTGTAAAAGATTTGGGCCTATCTGAATTGTATTTCTCACAATATGGTCAATCGAATTGGTTATTCTAAAACTTTGAATCCTTGGTCTTTCAGGGGTTAGCAGAATCTTGCATTGTGTTCTGAGCTTGGCATCGTGCCAGTAGAGTAGTTTTCAACAATCTCTAGACATTTTTCTGATTCGTGACATCTATCTGTTTTTATTTGGCAGTCCCACTCCGAAGAGTGTAAAGAAGGATTTTGAGACTACTCTTCCTGGAGGCATTTGGCAGCGATTCCATTTCAACGATGACAATCCGGTAATGCATCTAAGTTTCCTTTTAAAATTGTGACTTGTGCAATTGAACACTTCATTGTCAAACTTCAAAATTTCGCTCAATCCTCCTGATTTTTCTGTTTTCTGTTTCTTGGTGCAGGAACTTCCTCTCCTGTTCTTGAAGGGAGGAGCTATTGTCCCAACAGGTCCAGTTGTTCAGCATATTGGTGAAGCCAAGCTCACAGATACCATCACCTTGTTAGTCGCTCTTGATGATAAAGGTAAACATTTTATGGTGTTCAATCCATCTCTCACAGTTTTTCAGAGACATTTTTGTAACTCTTTATCTTGTGGGGGTATGGTTTTGCTCACCAGATACTTTCTGTTATGAATCGTACAGGGAAGGCGGAGGGGATTTTGTACGAGGACGATGCTGATGGCTTTGGTTTCCAAAGTGGAAATTATTTGCTCACTACCTTTGAAGCCCAGCAGTTACCCAGCATGAATGGTGACGACGGTGGTGAAGTTGTTGTTCGAGTTGCTCGGTCCGAGGGTAATTGGGCAAGGCCTGATCGTCAATTGCACGTGCGGCTTCTTCTCGGCCATTCCACAGAGGTACCGCGATGAAACATGCAGTTTATTTATGATTGCTGAGAGTCTTTAAACAGATATTTCTATTTGGAAATGTGGAGGTTTGCTTACATTAGACTGACAATTACTTGTAGGTTGAAGGCGAGGGCAAAGATGGGGAGGAAGTGAGGATTAAAGTGCCTTCAGCAGCTCAAGTGGACAAGCTTGTGGCGAAAAACCACAAGCATGAGCTTGCTGAAAGAGGTTCGTCTTTGCAAGCCCTACATATTCCTTCCTCTTTTGTATGACGCAAGGAAAAGATAGTATTGGCCTGACTTGGAGCACTTCAACATATGCAGGAGTTTAATATTGAGAGATTTATAAAACTGTCGTGGGATCTTTCGGTGCAAGAACGAAATCTGCTTAAGTTTTATCACTACCGGTATTTAAGAATTTCCTATGCAATTTCTAGGTGGGAGGTTGTAGACACTATAAGTGACTGAAGACAAACCCATTTCCACTCCAAAATGAGTGGCCATGGTCATTAGCGAAATCATGCTTATTCCACTTACCAAGTGGAGGCTAACCAAGTGTGTGAATCGATGAATTGCTGTTGGTGACGGGTCAGTATAGAAAACGGGATCCGGTTCCTAACGTTTTTAATGTCCTACTTTATTGTTATTGAGCGCTGGCACTGCTTTTTCTTCTTCCTGCAACTGTTCCTCATTAGGTACTACGGCTGTCTTTGTTAACCTTTTATGGAGAATTGGATCTTGCAGAGAAGAACCAGTCGTTCTTGGATGAGGTCTTTCAGGAGCATGAAGTTATCAAGGGAGCCGGTTGTGTATTGGAACCCATTGACTTGCTATCTGGAAACCTGTCCCTCAAAGTGGTGCCATGGATCGGTGGTCGCATTGTCTCAATCCAGCATCAACCATCCGGATACCAATGGTTGGAGGGGAGGTTCGAATCTGGCTGCTACGAAGAGTATAGTGGCAGTGAGTTTCGGTCTCCGGGCTGCACTGAGGAATACAAAGTGGTCAGGTACTTCATCAAATCACAACCGATATAACCAACACATTTTTATACATTTAAGTAGATCCATCTTATTAGCAGACAGATTAACAAGCACAAAGTCACAATATTTCATTAGAGAGAACTAGAGAGAATAGGAGAGATTTTGGACCCTGAGAAGTTCCCTCACACTCAAACCTTTTTCTTCTTCTTTCCTCTCTAAACTGATATCTCTAAGTTGCACATTTGTCACACAATCATCGCCTGTAGCACACTTTGTCTCACACGCTAATGATCACTATTTATTTTTTTTGGACTCCAGGTCGTCAGATTAACGAGGTCTGTGTGTAATTAGAACATATGTTAGTGGTGCTCAGATGTGAATATGACAAACTTCCACAATCCGTGCCATGTAACAATAGTAGCATTGTTGAAGTGGAAAGGCTTCACTATTGAGAACTATAATGACACGATTTGAGCGGGAACCGACCATGTTGAGAAGATGAGAAGTTGAGAGGAATGTTGGCATCGTGGAGAAGAACAATAACACTATGTTTGAAACAAATTCAAATGTCTTGCAGTGGAGAGGGATCTCCAACACATTTCTCCTCTAATGCTCAGAACAATGGCATTATTTGAGTGGAAACTAAATATTATTGGAAAGAGGAGTGCTCGAGAGGCACAATGGCATATGAAACAATTGGAACATCTCTAGAGGTGGAGTGCCACTTGTAGCCCGATTTTCTGGTCTAATGGGGGTCGGTCCAATCCAGTGAAAGCCTTAATTTTGGAAATTGCATTGCAGGCATTCTTTGGCATCGTTGGATGGGGAGGAGTTCCTTGGCCTGGAAGGTGATATTGGAGGCGGTTTGGTGATGGCCCGGGACATTCTGGTGGCCAAAAACTCTCCTGACAAGTTGAACATCAGCTCCAGGATTGAGGCGAGGTCGGTGGGAGCGGGGTCCGGGGGCTTTTCCAGGCTGGTGAGGCTCCGCATTCGCCCACTGATGAGGTTGGACCACGCTCTCCAGTCCGTCGTCAGGTACACTTCTGTCGATGGGCGAAAGCACGAGCTTCGAGGAGACATGGGGTTCGGGGAAACGAGGATCGAAGGTGCAGACAGACCAAATGGTGAGTGCCTGATGAAACCCACCCGGACTGCTTGAACCGAAAATAATAATAAGACCTCTTTTAAAATCATAATAATCATAGTAAGTCATAATAGCTTCTCCTCCAAGATATCTATGCGACTCAATCATATTGAGCATTGATTTCTTACTTCTTTTCATTGCAATATTGCCCAATCTTCCTTGAAGCTTTTTGAATGATTCCCAATTGAATGACCTTTCATTCATTAGAGAAAAATCAACTGTCTTTTGACCCCAAGATTCTACTTCCCTATGTTAATTACTGCACAACTCCTCGAGAACTTTGTCTTTTATAATGATAGACGTACTGTATGACAAAATATTTTGTTGGCGTAGACTCTGAAATTTGAATAGTGTACGATTTAATTGACACATGGATAGTCAAATACTTGGGAACTGAATGGATCTCAGAGACCAAATTTAGGAAGTTTGGCTCTAAACGAAACTAGAAGTTCTTTCATACGATGATACCGTCGTCCTTAAAAGTCATTCAAAGTGGGGTGCTGACCTTATTTTGCTGAGAAAATAGGGGTGAAATCTATATATCTCTGAATATCGCCATGAATAGGTGTTGGCAAATCTGTCTCTGGTGGCTAATCCATGAACTTGAAGTAGTGTTGAATACCTATAATCAGTGCATAATATTCGAATGCCCATTTCACACCCTCAAAGTCGGGGTTGATTTTGATCCTATTTCGATTCTCTCCAAGATTATTTCCATTCGAGATTCAATAGCTTAAACTGAAGAATGTTATGTGAGTTTTCTGTAAGGTATTGGAATTTCCGTAATAATTTTTTTGATTTGCAGGTGAGTGGACGCTGATTGATACGGAAACTGATCTAGCAGTTACCAGCAGATTCGACCTCCAGCAGGTTGAGTTGTGCGTCATCAGTTGGTGCTGTGCATCTTGCACATTCGAACTGTGGTCACCAGAACGACCTGTGTCCAAGGACACCCCCATTGAGATCTCTCACGAGTATGAATTCATCAACGATTACAAGGCTTAGGACAGATCTAATCTCCAAACAAGTTCCATCGTCAGGTGAATATGTGGCAATAATCAGCAGTGAACTACAACCTAGTATATTTACCCTATTTATGATAGGAAGGCTTCCCGGCCTCTCCCACTCCTATTTAGGGATACACCTCTGAGGTTGCACTGTTGCAGTAGTCGGAATGGAGAGGATCTTTTTTCAATAATTAGCTGAGGATTCATTAGGATACACAGTATTAGCGGAGTATCCATTTTGCTCTTCATTGCAATGCTGAGTGAATCTTTTGAACATAATTCTGCCGAACAAACATTAATTTGTTCATTTTTCTTGTATTATTATTACTGCAGACCGTTTTCTTAATTGACGTTAGTTGGTATTTTTATACATTCGTTGTTGACTGTGCCTTGTATCATTAGAGAGGGTTGAGTGCACTGCCTCAGAGACAAGTTGTAAGTTAGATATTGCAAGTCCTGTACAGTACAGTACAGAAGATTGTTATCCAACTTGATGTCCAATTCCTCAGTGTCTCCATTTCAAGTGGAAGAGATGGAAAAGAGAGTCCTTCCAAAACAAATTTCTTTTGGTAACAATGTCAAATACTCCGTAATTGGTTTCAAATTGGTTGAATGCAAATACATTTTAGAGAAAACGTTTTCAGCTGTGCGAACAGATTCAGACTGCTGCTCCAACAATGAAGCCAATTCGGGCAACACAAGACTAGAAGTTTCTACAAGAGCAATAGAATCTTTGAGACCAGATCGATTCTGGTGCGCATCACCAAATTCGATAACAAAAATGTAATGTCTGAGATTGCACACTAAAACAGTGCAACCCCCACGAAGCTTTTACTTTTTTCAGCAGCTTGCAACTACGGAGAAGGTGACGGATTGCATTGAGGAAAACTGAGACTTCGAATGTTGCGTGGTGGCTCAGTTTCAAGCTTCTGGAGCTTTGACGATGGGCATTGCATGTAGACTGCGCGTTGGACCATGCGAGATCATTTCTGGAACTCCTGTTAAGAGCTCAACCCTCCCTCGACGCTGGAACTGCAGATTAGGGTTTGCTCCCAACCCTCAAAACAGGGGAATTCAACTCCAGTTACATGATTGCCGGAACCGTCACTCTCGTCTTCGTAAACCCCACCTTCTTATACCGAGAATTCTCACGCAAACTCCCATCTCCGCTTCTTCCAAGCCTTCAATTTCAGCAACAGGTAGCAATCTCGTGAAGCACCTCAAAGAATTTCATCACTACTGCTTGTTTCGAAGAGGCGTGATGATCATCACCGCTTCATTCTTTGCACGAAAATTGCAAGCACGTTGCGCAATTTCTCAGCGTTTCGATTACGCAGTTTGCATGAGTAGCTGATTTGGCCATACCGACCATGTTTCTAACTTATAGTTGGTGTAGACTTTACCATCGGAAGCAGAAGTCTTTCCTTCTCGAACATTCCGAAAGAAACTCCACTTTGTCAATTGAAGATTGACTGAATAGGATTTGGTCCTTTCCTGTCGTTGTTGTGGGTTGCAATTGCTTCTGTGTTTTGGTTGGTTACGAAAGTGTCTGAGTGTCCTTATCAGCGGAGACTAGTTTAATTCCAGTTCAAACGGAGAGTCCGAGGTTGTATAGTGTACATTGATTAGGGTTTCAAGAAAGAAGAGACTCTGGGAGCTGTATTTTTCAAATTGGGAGGCTTGTTTTGGTGTGCAGGAGGATTAGCGATGGCGAGCGGCGGGATTTTCGATTTGGAGAAGCAATTCGCGCAATATGGGGCGTACCATTCCAACAAGATCAACGTCCTCATTCACGCCCTCTTCGTATGGCCGATTTTGTTCACCGCCTTCACGCTGTTCGCGTACACACCGCCGCTAGCGCCGCAGACGCCCTTCATGGCGGCTTTTCCTTACCATGAGTACATGGTGCTGAATTACAGCTTTGTTGCGGCCGCTGCGTACGCGATTTTTTACATCGCCTTGGAGCGCAAGTCGGGATCGTTGGCCGCGTTTTTGGTACTCTGCTGTTGGGTGGGTGCCAACGCTGTGGCGCAGCATGTGCCCTACTCTTTGGGATGGAAGGTACGCTTCCTGTGCAAATCTAGTCATGGTTACTTTGAACTTGCTAATTGAAGGCCAACCAAGAAGAAATGCGTCGCTGTTGGAGATGGGATTAGCTTGGGTATCTTCAATTTCAATTACTGAAAGGACTTCGTGTGTGCAGATTGTGGCGGTGTCGCAGGTTGTGTGTTGGTCGTTTCAGTTTATTGGGCATGGTGTCTTCGAGGTTCGTATTTCCTCTTACCCTTGTAACCCTAGTCCTATTTCCGAAGCTTCGGGTTAGTCAATGTCTTTCTAGAGTATAAGGTACTGAAGGAGAATCAAACCATTTTGTAGTATGATTGTCAACATCTCTGCCTTGTTGCTATTGGGATTCGCCTGACCGATCCAACCGCGTTGTGACTTTCAAACAGGGGCGAGCGCCTGCATTGCTGGACAATCTTGCACAAGCATTCCTGATGGCACCTTACTTTGTGTTGCTTGAGGTATGTTTTTCGTATTCCTTCCCATATTGCCATACGGGTTTTTTTGTGGCTAAGTTTCCAGTATTGTATCAGTATTGAAGGAATAGAGTTCGGCTAGTTTGTACTCCTTCTGTTTCTATGAAAGACCCGTATTTCTTTTGTGTTTTATTAAGGAAACACGGGTCTTTTTTCAGAAACAGAGGTAGTACCCTAGAGGGCCTGAGGAGGAAATCCATACTGTAGGGTTTCTTCCCTGTAGCCCTGATGCTTTGCTGAACACCCCTGGTGCCAACTTTTGAGGTGCTCCTTGTAGACCCTCATAAATTGCAAACCTTATGAAGCGAGTGGAATTTGTGACAAGGGACTGTCCTGCGTTGGGTCTAATAAAAAGAATTACGAACCTGGCGTTTGCTAGGATTTTATTTTTTTCAAATTTTACATGAACATACTAAGATAGGATTTGGAGTACCCTCTAGAATGCCGGGTCTGCATGGCAGGTCGTCTACCTTATTCTACTGTTCCGAGAATTGGTTGCAGATTTCACGAGCATGACAACATGTTTCTTTCTCTCGGACTTGTGTTACTCTAGAGAAAAACTATTGGTATTCATTCTACTGTTTTGATGTTGAGAAAATTGTATGAATTGTGGCTGATGAATAGGAACCCGATCCTGATGCAGGTGTTGCATTCGATATTCCACTATGAGCCATACTCAGGTTTCAATAAAAGTGTGCAAAACAAGGTGGGTGTTCAAATTACCGAGTTTCGAACCAAGAAGGCGAAGGCCAAGCGAATGGAGTGACAGAGCATGTTTGCTGCCGTTTATTGAGACTTAGTTTTATGCCCCAATAGTTTTTTAAGTTGTATGTAAAGAAGTAGAGGTAGTAGCATCACCAACGAGTTGTACTTTTGGTTTTGACTACAGATTTTGAACGTACAGATGACAGAAATAGTTTTGCGTATGCTTTAGAAATAAGGTTTCCAAGTGAGAAATGTTGGCACAAAGTTCCATTGTTGATATGTGATGCTCTCAGGCTTCTACTCGAAGCTCTAAAATAAAAGCTGGCTGTTGTGGCTCATGCCTGAAGTGGGGTTCTGGATAGTTGCTTCAGTTCTCTTGCAGAGTCTGAATTAGGAGGAGGTATTGCCGAGGTTTCCGATTGAATAGAAAAACTTAGCCATAGCGTTTAACCCCTAAAGTTTAACATATGGTGGTTTTGGTGAAAACAAAAGTTGATCCATTGTGCGTTCTGTACTTTGTTTTTTAATGCGCATGCTTTGTCACTCTCAGTATTCCAAATCTTTTTCACATGATCCAGGAACATTGTTGAGAAGACGTTGTAAGTCTGTCTCAGCCGGCTTGAGACAATGAAGAGAGCAGGACCTGTGACTCAACCCAACTCTTGCTCAACAAGGCTTTTACATCCGCAGGTGTAAAACAATTTGGTGGAGCAACAATGTACTCCTCTTGTGCACATCCCAAAAAATTTCAAAAAATGCCGTGAATTTTTTGGTTCATAGTGAGCTGCTCAAAATTGTTATGTTGCCAAAAAAACCTGTTGTTTGGTCCATTCAGATAGTTTAAGATTCCTTTTTTACCTTTAGTTTTCTATCCTTGGTTCTATCTAGAACCATCCATTAAAAAAAGAAGTCCTAGTTGTACTTTTTCAAATCAAATCTTATCCAAATCTTGATCATCTACTTGGAGTTATCTAATTTCAAGTTTCAACACAATTGTCTTTGTTTGGGAGTTGTCTATCTCCAATGTACTAGCCATCTAAGGGAGTTGTTTAACTCCAGTGCACAATTCGAAATATCTATCTTCAAGCACTCTAGTGCCCTTGTCATCTAGAGATATCTGTCTCCAGGAAATCTCTACTTGTTCATTAGTGCACATTTCATTATAAATTACTTCATGGTCATCCATCAATGCATTCATACTTCAAAGGTCATGACACAAGCATTTCCATCCATCAAAGGTCATGACAAAAAGCATTTATCCTATTTAGGGTTTAGGATTTACATTCTCTCTCTTATGAAGTTTTGCTCTACTTTCATGACATCTCATCTCCAACAACAATCGTCACAAAGCGTTTCACACACCAAACATTCCAATCTTTGCCCTTGACCCTTTCCTTAGGACTCCCAAGGACTTAACCCCGAAATGACTATTGTCCTTTACAGGGGCTCAATTTTTGTCATGATTTTTTGAAACTTTTTTTGAAGATAAGAAAAATTATTAGCTTCATGGAAATACAATTATTTTTAGTTGGTGTCTGGAAACAAAAGTTTTGTCCAAAGAGCTCAAAACAAGGGAGATCAAGCCGCAAAAAAATTTGAGTTTTACAATTTTTACTCTCACAAGTTACATTTTTGTCTAAATATAAGGCTACGGTTCATTTCATTTGAATAAGTAATGTGAAATTTGTGCACAATCTTGATTTTCAGGCAATCTAAGCATCTTCTTGAAAAAATAACTTGTAGGTTTCATTTATGAATGCAATTTTTGCAATTAAAAAAAATAAAAGTCCACATGATTTTGTTAGCTTGCTGGAACAATCTCAATATTGGGATTAGTGAATTTTAATTCCATCTTAGAGATATTAACAATTTAGATTTTCCTTCTATCTTGTACCTACTTCTACTTAACAATTTTTTTAAGAATGAAAATTAAAGTTTTTTTGAAATTTCTATTTTTTTTTAGACTCTCAACTCAATTTTCACCATAAAGATTTAAATCTCAAAACTTTTTAGTGCAAGTAATTTAAGTTAAGAAGGTTCAAAGTCAAGTAATCTAGTTCCCCAATGTACAAAAAAACTTGTTTTCTTTGCTTTTAACATAGATATCTTGCAATGTGTATGGTCAAAAAGATTGAAATTTAATCCACACATTCTCATATTAGATATAAGATCCTACAATTAGATGTGCAAAATAAACAAATTTCAATTCTTTTTTACTCTTTACAATAGAAATGGCAGTTTTAAGTGTTTTTTGGCAAGAATAAGGTCTTGATACTTTAGGGATTAAACAAATGATTCCCAACATCCTTTTGTGCTCATGGGCATCTCTGTCTCCTCCAATTCCTTTATCACAATGGTTGGCTCAACTTGGAACTTGATTGAAAATCTTTGGATGTCTCCTCTTCTACAAATTGTGCCTCAGATGAAAAAGCTCAAACTATGATAAATTGACACACCGATTGTATCAACAGACACTTGTTATTGCAAGGAAATCTTTTAACCTTCATGAGGTTCTTCACTAAATAGAGATCTCTTTCAACTTCCAAGCGCAAGCAACCCAATCAATATATTCAACAAGTTCTTGAGATGGAGTGCATACAATTTACTTATTTCCAAGTGCCCAACGCATATTTACCAAAATCTAGACCCTTGTGAACTCATTCTAATTTTAAAAAGTCACCCAAAACAAGATCCACCAAAATTGACCTTAAAAATTAGTAGTAGATATACTGTAGGCCAAAGAAAAAATCTTTTGATTGTATTGTCAAAGAGATTATATTAGTCAAATAGGACAATCTTTTAGTTTTGGAAGTCCAGATTTGAGGCATTGGGGCGCTCAAGGGTTAATAACTGTTGTTGGTTCGGAATTCAATGTCCTTTCAATCAATTCCCACTCAATGATGTTCTCTTGCATCTTTAGTGTTGTCCTTTGTCAACTTTTTTGCAAATTAAAGCTTTGAAGTTTCATTGGTTTATAGGTCATTTTATTGTGAAGCTACATTAATATTTTTGTATTGGAAAATGCACTCTCTAGGGTGCATTTTGCCTTGCAAGTAGGCTCATGGGCAATCCCTAGCCCGTGAGTAGGACAAAATGCACCCTAGAGGGTACATTCCCTGACATAAAGAGCAAGTTCCCATGCATAATCAGCTCCTTCAACGGCATTTTCGTGCACAATTGGCACCTTTGGCGGATTTTGCTAGGCCCTACTGTTTCTACAAAGCAATTCGGCTGCAAAGTAGCCCAAATCTCACCAGGTGCATCTATAATGATGGTAGTGTTCTCCAGTAGTTGCAAGAAACACTCGTTCTATTCTTTGTCCCCTTGCCTTTGGACATGTACTTTTTGGCTCATAACTTTTGCATACTTTGTCTGGTTGGCGTGAAATTTGGAGTGAAGGTAGTTACAAAAGTTCAAACATTTTGTAATATTTTGAATTTTTTCAAAATTTGTTTACTAGATTTAAGATGTCCCCGATTGGATGTCTATCTTGGGCATTTTGGGGGGGGGGGGGGGGTAGTCCTATTTTCGACCCAAAAATGCAAATTCGAAGCCACAAATTGGACATGAGGGAGGTTTAAGGTCCTTACAAGAATTGACAAGGAGATTTTGTGAAAAAAAGAATACTAGAGTTGCTCATAGGGGCTCAATGTGACCATCCTTTGTGCATAAGTCCCAAAGAGAGAAAAACAATTCCTAAGGAAATTTTTGGTGCAATGAGAGGCTTTCGTTGTCAATAAAAATGGCTTTTGGGGAGGGAGGATTTTCCGAATTTTCTTTCCATTTTTTAAAAATGAAAAGGAACACAGACCCTTTTTTTGCTATTTTCGGATGATAGTGCCTTTAGTAGTACCCCACAACAGTTCACGATACTACTCGGAACTTGTAAGTGCTCCACAGTGGGACCTCATTCTTGTACTTGCCACCTGTCAAAATCGTAGCCCGACTGAAATTCGAAACCAATGGTGGAGATTGCCATTGCAACGCGTCGGCGCAGTACTTGTAGTATCGATAGTACTACCAGTCCTATGCCCCGAAAACAAGTTTTTGGCCAAGAATTGTGAAGTGTTTCTTGCAACTATTCTCTCCTAAGCATCAACAATTTTGGACAATGTTGTATTGCAATCTATAGTCTTGTTGTCCTTTCATGTAAACATGTGGCGGATTTTGCACCACATGATGACATCAATCCGAAATCCTAAACCCTAAACAAGCATCTAAATGATTCAAGCTTTGCAACCACCTTGTGAAAAAGTACAAACCCTTCAAAATTACTTACTTGCTTGAAAATATTAACCCTTAAAAGACATTGAGGCCAAAAAGTAATCAATGGATGAATTTATTGTTTAGTATAGAAACAAAGAGTGCACCTATTGATTCAATAATCAAAGCAATTTTGATGACTACCTTGGTCATGGGGCCGCATCCTTTAAGGGTTAAGAACTTTTTTGTGGATTTCTAGCTTGGATCTCTATCTTTTGTATTACTTCTACTTTTGATCTTATGTTAAGTGAAGTTATAAGTATTATTATTGATCTAAGATTTATTTTATTGATAGATTGATAGATAGCTCAAACTCTCTTTCTTGGATTAACATGTCTTTAGAGACTTCATGTGGAAACAAACTCTTTAAGAAAAAGTTTGGAGATATTCTTTCTAAAACTCTACAGTAGCTTAGCCTGTAATTACTTGCCTTTAATGTAAAAACCCATAAATAGCTTTTTGACTTGAGTGGTAACATTCAAATTGCTCATGAAATCAGCAAACATAGCATAAATCTCTAACCCAAAATCACTAAACTAATTATAAAAACAATGTATATAACAAAATATAATTTTGGTTCTTGGGTTATTAATCCAACAACAATTTGAAGGGTTTTACAATAACAATAATATTTCCGGAAAGTTATTGTGTTTTCGTATCTTCAAAAACAATTTCAAAAAATTATGACAAAAATTAAAATTGTAGAAGCCTACTTGAAATCCATATTGTTCTCCGAGGAGACAATGGGACTTCAGTTAGGAATTAATCCAAGTTAACCCCTAAAGGACCAAATTGTGTTTTTTGGCAACATAACAAGATTGACCAAGAAAAGGGGCCGCTTCTCAATTTAAAAGTTTGGGTGTAAAAGAGCCTTCTCAACTCACTAATTGGGCCAAGAATTATATGCTGGGCTCAAAATTTTGTCATGATTATTCAATCCATCTCCATCATCCTATAAAACACATGCCTTCTATAAATATCTACACAAAGTACATGCCAAGTGGCCACTATCAACCTTTAATATTCCTATGTGGTGGTACTAATAATGATGTGGACACCCTCATATCACCTCAAATTAGTGCTAAAATTTGTAATAAATCTCAAAGTCTTTTAATGGTTTTAATTTCCTCTTAACCACTAAATTTGTTTTGCCTAATCTTCACTAGCAAATACAAAAGAATTAGACTAAATTCTTTTCAATTAGACACCATTTTTAAAGACTATTGTATTTGCATCTACAAGAGTGGATGAAAAATGAAAAATGTATGAAATCTTATTTATCCATTCAAAAGTATGTACATCTGTTTAAAAATAACAGCACTATTTCTAGCAATTTAGCAAAGGATATATTCCCCAGATATTTCCTTGAATTTATTCTTGTTGCTTTTGAGAGAAATTTTAGCTCAAAAAAGGAACCAAAATTCCTCACCAACCATTCAAACTATAAAACAAATCTTTTTTATTCACAAAAAACTAGAATTTGAGAGTTCTACTATTAAGAGCACACTATAAAATTACATAAAACAGGTTAAAGAAAAATGTATACTTGGACATTGGATTACTAAAAATACTCATAAACTTATTATTCCAAGGTGAAGAAAGCTAGTGACAACTTCAATCACATGTTATAGAAATTCTAGATTCTTGTGACTATTTGAAGAAAAAAAATTCAGAATAAATACAAATTAGGTTAAAAAAGATGAAATTTTCAACAAAAATATATCATGTTGTAGAACTTCAGTGTGTAAGCCAAGATGTAATGTCATTTTATATTTAAAATATAGTTATATGCTTTCAATTTCAATAAATCATAATAAAAATTTATCTTTAACTCCAAAAATACAAATTATATATTAAAATATTGCAAGACATATTCACTATTGGATTGATAGTTCAATAATTAGGACTTTAGGTGCAATGTTATTTTACAACACCATACACATAGAATATATGACCATTTTGTACCTTTTGAGTGTAATAGGAAGTAAAATAATGATCCAAATTTGGGTTGCTATATGTCATTGAATTTGGCTTTACATGAATAAAAACTTTACTCACTACTAAAGTAGTTTTATCCATTTTTAAGTCCCCCCTCCCCAACTTCCCCTCTTATTTCCCTAAAATGGGGATCTCATGAAGTCTCTAGCTTTACATATGGTACAACATGATTGCAAAGTAATATAACCTTTAGTGAATGGTTCTATATCCTTTTGAAAATAATTTAAACATATGCTTATAAAACACTTTGAATTTTAACTCTGAAAATTTATAGGAAATATAAAGTTCTTCAAAATATATATATAAATGATTTTTATTTATCTACAATTAAAAAATAATCCCTTATTGAAATTTTGGCTCTAAGTGGATGATTTTAGGTGTTTCTATCTTATAAGGTAGAAGCATATAATTGTAGCATTTTTGTATTCCAATATTTAAAAAAGGATCTTGAAATAGTACTTTCATGACTCATAAATACTACAACTTTTCAAAAGCAATCAATGAGAGTTGAAAAATTATGTGCTTCAAGGGGGGCCATTTAAGGTGAGTCTAATGTTATATATAGACTATTTTATATTCTTGACTTTAAAAATTTGTAAAATATTACTAAAGTGTTGAAAAATTACAAAACCATTTGGATTGCATTTCTTTAGAGTTCGCCAATAATCTCATCAAAAAAAATTCATTCAACCTTTAAGTTAGTGGGGCTAAGAAAAGTATTGCTTTCAGATGATGTGACCTTCTTCCTAGAGTTTTTAGAGTTAACCCCTAAATGCCCAACCAACCATATATGGTCGATCTGAACTTTCAGGCTCATTTTGGTGTGGGTAGTTAAATTCCTTTGACTGTTTAAAAATATTTAATGGGCAGTTTAGAGGGTTAATTATTGGAATTTTTTTCATTTTTCATTGAAAAAGTTAAATACTTGATTTTGGAGAGGTCCTCAAAGGCATATATGTACCATTAATAAAGTTTAAAGCTTATAAATTTACTTCATTTGTTGACTTTGAGCAAACTTTGCCAATTTCACTTGATTTGAGATCTAAAAAATTATACATATCCATTTGCTTTTAAAACAATTTCAATAGAAAGAGTAAGTATTTTTATGATTTTCACCAATGAAAATTTAAACATGCAAGTGTTGATTTGGAGTTATTTGCAATCTCTATTTATAAAATAATTGCATTACAACAATTGCAAGGTGGATTGTGTAATGAATTTGATAACTTTTCATGTGAACTATTAAGTTTTTTGAAAGTGCATTCTAGTGTGCTAACACTATTTGTAGTTGTTCATGTCACCTCTAATCCCAAAAAACTTTTATGTGCAAATTTTTGAAACATTGTAGAGAGGGACAACATACTAAAAATAAAAAACATACATTTGTCTTGTTATAATCTCACAACTCCTACTCAATTTTGCACTCAAAATTGGTATGCATATTATTAAGCAAGCCCTTTGAACATCTATACGGTTAGATTTTGAAAAAATAACAATTTACTTCATTGAAGATAATTATAAGTCCATGTTCATTTTTCATAGGAAAAATACAAATCAAAAGGCTTCGGGCATTTAGGGGTTAAATGGATCCAAACAAATGTGTTGATGCAAGAGCTTCCACTCTTTTGGAAACAGAATAACCAGTTTATATTCCAGACAGCGCGGTGTGAACAGAGCAATGGAGCCCTAAAACCCTAAACCCTACCTCCTGGTGGTCGCCCCTGTTAACGCCAAACCTTCCTCAGTGGCGTTCAACGATCTCGGCAGTGGCGTTCGCTTCTCAATCTGAAGCTGAATCGCTGCTCTAATTGCAGTCTCAAGAATTTTCAACCTCGGGACTTAGTGTGTGCATTTAGTTACATTTTGTGTGCGTTCCAATTCCAAGTGAAGGGACGATCTCTGAGAAAACGCAGCCATGGCGGACACTGTGGCGTATCACATGGAACGTATGCTCCCCGAGCTCGAAGATTTGGAGAAGCGGGAGCTTTTCACTCGCGAGGAGATTAAGGAAATCGTTCGCCAGCGCCGTGATTTCGAGTATCTACTGAAGCGCCCGTCCGCGCTGAAACAGGACTTTCTGCGGTACGTGGATTACGAGACGCAGCTGGAGTCTGTTCGCAAGGCGCGCAAGCAGGTCAGTTGTGCTTTGATGGAGGTGATTCAATGTTGTCAAGTTCTTTTCGTAAATTATGAACTTAAAATGTTGAAGACCGTTTGGCAGAAAATGCATTGTTAAACTTCAATGCAAGGTTACCATGAAACGAATTAGTCCCGTTTTATTTCGTTCTCGATTTCAGTAAGAATTCGATCGAGTTTTAACGCTTTTCAATCCTTGTATGTTTACTTTCAACTTAAGAATTGAGTATTTACATACAGAATCGGAAAACTGCAGTGTGTAAGGTAGTTACAGAATAATGTGGAATGAAAATGTTGATTTCGTTTGCAGTAACCCCTGATTATATTCAGATCCTTGCTCATCGGTGAATGCTTTGCTATACGTCTAAAATGGTGTAGGTCTTGTGTACTAAACTCCCTCAAGGAGAAAGCTGGCGTGCATCCATTTCCGATCGGAGTTGTGCCATGCACATTATGATGATCTATGACCGTGCTGTGACAAAATTCAAAGGGGATTTGGAGTTATGGCTGCGCTACGCGGAATTCTGTCGGTCTCGAGGCTCTCGTCGAGTTCAGAAGGTGAATTTATGTTGTTGAAATTCATTGACTGGAATTTGAATTTGGCGTTTCCTAGGTCTAATTTTGATGTATTGTTACTCATTTGTTTCTGATGTTCTTGGTCAAGTCATTTGCTCGTATATGATGTGTTGCATGCAGTTAATTACTTGGGCAATTTGAACCCGAAAGCACCGAGGTTTCATGGTTTAAAAAATACAATTCAGACTGGGCAAGATTTACTTCTCCAGAATCACTGAGGAACACATATTGGTTAAATATTGAACAAAAGAAAGTCCCCCTTTGACCCCCTGAAAAGTTCTGAAAAAAACATGAGGCCCATATGGACCTCTAGTTCTTGGGGGGTAGTCTGGGGACCACCAAGAGCTGAAAGCTTTCTGAGCTGAAAACTGATTATCAGCTCTTCTTTTGTAGGTGCTAATGAAGGCAATTCAATTGCATCCAGCAGTGCCGGGATTGTGGATTTATGCATCAGTGTGGGAGGCGGAACACAATTCGAATGTGACTGCTGCTCGGGCTCTCATGCAACAAGGACTACGATCGTGTCCCAAATCTGAACTTTTATGGCTCGAGTATTTTCGCATGGAGTTGATTTTTGCAGAGAAAGTCAAGGCTAGAAGGTTGGTCCTAGGTATCAGTGCGCCAGAAACCCCTGCAATTACAGAGGCAGGTGAAGATGATATCTCGAAGTCAGGAACAGATGAAGGTGAAGAAGAAGGGAAAGTTCAGGTATCTCATCAGGAAGCGAGTATTAAGATTGCCCAAGTCATTTATAGGAAAGCGATCACTGAGATACCTGGCAGTGTCAGATTTCGGCAAAGGTTTCTAGAAATTCTTGAAAGTATTGATGTGGAGAAGTTAATGACACTTGAAGGTGAAATATATGCCGGTCTGAGAGAGGACTTTGTCACAGATGAAGAGACTTGGGCTTGGCTCGCAAGACGGCAATTTGTTAAAGCCGAGAGCAAGGGAATGGAGTTGATTGACTGTAGGAAAGAATCTACCAAGGTTGGCTACCTCATTCCATATTTGTTGCCAAATCATGTTTGGCACTCTTGTTAAGATTTAATTTGTAATCCCTGTACAACTTTATGGATCCTGAACTCCAATGTGTAGTACATCAATTCTGTTGCTGATTTAGTGTTACTAGTGAGAGGTTTGTATTAGTGGCTGATGATCCTGTTCTTCACTGCTGTTCAGGTGTACGAAGAAGCTCTTCAATCAATTCCTTCAGCTCGTATGTATGGGCTTTATGCTGAAGTTTTGATAGATAATCTGGAGCATGATGATGAAGAACTGCTTGAGGTCAACAATCTCGTAAGCGAAAAGTGTCAATCTACTTTAGACGAATCTGCTGAAACTTTGCTCTCACTTTACAAACGTGCCAAAGCAGCTGGGGTTAAGAGTGAAACACTTGCACAAGGTGAAGCGGGGCTCTTGTTGCGGTGGGGAAATATCGATACGGCTAGAGAAGCGCTAGAATTCTCTGGCAAGGAGAATGCTTCAACCTGTGGGTCAGCAAGGATATGGACTGTGCTTCTTTCTTTGGAGACGAAACGTACCAGTGTAAAGGCCCTGGATAGTTCTGAGCAGATTTCGAAGCTTCTAAAGGCAGCGCTTAAGAATGCCAGCGATGATGTCAAGGATTTGTTGCAAATAGTAAGTTATTACGCCAATGCTCCTGGCAATTTCCCGCGATTTACGTGCTTCTGGACCGCATTGGTGGCGAATGGTAGCTGACAGGTGCTAATGCAGCCACTGGTGGTTTTGCTAACCTTGAATTATGGTGGTTATTTTTTTTCCCCAGGCTGCTGAAGTTCAGACAGTTAGTAGAAAGCCCTTTGATGGCTTTCTTCGGTTACTAGAAAGTGTCTTGGCCGGAACTAGTGGGAAGCAAGCAGGAGCTGAGGTAGCTTCAGCTCTGGTTGACTGGGTACTTCATGCCGAAGGACTTCAGCGTGCACGAGAAATTTACACTAGGTACCGGTGCCCTACATAATTGTCTTCTTTGGGGGAAGCCCAGCGTGTTCTATTCAAATCTCGTATTGGCACTAGTTTTGAATTTAACACCAAATTGTTAAAAGTGACGAAATTCATGTTTTTTTTCTCTGCCTTGTTATTTTCTTTCTACTTATACAACCTTCAATATTACTTCCATTGTACTTCTATCGTGGTAATGAAAGTTAGACGGGGTAGATGACTGTCCAACTCTTCTCACTATCTTTCATGATCATTTTTGTTTTGATAAAGAGTATTTGCTTAATGCCCATGTACTTTCAACAATTTTGGTGTTTTCGCTCATTCCTTTCGTTGTACTGACGCGCTGATCGCAATCATTGGTTTCTGTTTTACAGGTTGATCGCTCTTCCAAGACCCGGTTTGAGTTTCTTGAAGTGTTGTATTGCGATAGAAGCAGGCTTAGTCTCTGACGGCAATGCTGAAGCTCTCAAACAGCTTCGGAAGCTGTTCAACATAGCTGTTGAACTCCATGGGCACTACGATGACAGTCTTTGGTTGGAATACTGTGCTCAAGAGAGGAAGGTAGAGATTTTTTATGACAAACGAACAGCCCATGCTATATCATTATCGTGTTTTTTGTATTTCTGAAGCGTGTTCCTGAATGGTTCATCTTTCTATCTTCATGCCCTCCAATTTTACGTTAAATCTCTCTTGCATTTTTTTTCAGGCAGGGAACATTGAAGAGGCGAGTAATATTTACTGGAGGGCGAAGAAGGCATTGAGCAACCCCTCGAGTTTTCTTGAGAAGTACCAATTGCTTCGATAGCGTTGAGGTTTTCTATTACTGGCAACCCAACCACAATTTTCTGATACTGAGAAATGAGGCTTTTGCATAGTTAGTCGAGAGCAATGTTGCAGTGGTCATTGCCCATCCCTAGAAAATGGTAGTTGCAGTGGTCATTTGGGGCCTTACTTTGACTTGATAGGAGGTGATTATAGTTATTTTGGAAAGATCAAATCATTCCCTCTTACATCTGTCGGTAGAATTCATTTGTATTATATGATTTTCCTCTTGATTGAGGTCACCACTCCGAAATTGTCCTGAGATTCTAGTGATGTACCCGCTGATATTCTCGCAACTTACTCAACTATGGGCATGCACATCCGTATGTATCCGACACTGCTTTTTTTTCAGGCAATTTAATGCCCCAATGGCCTCCAAAAAGAATGGGCAGCTTCAAGCCTATAGACAAAAAAAAGGGGGTTCAAAAATGCCAGACTGTGTAATCGTGACCCTGCACCCTGCTGCCACAATGTTTCCAAAACTTCATTTCATCCGTTGTGCAGAGCTAGCACAAATAAAAATTGCATACAAAAATTATATACTCAAAATTGTATACTCAAAATTGACCTCCTTCAATTCAAGCCCCCAAAATGAAGGAGTCATGAAACTCATAATCTTCTTGAAAGGAAAGCTTCATAATCATTAATTTGAAAACCCCAAAACACACACTGATCTAATATGTATAACAAAGTAATGACATTTAACTCTCCACAATATTACGTTGAATCAGGTGACTTTCAACTACTAATGTACCTTCTAGATATTAAAGGACATTTTATATTCTTGTTTGGCCAAACTTCATTACTTTTCTACATTAAAACACATTTTTCAAAATTTTAATATTTTTTTCATATTCACAATTGAAATTTATTTTTCCATAATTAAACAAATACAACCCTTAAAATGAAGTTGAGGCCAAAAAAAATCCAATGGATGACTTGATTGTTCACTGTAAAAATGAAAAAAGCATTGATTGGTCCAATAATCAAAGCATTTTGATGACTACCTTGGTTATAGGGGGTTGGATCCTTCAAGGGTTAAAATTAAATTTATATGATTTTTTAAAGTAATTTCTTTGCAATAATTATAGTAATTATAAAAATATTTAGAATATTATGAAATTTTAGCAAAAAGGGAGATCATAGTGACAAACATCATAGTGTAGCTAATGTAGGGACACCTTGAGTGCATACAAAGAGATATTCAATAGAAAAACATCAAATGTTTAAAATCAAGAACTATGTCAAAATTGAGGTTTGATCCTAAAATCATGACCTTTAGGTTGGGTTTGTCCTTTGAGGGTTAAGCATCGTAGTACTACAGTACAAGATAGAAAAAAACCTCATAAAAAGCACGCTGTTAGCCATTATACTAAAAGTACTAAAAATATTGTTGTTCACAATATCATACACTATATTTCTTTATGGCGACCTCCTTTCTAGAAAGCAACTATCTAATTTTGCCATCTTTGTGTTGGTTTTCCCTCCCAAACACTGCTAATGTTGTTCAAGTCTCAAAAGGGATCCATCTTTTGCAATTCTTTGCATACATTTCCAAATTTGATTGCTCCAGTTCATATAAATTAGTGACCTCCATTTTCTAATTCACTTTCACTTCTTGTTAGATTATGAGTTATTTCTATTTTTTTCACCTTGGAAACCAGTTTGTGGTTCACTAATACTTAAAGGGTTAACACATTCTAATACATGTAGCCATGATTGTTTTTTCAAGGTGATCACTATACAACTGTGGAAAGATCACTTTCTATACAAAAGCCAAATATGTTGCAATCAAACTATCATTGAGATGCAAACACCCAAAATTGTCTTTGTAAATATTCATGCACATTAGATTTCCCTTGAAGTGTTCCTAGACTCCCATTAAACAATCACTCAAAAGTATCCTTAAATTGTCTCCTTAACTATGATTGGTTGACTATTGATTTTGTCAAATTTTGGTTCTAAACTACGTAGCTATTTTCAGTGGGCTTGGGATCTTAAACTTTGAAAATTCATAGAAATTAGATGCCCTATCCAAAAAAACTATTTTTTTTTTTCAAATTCATGATTTTAAATTTGCTAATACTTCAAAAACATTTTTTCTACAAAAAAGGTGCCTCCAACTATATCGAATTGCTTATATTGACAATTCTAGGTGTCTCTACCATACATATGCAATCACTATGTAGAGTAAACCGACCATTCACCACAGACATCCAAAAACTGCACAACAACCGTTGACTGTACACTTTGCAGTGAAGGCTTGCAAGGAATTTTTGACTAGATACCACCTTTAAATTGCAATAAAATTTGTAGGAAGAAATTTGTTTTGCATTCTATCTTTCCAAGGTGAATCTTAACATGAATTTAACAATCACGTCAAATTTCTACACATGCAAGCCTCTATATATTTATGTAGTGAATGGATTTGAATTTTCTCTGTGCGGTGATTGGCAAGTTTACTATAACACAACCTCCACGCGACAATATAACAATCCCATTTCCATTGAAAGACGAGTGGCCATAGACATTTACCCAACTCATGCATACTCCACTTGCTAATTGAAAGCCAACCAGGTGTATGAAATAAGCCAAGTAATTGGCATCCCAGATCATAATAGAATCAAAGTCCGTAGAAGTTTCAGATACTCCAACAAGTAGGGTCCCAAATGTAAACTGATGCCTTTATCATTGATGTCAGTAGCTTTTTGCATCTGTACAGGTTTCCACCACCAAAATGCGGCACCAGAACAAAGAATCATTTCTCTTTCCAAGTCTGTGGCCAAAACTCAAACTCGTAATAATACCACCTCAATTATCTCAGTTCCAAACTATCCATTTCAAAGCTCAATTTTACAGCTTCAATCTTCCCAAATGCTATAGTACAAAAATCTTTTCCAATAATTTACCAACGGAATGGACTTTTCCAAACGTCGTTGAGCCTTCCAATATACTGTAAATTTAATTATATACAAAATACACACAATCAACAGACTCTCAAATCTTAGGTGGTATCCACTCCAGCCATTTTGGACTCATTTTCAACTCACTTTTGATTTTCTCCTTCACCAGATTACGCATGAACTGCTGGCCGACCCAGGAGCCTCTCTTCACGAAGACAGCCGGGAATCCAAGGGGAGCTTGCACCTCAGCGTGGAGCCCCTGTTTGGTGGTCGGAGCTTTGTACAAATCCCCTGTCCAGACATGCTCCCACACGTGCCCCCCACTGGGGAAATAGGCTTGCACTTGCGTGTGCCCTTTCTCCAGCACCGGCACCACCAGAATCTCAGTTCCCACCAAGAACTCCTGGTACACGATCGTTTGAACGTGTTGGTCTTCCGGGTAATGGAGGAACAGGTGCCTTACGACAGGCATCCCAACTGCTGCTGCTTCCTGCATTTTACAAAAAAACAAAAAAACGGCAACATCAGCTTCACAAGGTTCACAGAACGTCAGTGGAGTCCATTTCTGCAGATGATTTGACAGTCACTCGTTGAATAAGGAGAGGCATTTTAGTTTGCAGAACATGGAGCTGCTGTACTGTACAATTTAAAGCAAGGTTCAGTTGTTGAGGTTATGTCTAGTATCATGAACGTATACCCGCCTCGTTGTGGGAATTGCTTCCCGCATCATTCTTGTGGCTTGGCATGCTGTTTCACGTTACGTAGTACATAACCTCTGTCAACGGAGTTCATTAATTTCTGTAGAGGCGGCAGACATGCTTTGGAAAAGGAGAGCGCGATTACATCTCATAATCTTGACTTCCTTTGACGTTTGACGTTTTAGAGTCTTTCATTTCAGACCCTTTGATTGAGCATTATTTGAATATGATGCAGCCCTTGAAGCTGTTGCGGTTACTGCATTCACAAAATTATCTTATGGGTTATGCAGATGGGAAACGCATGGCAGCCATACCTTGACCAACTGGCGACGGTAAAACTCCCAGGCTTTGTAGATTTTGGCACACCGGGCAAAGTGTCGAAGAGTTGTGTCATTGGAGTAGATCTGCGCATTTGCACCCGGAACATTCCCCTGTTTCATAATCACACGCCGACGAAGATCAGTTAGACATTGCAGTCTGAATTTGTGACAAATGTGTGACAATCAATCACAGTGTGACAAGATATACAGACATTCCCAAAACGCTGTATTAAGGAAAGGGACATGGAATCACAACCGATTGACAATCACGTGCAATATAGGCACGCAGGTTGTGACGTAAAAGAAGAATGGGAGCCATGGTTTTAGAGTAAAGAAATCATGTATGGGTTCAAAACCGATGTTACAAAACCCCATTGATTTCGGCACACAGGCAGCGATATGAAAGAAGGGGAGTCAAGGGTTTAAAGTACAGAGTTGCAGGGTTTTAAGGTTCTAAGGTTTAGGGTTCCAGATTTCAAAGCAGTTGCCAGGTTGCACATCACTGACCTCATGCGACCGAAAGACGACGGAGAAGGCGTTGAGCTCCATCCACCGAAACAGCAGCTCCTCCGAGCGCCTGTATCGCAGCAATGGCAAGTCCACAGTGCAATACCCTCCGATGTCGCTGTGGTTGAACGCGTACCCGCTCACTCCACTGGACAGCAAGCCCGTGACGGCGCTCTTGACGCCGTCGTTTCGTTGCCAGCTGACCATCTGGTCGCCCTCCCAAAACAGTGTTGCCCAGCGAGGGCTGCCGCGGTACCCCGCGCGCATGAAGAACACCAGCTCCTCATTGTCCTCCTCCAAGTCCTCCTCCAAGTCCTTCAAGTCCTCTTGGGCTGGTCTTGGATGCCGTGAAGCCAGTTGCTTTATTGTGCGCTGCTCTTGCTCCCACTCCTCCACGAACTCCCGGTTCAGTTCCGCCCAGAGTTCTGGATACCTGTTGCCATTGAATTGATGAGAAATATCGAGTACATCCCCTACACCCCGTTGCAAAATTTGCAACAGTCGGCTCAGCCAGGAGGAACCGATCGTGACATCAAAAGTGCAGCGGAATTGGAAACGGCTCTCACTCTCCTAGAGACGGAGTGTAATCTTAACGTGAGGTCAGCTGCTGTGTATTTACTGTAATAGATATGCTCAGTATGTAGCAAAAGATGACGGAGGTCCTAACTTTGCCCCCGCACACGCAAAAGATAATTCCTTGTCTTGGACCAATATTTGTGGACCTTCAACAGTGGAGATTCACAGGTATTACAGAATGGTATGAACTCCAAACCCTACAAATCATGTGTTTTCATTTTCTTGGAGAATGCCACTAGTTTTCCAGAGTGAACATTAACAATCAATAGAGTCCAATGGCTATCAACTTGGTCCTATTATGATAGTCTTGCTTACAGTCTTGCTTTAGGATTAGGATTTAGGGTTTAAGGGTTTAGGGTTTAGGACTTCGCTGAGAGCGACTTCAATCCCAACGTACCTGTTGTGAGCAGTGGCGGGATCTTCCCCGGAATGCAAGCAAGCATCAAACGGCAACGACTCTCCAAAATCCGCCATCCACCCCCTCACGCCACTCCCCACCATCTCCCTCATGAGCCCCTTCAACCACAACTTTGTCTCCGGATTGCTCAGGTCCAACATTGCCGCGTCGAAGCTGGTGATGGGCAGCATGTAGGGCTTCCCTCCACTGTCCGCCACGGCGTACCCTTCCTCCACGGCCTCCGTGAAAAGCTCCTTGCGCCCTTGTGGATTTGCAAGCAACTGGCTCCTTGATTTCGCCACGATGAAGGGGTTCAGGTACGCCATCGTTCGCACGCCGTGGGAGTGGAGGTCGGAGATCAGCTCTTCCCAGTGGGGGTAGTGGGTGCGATCCACCTCCCAGTTCCACCATAGCTGCCAACCCACGCTCGTCTTACGTTGCCCGACCCAGTCCTAATGCAATCAAGGCCAGGGCTCCGTTAGCAATTTTAAGGGCGCCGATGGCAATTTCTGAAAGCCATTAGCAATTTCGCCAATATGCAAGACAACGAAAAGCACGATGTTGAGAGTCGAATTCGATCGTTGGGTTGGCACGATTATCTCTTGGTCATTGGCGACGTCGGCAGCATTTCAATGACGAGGAGATCACGGTTTTCAGTTTTGGGGGTCATAGTCGTTAATTGGCGTGATTTAGCTCCTCCTGATTGGCAACGTCGGTTACATTCCAAGAAAACGAGACCAGGGTGTTGCAGGGCAAGTGTGTTACATTGGCGCGATTCAAGGGCGCCATGAGCTCGTGCCCATTGGCAACCTCGGCAACAATTCAACGACAAGGTCACAGCTTTGGGGATTAAATTCGTCCAATTGACTCGCAAGTCCAGAGCACAACTACCTCCGGCACATTGGCAAACGACTGAAGCATTCAACAAAAAGGACATGACGTTGTTGAGGGACAAATAATCGTTAGATCGGAACGGTGCAGAGCGCAAAAACTGGGACATTCAAGTGCACGACGGCACAGGAGAAATCCGAAATGTTAATCTATGGAATTTTTGAAGAACTCCATAGTCAATGGCCAGTGATGATAGAATACGATAGTCTAGGATATACAAGCACGCGAGCACTGGTCATGACTTACTTGGAGCCAGAAGGCCGAAATCGGGACATCATACTCCCTCACTCTGCGCCACACCTCCCTCACAGCGTCGTGACCCCCTTGCATGCCCACGATGGCGCCCTTGGTAATCCACGCCGGCAGCGCCCGCATCCGTCCCACTGCCGCCGTGTACTCCTTGATGAGCTCCGACGGCGTTTGCCCGTAGAGTATCCGCCCTTTCATCTCCCCGGCATGCACCTACTAACCGCTCAATTCCTCCATTTCAGCAATCCGCACAATGAATGCGCACAACGATGATGATTTGGTATGCGTGCAATCGAGAGACTTGCAAGGATGATTGCAATTAGCTTACTTGCACTTGGACGCAATCCTGTTGCGTCAGATCAAACACGGCGTGCTCGTAACCCTCCAAGAACAGCGAGTTCATGTCCGAGGTGAGGTAATGCGGCGACGGGGCGTAAGTCGTGTGCCAGTCGCCTCCAGCCCTGCAAATTTCAGAGCGAATTTTTCACACCCGTCAACAATTCTCGTCATGGATTCAACTCGCACCCATAATTTTTGTCATAAATTCAAATCACAAACATGATTTTCCTGGTGATGGAGATTAGGGTCAGTACCTGTACGCGACGAGATTCGCAGCCGCAGTAATCGGCTGATCGCCACGCCCCAACCCTTGCTCCTGCACCAGAATCGGCACGCGTCTCCCCTTCATATCAAAACACGAGAACTGCTCTCCGAATCCGAAGAAGCGCTCTCCAGGATGCGAGCCATAGGATAGCATCACGCGATTCAACCTCGGCACCACGACATCATCAAGCTCCGGGGAAGTGCTTTCGACATCGACAGGCTTCACGCGGCGAAACTCGCTCCACTCGCTCCACTCGCGCAGCGAAACTCGTTTCCACCGGCGAGACAAGCTCCTGTTCGTGGATTTCTTTGACGACTGAATGCTGCGCGTGAGAAATTTTGAAGGGACGTTCTTCCGCAATGGCGCGTCGAGTTCGACGTGGAATCCCAGCTGCTGATCGCGCCTCTCTGAGAATATGAGTCGGTAGCGCACACCAACTCCATGCGCGGGGGTCACGCGCCCATTCCCTGAACCGCAATGGCAGAGTTCAGTGAAACAGGCCGAAACCGCAGAACTACACCAGTTCTACTTTGCACACAGATTCGGCGATCTGAAACACACCATTTCAAGCCCTCAAAGACCAAAGATTCATGGTTTCAAATGTGATGAATTTGACTCAATCATCAAATTGTGAAGAATTCAAATGGGGGAAAATTTCAAATCACCAGAATCAATGGAGAATATTGTCAGAAAATCAATAAAATCCAGCCTTCTGATCCAAAAAAAAATTCAACATCACTGATCTAGGCCAATTGGAGGTTCTGTGATGTGACCATGTATACCTGTTTCATGAAACGGGCTGTCGTGATCCTCGCGCCGATTCCCATTATGGTACCGCCATAGCTCCCCCGTCGCAAGCTCGCAAGTGGAGTACAAGCATCCCGTGATCACTACAACTGGATCACCCCCATCGTCATCAAGGAGCGTCCCATCCGGATCCCTCACTTGCACCTTGACAGCATCCCCTACTCCACTTCCGAAGCAAACACTCTTCAAATCACTGCAAGCTCGCTCTTGCCCACCCTCTTGCCCACCCTCGGCGATGTCTTCGATGGTTTGATGGTCGAGCAAAAGCTCCGTTTGGTCGTTGACAGAGAAGGATCCATGGCTTTCATGAATAGTGGACTCGCCCAAAGCCGCGGCGACGAAGGCTCCATTGGACGGCGTGGCCCAGAGCGCGCGCTCAGGCTGGCGACGGTGGTGAACTGCAAGAGATTTGGAGTCCCAGGAGACGAGGAAATTCTTCCCGGCGGCGAGAGTGCGCGACGTGAGGGCGGATTGCTCGTGGTGAAGGTGACCGCGGACGAAGTCCAGGCCTGCAGGTGGCCGAGGAAACGGGTTGTGGAGGCGCCGCAGACGTGGTGCTGCGGTTGTTGCTGTTGGAGTTCCTGCAGTCGTGGTCTCGCTCGCCATGCCCATCTCTAGCTACCTCTTCCTCCAATGCTGGGACCAATGCATTTCCCTTTCTAATGTAAATATTTTACTGTACTGAAGCTGCTGCACAAAACATGCAGCTAAGTAGCAGCAATTGAAGAAATGATCTGGTACTATCTGGAACCAGTTTTGAAGCTCGACTACGTCACGTGGATGTAGATTGTGAGTGTTACTCTTGGAGCCTCGATCTTGACCGAAGTAGGCTTCGCAGTGGATTCTATGATACGAAGTCGTAGCAACATTATTTGGATCTCTCTCAAATCGTGGTGACCACTCAAATGAAAATCATGAATTGGGGACTACAATTCTAAATCACAGAATCCTCTGATACAATTTAAATGTGCCAGAGATCGATCGATCAAGCCTTCTGTTTTGGCTATGGATCCAAGCCAATTTCAACAACAGGATTTGAAATCTCCACAAGGGGACTACCTATACGACCTCGAGACGAGATTCCGGGACTTAAAATACCACATCCCCGGATTCGGAAACAACAGAATTACGACTCGGAAATCACAAACTCTGAGAACCCCTAGAGATCGAAGTACTTGCTACTGTAAATTGAGCTAAAGGCCCTAGACTTGAAGGCCATCCTCACGTGCTAGCTTCGATCCTCAGACACGTACTAATGGATCTGCATCGCAAGGCAAAGGTGGAGAATAAGAAAGTGTTCGTCGAAATGGTAAGCTGCAGTACGATCACCATCATCAACCTGTAGCATGACTGTCAAGCAAGGCCAGGCAAGCTTGCGCAAGAGTTCACCATATCGCAGCGAAGTGGTGGCAACTCTAGAGAGAATCATGAGGTGAAGCATGTTGTGGACTCAACTACTCATCTAAAAAAACGTGCATTAACTTTCAGTGGAATGGAAGCAAGCAACGCAACAACAAAAACCATCTGCGGAAGCTTACTCGATCAGTCTGCGAAGTCAATGAAATACAGCTTTCACGAGATTGATGGAGAAGTTGCGTGAGTTTCTTTCTCCATTCGCTTCCAACAGTCGTCTCGAACACGCAGCGAACCTCCGTCCCCAGTCTCCTAGCTGCTGTCAACAGATTCTTTGCACGTGAATCTCTTGTTTATGATTAGCTTGCATTGTACTCCTTTGCATCAGTAACAGAAAACATGGGTTAAGATGTTGAATGTATTATTATTTTGTATCTGGTTTGTTCAGAAGAAAGAGGACATTTTTTTTAGGTTTGTTGAAAACATAAAACTGAAGGAAAAAAACACGTGTTGTGTGACAAGAAACCCAAATGTAAGGAGCTTCTGAAGGCAGTTCACGCTCAATTGAATTTGCAAAAATGGAAGCATTTCACTGTGAGCAACTGAAACCACGGAATCTGGTAGTTAGGATTTCCGAATCTGAAGTTGACCATTGGTTAATACTGGTTTCAGTCAAAAGCTGGAAATCCGGTACACTGTATGTGGACATTGAGGAAAGCTCAAACGACCAGGTGCAATGTATCTGGGAGACCAGGTGCACTGAATCTGGATGTTGCTGTAGAAGTTGGGATTGGGGTTAATTTTTGGAATTTTAACCACTAAATGCTCAACCATTCATGGGGTGGATGATTTATTTTATGTTTTGTAAAGTCATTATCGTTCAATTAATATTCATTTGGAGATTTTGTTATGTTTTGTAAAGTCATTATTGTTCAATTAATATTCATTTGGAGATTTTGTAATATATTAGTGGAAAGAAGAAAAAATGTAATGGATTTGAGGAAAGATAACATTTGGTAAATCTACTATTATGCATTATGAATTTTTCAAATTGGTCTTTTAATATTTTCCAAGTTGGAGATTAAGCATAAAATGCTACGTAGGCCAAAAAGCAATTGATGGATGGCTTTCAAGATTATTGTAGAAATGAAATGAAGAATGTACGTATTTGTTTATAAATCAAATCCTTTTTGGCAAAGTGCTTTGGTGATAAATCTTGTCCTTTCATAAATAGTAATAATGATTGGCACTTTGTCAAAAAAAGTATGTTCCCACTAGTTCAAACTGGGAGTATCCCTTCCAAGCCTCACTAACACCACTATTAAGGGTCTTCTTACATGTATCAATCATCAAGAAAGTTTCTGAACATGCTACAAGAAAAACTAGCCATTGCACTTTCATGAATGAAATCTACACATACTAGATTTTCTCAAGATTGACCAATCTCTACCAATGGGGGTGTCCATCGATATCAATTGAAAATAGAATTCCTCCTTTTCCATGCCCACTTCAACAGGACAATCTATTGTTTGTATTGAAAATAGAACTCTTCCTTTTCCGTGCCCACTTCAACAAGACAATCTATTATTTGTATTTTGTTTTAAGGCGGATGACTCATTTCCAACCACTTAAGCAATTACACATATTTGAAGTGCAAGTTTTTTTTCCCATGTACAAAAATAGAATTTGGGATGATTGCACATTTTTTCAAAATTTCATAACACATAATGTAATTACTTAGAAATTATTAGTGAAAGGTACTCTTTGACCTACAATAGTGATATAGATATTTTTGTTTCTAACCATAGACTGATTGCAAAATCGACCAAGGGCTGATTGCAATATTGACCACCTTGCAGCCAATCATAATGCACCACAACTTCACAGAAACACAGGAGTCTATAGATTGGAAATGGAGGGTGGTTGAAAATGGGTCGGCTACTAGATTAGGTGGACGTGACCCAATCACCTACTGTAGGTAGTCACACAAAAATAGTCCACATTCTGGATAGGCACATTCTTCATTTCTACAGACATTTAGTGTGAACATGTTCACACTAATGTCAGTGTGAACATGCCTTTAAAAATGAATTTCAGGTTGAAAGATTTGTGAGCCACAGTTCAATGAGGTCTCTCTCCAAGACATGTTCTCACTAGTCAGGAAACGGAAGCCTGGCCAAAAATCCGGGCAGTCACGAAAATCCAAGATCTTTCAGTAACACCTACTGGAGATGCATTCAGCTAGTGAACATGGATTCAACCAAATTGTGCAAAATTGTTTCTAGCTCACCAACTCGGGATCCTACTCACTCACAAATTTTGGCTAGCTCTTAGTAGAGCCATAGTAGGACCCAAGGCGCCTGTCCGCATGTAACGATGCCGAATGATGGGAGCACCAGGCACCCGAGGGTTCCTCTTGCTAATTTCTACTGCTCTTACTTGACTGCTCCGTGTTTTTGCACCATCGGCAGGTGCTGGACCATCACCATTCTGCCCTCCCAACTCTTTGCTAGCTTTTAAAGAGAGCTCCAGTTTCTTATTAATGATCTCTTGAGAAAGCATTTCTTGCCAACCTGCACCATAAATCGAAGATGAAACGAAACGTCACCCCAGTAAGTTCGTGGATACGCCACAGTCCAGTCCATTTTACAACTTCAAATTCACACATCGTATTCAACGTACCTGCATTGGTTGATTGATCCAAGACTGGCTTTGGCTGCATAGTCGAAGAGCGCCCTACCACTCCTCCTTCATTGCGTCCAACGGCTCTGAGTTCTGCATGATCACTGGGTGCGTCGTCTGCGGTTGAGGCTGTCTGCAACTGGTCAACTACAGTAGGTTGTACACGCTCTTCATGAACCGTTGCAGGTTGCGGGGACGTGATTGGAACGTCGACAGTCGTTGCATTCACATCAGGAGGCTCCTGTGATTGACAATTCACTTGGACCGGCCCTGCTTCCACAACTCTGAGCTCCATAAGCGTAGCAAGGTTTACCTGGAAAAGGCGAAAGATAAGGACTCAGGTTCGAAAATTGAAACAAAGAATAAGCCCACAACACGATGGACGGCAAGAGCATGCACCGGTACAAAGTGAAAGTCAACTGGAACTGCAATTCGTAAATGGAAGTCAAAGTCATTGACAAGTCATGTCCACATACCTCTAAAGTGCCATCTGAGGTATAAGGTGGCAAAAACACATCCTCATTCAGACTTCCATCCTCATCTTCAAGCTGTTGAACATGAATAGGATACTCGGGTATTGGTACCAAAGTAATCATCTTACTCACAACATCATAGGTGGAAACTTTCCCGACCTGACACAAGAAAAGAACACGAGTCTTAGATAAGATAGCAAATGGGAAGCACGACATCAAAATGCGTGTCATGCACTTCATTGCACAATAACAAAGTCTGGGAGGACTATCTACATAAACGCCAGTCGGAGATACCCAACTGTAACATAGGTATGCCGGTGTAGAAACTTTACAACCAAGATATCGATAATGGAAACAGAATGAAACTCACCCTATAGCTGGAAAGTTCTGGAGTCCAAGAAGGCGTCAGCTCCACCAATTGATATGCCAGAAGATCTCCTACCTGATAAGAGAGGCAACCCTTATCCAACATTAGCAGATCTCATTAAACAAAAACAGAGAACATATAGGAATACATTCTAAATAAGTTGTATCAGCAGCAAGCTCTGATTCCATTGTGAAGAATTTAAATTCTCCTACAAAATTGTTAAAGTAAGCCCAATCTCGAGGAAAGAAGAAACATTGGCTGATGCACAGATTACAGTCCTGAGACATGAGACAAAGATGCTATCGCAGGAGGTAGGAAGAGAAGCATACCACAGGACTACGACTGAGAAGAGGAAGCTTTTCAAAATCAATCTTGTCCGCAACAACTCCCTCATTAGAAGATTGTTCCACAGTCCCCTTCGAGGGTCTATTCTCCATCTTGTCATTCCTGTTGTGACCATCTTCAGAATATCTGCCTCGGGATTTTCCTTGACCCCAGGCTTGTCCCTGTTTTTTGCAGCGGACTTCAGTGTATGACAGCAAAAGAGGCTGCACATATGATAACAACCCTATCACAAAAAACCCAGACTTCTGGAAACGACAAACAATTAAAATTTAATGCTTTCAGCATAAGTCAACCAGTTGAACAAGAAAGAAGTATGTGAATATGCAACGTAGTCTCAACACTAGCATGTGCAGTATGCGCTTTTAGCTAGTTTCGACACAAAGGGCTACTCCACATGAAGAACACCTCTTGAGTACTCTAAAATGGGTTGTATCACTATGTTCCTAGAAAGTTCCTCAATCCACGCCTTATTTCCAGAGATGAGAAGACTTACGGCTGTATATCGCCCTTCAGCTCTTGCATCTGCATCAAGTAGAAAATTTCTTGAGATGATGGTAGTCATAAGAAACAACTTCTTAAAAGAGATGATATCAATTCTTCAAATTAGATACTACACCAATATCAAGAAATAGTGCGCATGCAAAAATAACAAAACAGCAAAGCATTTGGAAAACAAAAACTAATATATGAATCAGAGAATACGATTGACTCGGCTCACAAACATATGAATCATCAATGAAGGTGGTAATCACCTTCAACATGCTCAAAGCGGATGTGACCAGGGGCACACATTCTAGGCAGAATTTCCTCTTCTGCCTCTGCCTCAACTGCGGCCTCAACCGCTGTCTGTGCCTCTGCCTGTGCCTCTGCCTCTGCCTCAGTCTCAGTCTCAGTCTCAGTTTCAGACTCAGTCTCAGCCTCAGTCTCAGAAGTTTCAGATCCACTGGTATCTGTTTGATCCTTTGGCTTTGTTTGCTGTGTCTTGGCATCATCTTTCTTTGGAACAATGCCATTCTGTAACCATAAGAGCATACCGTTATGAACATAAAGACAAATAGGCCCTACTTCAGAAATCAACATAATATTTTGACCAGATCATTATAAAATCATATTAATTATACCCAACTGAAGAAATAGACAGTCAACATCAAGGAATGTAAGAAGCAGCAGGAAGACAGCCAACAGTAAAACTTCTGAGAGTGTTCTGACACGTGTAGACTCATAAATGAATGCTGCGATAAAAGGCTAACCTGTCCATGTTCTCGTAGCCACCTCCTCTTAGCTTTCTTCCTTCGTGCACTTCTGCTGGGCCTCTGTCAGGACACCAATCGACCATCAGTGAAAATCATACGTCATTGCAATCACTAGAACTCGCTGGTAAGTTGCTGCTGAATTCAGAAAAATCATGACTTAAGTTTTATTCCGTTCTTAAATAAGACTTTCAAATTTCACTTTAGAAAGCGATCCCATATATGCTGAGAGAAACAAGAGTACGACCTTCTCTGCCGTATTGGCCAGCTCAGGAGCGGTTTCATTATTGAGAGGACTGCCATTGTTTCCCTTCGCTTCACTGCTGCCAAAAATGAAAAAAACGACAATATTCAGTTTGTTGCCGGGACTACAATACTACGACATTGTAAACAACCAAACATGGTTGAGATACGCTCAACGAATGATTCTATTAAACATAAAAACAGTATGAAATGATGATATTCTCGGCACAACATTGTAAGATCTCGTCAGAATCTAAGGATCAAAATTAGCAGTCATCTGGACAATTGCAGATTAACTGAAAGTATTTGTAAACGTAATATCCCAAGAGAAAGTTATTACAAGCACAATGGGCCTATCATAAGTGTCGCAAAGAATGCATAAGCTCCTACCGTGTCACAAAATATGCATATGGTCAGGGTCATGCTAAGAATTTGAAACTCACCCATGTTTCCTATGGACCTATAACTAATCCCAGGTGTACCCCACATACCTTACCTTTGCCCTAAGAAATTTAAGAGTTGTGGCATAACAACTTCATCATTTACATTCATCAGACCATTGCCATACCTCCTCTCATTCAGCGCTTCCGTTTCATGATCATCATGGATTGTGTCCTGCCGCTTCTTGGGTTTCTCTCCCTTCCGACTTGACTCTGGTTTCAACTTTTGCGGTACTGGTTCAATTTCTGCATCCTTTTCTGGGTTTGCTGTCTCCTTCACAGGTATGACTTTTCTGAGAAGAAAGGAAGCAAGCAAGTAAAGTGTTAGAGAGTTCATACTATAGAGTGTTGAATGAGTCTAGAATATTGCACATAATCTGGGTCGACACATTAAAGTCACGCCCTGCATGTTATTAGCCTCACCTGAGCCCCTTTGTACCTACAGCGGAGATATTAATCAAGTGATCCTACCTTGGGCAGCACTAGTTAACCACCAACTAGAGCGGATTAAACTATTATCTAGAGCAGGTGACAGAGTTCTAGCTTCTGCAAGAGAAACAAAATAGTGCAATGAAGGTTCTTTTGAGCTTACTAATCGACTTCCAAAAGTAAGGAAACCATCTAGAGACTCAACCTGCAAGTAGAGAAAAGCTATGATTGAAAAGGAGAAAAACTCAGTTTAAACTCAAACACGGTACCTGCGTTTGCTAGGCGTTGCTTCCTGTACATTTGCTTCATTTGCCGGACTCGTACCCGCACAATTTACATCTGACCCAATCTGTTCAACCAATTCTCTGTTCTTTTTCTTCTTTTTCTTCTCGGGTTTTGCAGAAACGTCTCTGTCAATGTGCTCTGATCTTGGCAAGCCTTCAAGCATACTCAACTCAAGAGACACAATCTGGCTACTTCCACGGTCTGCACGTGCTACTTTGTCGTGTTTCTTCTTCCCTGAGGACTTCTTGGACTTCCGGGGTTCTGAGGCTATCACTTCTGGAACCATGGTAGGTTTAGGAGGTAGGACTAAGGAATTGTTTTGCCTGCACAATAAACGTCCACGACCAAAACATGTCACAAACCCGTTTACCGGTTGGGACTGTTAACTACCAAGAAACCTTCACTTTCTTCAAGAAAGCTCGATAGACAGAGATCGCCCAAGCAAAGACAAATATGATCTCAATACTTCCCAATGGCTGAGTCCTCAGTCCTCAGTCCAGAATGTAAATAACTAAGTTCATTCATCCATCAAAAAGGAACGTTGATACGATGAGCACTCACGTATGTGAATCGATGTGAAGGGAACGTTTTCGCTTCGTCCCACTCGACTCCAGCGCCCTTAATCTCTTTCGTTCATCTTTTGCAGATTGCATTTCCTTTTCAAAACTCAATGAGAATTCGGCATCTCCATTTGAGAGCTCACCCTGATAACCGCCAGGCTCCTTTCCGAATTCATCGATTGCCAGAAGTCCCCCACGGCCAATACGGTATGCATGGTCAATTTCCTCATTATCTACAGAAAGACTGTTCGTAATCAGTTCCCTTGACTGCAATCTCGAGACCCTTTCCTGTTTCCGCCTCACCCTGCCCATAGTCAAGCTTCATTCAGTTAGTCAAGCTCAATTCAGTAAATTATGTTCAAAATACACTTGCCGCATGATCATACACTGAAAAACTGTAGTATAAACTCCCGTGTCTTAATATTTTGTTGCTGGTAGGAGTATAAGCGTAATACATGAATTACGAATCCTAAATGTACTACGATCGGAGAAGAAATTGAGATACAACTTCTTCAAGAAATGCACGGACCTCCTACAGTCAACGACACGATCAGTGACATTCTCAATTCTGTAGAGCCTCAGTTACCGGTGCCGTCTACCGCGTGCAAACATGGAAGTCGATAGAAAATATGGAAATCAGTAGAGATTTCTAGACCTGACGAGATCGGAATCTTGGAGAATTCGAACCGACTGCCCTGTAGGCAGGACAAAACCACGCATCTGCAAAAAATCACACAGACCCGATCATCAAACAAGGTGTGCCATCCCATGTTGCAAAAATAGAACAATCCTCAAAAGAACATTAAAATGCCAACTGCTTAGCATCCGAATGAATCCCAGGCTTGAGTAACGGATAGCATACATTGAGCTCCATAAACACCGCCCCTTGTACAGCTGCGACTTTACATCAACTTGCCAGCACCTAGGCAGAGGTACCTAATTGTGACATATTTGTGACACGTCCCTAATTACGACACCATCAAAACAAGTGAACCTAAACATCAAAACTCATGTTGGAACTCGTCTACCAGTGGAAATTTGAATTCTTACAATTCTTATATAATCCAAACGACACATTCCTCGGTGTACTGGAATCCGCTTTTTTCTGCTAACAAAAACATACCAAAATTTGATCATTCTAATTCTCAGTGCTTAAATTTGCAACCTCAAACCTCAATTCCTTCAACGAAACAATCTCAGATCTGAAACAACTGTCCCTCACCTCAAGCACCAAACCCTGAGGACAAGAGTCATCGAGCCAATAGTCACGCGCAATCCTCGCGGCAAGGTGTGCAATGCTCAATGAATCCGCAGTAACAAGATACCAAGACTTGGCCAATCCTTGATCCACCTGGGCCTTGCTCAACATCCCCGGATCCTCGAACAAGAGGCGGATCCGCGGGGGCTTCCAATGCAAATCCATCATACTCATGGCGCCCTAAACCCTAATCTCAAGCAAGAACGATTAATTCATCTAAAAAGTTCGATGAGCAGTGCCGATTTCAAGCTCAAATCAAGAAACGGAACACCGGAAATAATCGAGGTCGATGATTCTGCGCATTGCATAAGAGATTGCAATTGTGAGCTAATTCATGCGCAACAACGACGACGACTGGCAATTCATGAGGCTGCAGCAAAATGATACAAAATGGAACTTCAATGAATCCCGCGTGCTGAGGAACTTGTAAGGGACGCTTTCTTGATCTAGGGGAACGCGTTCTCGGTAGCGTTCACTACGCTAAACCCTAAACCCTAACATGAAGAAATGATGGTCCAGTAGGGTCTAAGAGATAATCGCACCTATGACCGCCTCTATTTACAACGAAGCATAGTTACTATTATTAAATATAAATCATTTTATTGGTAATTATAAGAGGAATTCAATACACCTTAATTAATGTGTATTATTTGGATACCATATAAATAAATTATGAATTTTTAAAGTATTGTCTTTAGGTGTACTAAAAAATAGTATTAGGCTCTTATAGGCTTTTATATTTTGATTGTATATATTTTGTGCTATCAATATCAAATTATTAATTAAATAATTTGTGACACATTTTGATTCAAAGATGAGTATTGCATTTTGGACAATGTTGATTATGGGTGTATATATATTCTAGATTTTCAATCACAATAGTAATCAATATGCAATTTTGGCTTGCTAATCTAGGATGGAAATGCATGGAATGAAAGTCGTTTATTGCAAACCATAGGTACAAGAGTTAGTTGCAAGCTTGCATAACCAAAAATACATTAAGATTTCAATTGGATTGATCAATTGACCAAACAAAAATGTAGATTGTTGCAATACACTTCAAGTTTTGAAAAATAATATATATATTTTTAGACACTTTGATTTATCATTTCCAATCATTCATATACCGTAGCATAATGCTATGATTTTTAGCCTCACTAAGTTGGTAAGATTTTTGAGTTTTTTGTATCGACTATGAGTAAAGTTGCAAATATATGCCTAAAGCCTTACCAACATTTGCAAAATAAGACATCTGTAGTAGCACTTTCAAATTCTAATTTCAAAATTTAAATTCTAAGTTTTTGTAAATTTTTATAAATTTCTCTTACTTTCATTATTTTAAACTGTTATAAGACAATTTAAAATTTTTGAAAAAAATTGTCTTATGATAGTTTTATGACATTATTTTTATGACTTTCTCTTACTTTCATTATTTTAAAATTGTCTTATGACAATTTTTTGATATGTTTCTCATTAGACAATTTTTTTCTATATCAAAGGAGATTGAAGGATTTTAGTAATGGATCATTGCAAGAAACATGGGTTTTTTTCTCCGTCACAATTGCAATAATTTTTTATCTTCCACTATAACTTTTGAATCCCAAGTCCTAAGAACATGAAATAATTAGTGAACCTGTCTAACTTGATGGTATTCACACCCTTTATTTTTCTTTAAATAATTTTTTTCAAAATTACAATAGAATATTTATAATTTGTCACACTTTGAGGTTTAGGAGTTTTGACTACTTTCAGTGTACCCAAATTGAATGATCTAGAGTTGAAATTTTGGTTGTCTATTTCCACACTAGGTAGGCATATGCCTACCAAAAGGCAACTAAAAAAATATTATTTTATATCCTCTAGGTCCATGCAAATAGGGCTCCCTTGCACAAGCACTTTTGAACATAGAAGATGGTATCAACTTCATTTTTGGTGAAATTTGATGACTATCAATTTCTCACAAATGGCCAATTTTTAGTTTTTTTTGCTCATCATTTCGTATTTATTATTAAATTATACCTCATTATTTCTATTTTCTATGACAATATTTTTTTTCTATAGCATTGTTTCAGTACTTGCAACGGTATTTTGAATCATTGATTTTCTAATCAATGGTTGAGTTTATTCCGCTATGTAGTATTCCTAGTATCTCGAGGCTAAAATGCAAATTTTGCCAAAATGCTACAGAAAATGGTGTGTATGTTTTGCAATGACCCTAGCTCATACAACTAAATCTTTAGTATTTTATACAAATAAAGGCAAATATAATGAATGATTTATATAAATGATAGTGATGTTGAGGGGGCTTTTGAGAACATCTTAATTATGTCAAAAACTTTAGTGTAAAAGCAATTTCAAATTCTCTAATTTCTTCTTAGTTTGTTTGTGAGAAATTCAAGAGTGCGTTTGAAACTTAAACCAATATTTGTTAACAAATTAATTTGCTTAACCCTTCCAGTCCTAAAGGACTTTTTTCATCAAAACTACCATTTCTATTACAAAGAGAATTTATTTTTTATTTTTTAGCATATTTAACTTTAGAATATCACACTAGGTTAGAATAAGAACATGTCAAAGAAGTTTTAGAAACTCTGATCCTAGTTGTTGAAGTTTTGGGACTTAGATTGCAAATCATTTGTGTTTAAAATAAAGAAAATAGAACGTTTTGTACCTTTTCTTATTAATTTAGTTGACTTTGACGCTTCTTAACTTAAATTTTTGCACTAAAGATTTTATGACTTAAAAAATAAATATAATGAAGAATTGAGTAGAAAATCTATAATTTTTTTCAAAATGATACACTTGATTTTCATTCTTTAAAAAATTGTTGGGTAGGGTGAGGTACAAGGTAGAAGGAAAAACTATATTGTTAATAGCTCTAAGCCATGGCTAATCCTAACAATGAGATTGTTTTAGTAAACAAACTAAATTGTGTAGAATTTTTTTTTTTTTAATTTGTAAAAACTAAGTTCAAAAATGAATCCAATATGTAATTTTATCAATAAGATGCTATAATTTCTTGCAAAACAAGAAGGTTAATAACTTTCACATCACTCTTCCAAATGGAATAAATGAATCTTTCTATGTAGAAAAAATATAATCTACTAAAATAATTTTAAAAATTAATTCAAATATTTATAAGCGTTTTCTTTTGCTTAGACTTGGCGGTTTTGAGTATTTTGTGGCATAACTTTAGTTTCAGGGCACAAATTGAAATAATAATTATACTCCTAAGAATCTAATGTTTTTTTTAATCTTTTACCCTCTAAAGGCCCATTATCCCCTTAAGGGACAAAATGGATTTTGGGTAGGTTTCTGTGAACTCAAATTTTTAATGAAACTTTCTCATAAGATAAAAAAAATTATTAGCTAAATAAAAATATAATTTTTATTTCAATCACTACCTAGAAGTAAAAGTTATGCCATCCTAAATATAATTTTCAAATCACTAGGAAGAAAAAGAAATCCACAAATTAAAAAATTAAATTTTTTTTCTCTATAGATCATTTTTTTGGTCTACACGTGAAGCTTTGATTCATTCCATTTGGATTAGTGATGTGAAAGTTATGAACAATCTTGTTTTGGAGGCAATTTGAGCATCTTTTTGAAAAAATAATTTATAGGATTTATTTTTGAATGCAATTTTCACAATTTTTCAAAGAGAATTGTTTAACAAGGTTAAGTTTGTTTGCTAAAACAATTTCACCATTGGAATTATTGTGTTTCAATTCTATATTAGAGCTATTAACAATTTAGTTTTTTTTCAATCTTGAACCTACTTTTACTTAATAATTTTTTAAAGAATGAAAACAAAATTTTCTTTTTGTTTTTTAAAAAAAAAATTCCTAGACTTTTAACTCAATTTTTCAACACATTAAATTTTTAATTCAAAGTCCAAAGTGCAATTTGTTTTTACAAATGGCAGTCAAAGTCATCTGAGATTGCAAGCTAGTGTTCAAAAACAAAATTTGTTTCCAACTTTGAATGCTAATATCTTTCAATTTGTACAATCAAACTTCATGAAATTCTTACCACATGATCTCAAACAAGTATAGTACAGGATCATGTAGTTAGAATTTAAAAAATATATTATTTTTGTTTTCATTTGTGGACGCAACAGAAATGGCAGTTTTGAGTGGTTTTTGACAATACAAGCCTATCTAAATTTCTATTTGTCCCTTGAAAGAGCTTTGGAACTTGAGGGGCTAAATACAAAATTGACAAGGATATACAAAGACAAAATTAAAGTATCTTTGAAAGGTTCCCAACAAAAAAATTGAGAATAAATCAAAAGAGCTTTATAACTCTAACAATCCGGTAAATGTGAGTTCTAACTCACGTCTATCTAAAGTAGTAGTATTCAATTTGTGTTCTTGCAAATAGCATAGTGGCTTTCAAATTTAAAATGTACTTTGTAATAATTATTTTATTTTTAACTTTCATATTTATGTCATGTGCATGAGAGTACTTGCAAATACTTTAAAATATGTGTTTAAGCTATTGAGAGCATAAAATAAGGACACCTATAATCACCACTTTTCTATTTTAAATAGTTTCTATTATTATATTGGTGAAAATTTTGTATTTTCTTGGTTGACAAATGATAGGAGATTTCAATGCACCAAAGAATTCATCATTTACAATACTGTATGCAGAAATTGTGAAGGATAAAAAAAAATTGGTTGATAAAATTAAATACTATATACAAAAATTGTGTCCTCAGTCAGTGCTCTCCGAGGCAATGTCTTTTGTTGAGGAGAAAACCAGAATTAGGGTTGTTGAGAAGTAATTCCGAATTAGGGTTTGGAGCTCGACATTTGCATGAACGTTGTTCGGGAAGCTCCTGCGGAGCGAGGCTGCGACTTCAAAATTTTGAGCTCCACGTTTGCGGTGCCATCTGATTAGGATTTTCTTCTCGCATTTTTCCTTTGCAATTTTGGTGTTTCTTTCTGAGTAGCGTGCTTGTAAGTTTCGGGTTTTTTTTTTCGAGGTTTTGTGCATGAGGGGTTAGCTCGGGGAGGCAGCAATGTCGGTCCAGGCCGGGGTGAGCGATGTGGCGATCTCCGTCCGTGAGAAGCTGCGAGGGAAGATCGGCCAGACGAAGGTGAAGCGGTACTGGCCCGGCAAGGCTCCCGAATGGGCGGAGGAAGTGGAGGAGGAGGCCGATGTGCGTCCATCATCTCGCGCGAGTCGTCAAGCGCAGCTCGCGAAGGCGTTTCCGCTTCGCGACGAGTCCAACAACGATGATCCCCGGTTGCGGCGCTTGGCGGAGAGTCGTCGTGACAAGGACGAGGCTGTGGCCCGGCACCGGCAGATTCGGCAAGCGGAGATTGTGTCCACCCGGGAGGAGGAGAGGGTAGCTCAGGAGTTAGCCGAGGCGGAGGAGGATGAAGACGATGAAGCCATTGAGGAGCGGCGACAGCGCATCAAGTCCAAGCTCCTGGCACGGCAGCGGGAGGAAGAAGCCGAGCTCGAGGTCGAGTTGGAGGAAGAGGATGACGACGACGAGGAGTCGGAGTATGAAACGGATTCCGAAGAGGAGTTCGGTGGGATGGCGATGATTAAACCCGTGTTTGTGCCGAAAATGGAGCGGGATACGATTGCTGAGCGGGAGAAACTCGAGGCGGAGGAGGAAGCGATGAAAAATTCCTTGAAGAAAAAACTAGAGGAGAGGAAAGTGGAAACGAAGCAGCTCGTGGTGGAAGAAATCAGGAAGGAGGAGGAGATCGAGAAGAATAGAGAAGCGGAAGGTGATGGAGGAGAAGTGGACACCGATGATGAGACGAATGAGGCAGAGGAGTATGAAGCATGGAAAGTTCGGGAAATTGCGCGTATTAAAAGGGATAGGGATGACCGTGATAAGTTGTTGAAGGAAAGAGAGGAGGTGGAGAAGCTGAGGAATATGACGGAGGAGGAGAGAAGAGAATGGGAAAGGAAGAATCCGAAGCCATTGCCTTTGAATAAGAAGAAATGGAAGTTTATGCAGAAGTACTTCCACAAGGGGGCTTTCTTCCAGACAGAATCTGATGACAGAGATGGAGCAGGTGGGGAAGAGATATTTAAGCGAGATTTCTCTGCTCCCACTGGGGAAGACAGAATGGACAAGACCATATTGCCGAAGGTTATGCAAGTCAAGCATTTTGGTCGCAGTGGGAGGACGAAATGGACTCATCTGGTTGCCGAGGATACAACCGACTGGAATAATCCGTATGTCCTCTCCCACTCTGTTTAAGTCTCCTCTGATATGTTCGTTGCAATAAGCAGTTTTAACTTGGTTTGCATCAAACATGTACCGGTACCGTAATTTTGAGAGCCAGGATGGTTGTTGCACATCCCTCGTGATTATCGCCTGTAGGACTTATTGTCTCTGCTGGTTACTTCTTGGACTTACAAAGGTATTTCTTGGTGCAGATGGACTTACAATGATCCTCTTCGTGCAAAATACAATCAGAAGATGGCGGGCATGAATAGACCAATTGCCAAGCCAGCAGGCAACAAGAAACTGAAGGATTGGGAAAAGTCTTAGAAATTCTTTGCAGAAACACCAGTTTACCCCTCTCTCTAGGATTTGACATGACAACCCGAACCAACTTGTAAGTATCTGTATGAAAAGAGGAAAAAAATGAACGTCTTTGTTCACTTTCATCATTTGGCTTATTTGGTCGCTTCTCTGTGATGTTTATTTCCTTGATTTTTCCATTGGTGTTGATGATATAGACGCATCCTTCTCCTCTTTGAAATCTGTCACATCATTTGTGAAAGGATTTTTTTTTCTACCGTTATATGTTTTGGGTCTGAATTCAACAGAATATCCATGCTGTATGGATCTAGGGCAACATTTACTTACGAATTAATCCTGCATTGATCACCTCTGAATTGCCACTTTCATGTATTTTTTGTAGAGATATATAGTCAGGTTCATGACCTTCTTGAAAAGGAGCTGCTAACCCTTCAGGTTCATCCGCGAAATCGAGGAAGTATCAGGGAATGCACGATGCTGGAACATCATTCTTTTGGCACAGATTCTCTTACATTTAGTGGTGGTATTGACAGTGTTGACAGTATTGACAGTGGTGGTAAGTACTCAGCAGCCGACTATTGTAGACAGTTATAGTCACTGCCAACTGCAGCGTAGCTTCAGTGAAAAGTCAACACTCGTCTAAACTGTTATGTTTGGACAGGTTTCTCGTTTGGCAAACCTACTTCCAAACGATTGTTACGCAATGTATGGGAGTTTGTGATGCATACAGACAAATTTATGATACATCTGAACCCGAGAGGCCTTCCTGTCAACACCAGGAAGGAGAGCCACACACGTTGAGTAGAATATTAAATCTCCCAGTATATCCCTTTATATCGATTCATGGCTTGCACAGCGTTTGATTGTTTCATACACATCGTGAAAAGTCTTTAAATTTTGAATCCTGTTTTGCAGAATCAGAGGGTTCCTTTGCGTGGAACTTCTGCATGATTCAGCTAAACCGGCTTAGGTCAGTGCACATAGTATTGATCCTTATGAAATGTCGAACCCTTCTTTCGATGAAAATGTGAATCAGCAAAGACCTCACAATGGTTAGTAGGAAGTGAAGGTAGAGACCCAATTCTGCCGCAGAAAGAAAGTTTTTCTACGAAGTTGTCAGAAAGTAACAAAGAAGCAGGGCAAAAAGAGTCATTACGTCTCCCAAAACTAGCAATGGGAGTTGAAAACAAGCTCTTTAGAACAACTAAGGTTTCTACACCCAAAAATCGTGCCTTGCCATCATCACTTTGTATACATCTCGAAAACCAATATGTATGTATGTTGAAGAAATGATTTTAGAACATCTACCAAAAGACATTTGACCCTTCATAAATCTTGCATATGATATGCAAATGTTGCATTCCTTGGTGTGTTGGAACCTCCTTCCTATTTGCCAACAAAAAAATATGAATATTTGAATAGTTTAATAATTACAATTAGGTACCTTAGCCAAAAAAGTACTCCCTCCGTCCCAAAATGATCTTCCTGTTGGCCTTCATTTTTTGTCCCAAAATGATCTTCTTGTTGTACTTTGTGAGCTGCAAATTGGTCAAATTTAACTTTTGGTTGTTCTCTAGGACTAACAAAACAATTCCAAGCGATAGTTCCCCTCCATCTACACAATCACTAATCAAAAGACAAACAAAATGGTTGAAGGGGTCATTCAACACTTTTTGTTTTTATTTTTTTGCATCTCTTTGAATATTATCTAATTGAAGGAGATGAAGGCTTTGGGAGGCAAAATATAGGTCCACAGATGGTCTTTGACTTATACTAACTACCCACAAAATGACGACCTCACACTCAATAATTAAATAACCACTGGTGCTCCTTGAAAATACCCAAAAAATTTCACTTTTCAATAATTCAAAACTACACTTTAAAAAGGACTTCAAAACTCAAAGTTTCAAGGGCAATAGGAGTGCACCAAACTCCATATGTAGTGCAAAATAGGCTTTAAAAATGTTATTTTTAGTCTTAATCCGGAACATTTTGTCTAACAAGAAGATCATTTTGGGACGGAGGGAGTATTAGTTTTGGGGGTTCCCCACCTTAAGGGAGTTGAAAACAAACTCTTTAGAATAGCTAACGGGCATTAATAACCATTGGAAGTCATTGGAAGGCTTTTTAGAGCAGCCTCGGGCAAGGAGAATTTCAGAAATTTTAGGGCGGGCATGCTTCCAGCCAAGGACTATTTGTAGGTGGGCACCTATCAAAACGTCTCTATCTCATGTGTTGTTGATATTGAGGCATGTGCTAGCTCTACTTGCATGTTAATGCTACTAGCACATGTTACCAAGACTCCAATCATGTCAAGCTCAAACAATGAGTGAATTGACACTTGGATAGTGCAAGTGGTACTCTCTTTAATCATCAATGTGGCATGTTATGCTATTTATAGGTTATATTATTGCAATCATTCAATTTAAAAGTATTTATCCTTCTCTCCCATGCGTACAAAGAATTCAAGTACAAGATCATTGTTAACTACAATGCCTCCAAAAAACAATCCTAATTTATTGACATGACCAAGTGCAATCTCAACCTCCAATTGCATGCATTCCACTTGGTTGCTCTCTAAACCTTCTTCATTGGCTTCACTCCTGAAAATTTTGACATAGTTGGCAATATGGCACCATTTGTAACACATTGGACTCAACACAATTGTCACTATCCTTTCCTCCCCAATTGAATGCCTTGCAAAGGCCATCCATTGACTTCAAATGGTTTCTAATGGGTTGAAGAGTTCTTTGAAGCAACCAATGGAAATTGAAGTATCTTTGGCTTGGAGGGTAGACATTTCATACATTGCTTACCTACTAGAGAAGGGGCCCTCTTGCACCCTCAAAATGGAACCCCTACAATAAACAAAAGTGTCTCATATGGCTACTCAACCAATTACAATTCTTGAATTAACCCCTAAAGGTTTTTGACTATGTTTTCACCAAAAACGTTCCAAAACTGCCATTTCTAATACAAGTATCAAATTTTAGAAAAAAAAAAATTTTGGACACATGTAACCATATGATCTTGTAGTAAACTTGTTTGAGAAGATGTGGAAAAAATTTCAGAATTTTTCACTATGTTGATTGCATGATATTAGTGTTTGAATTGAGAAAAATCCTTTTTTTGTCCCTGCGAAAAATCTGGGCAGCTGCACTTCACAAGGTCACATTTATATGAAAAAATGTCCAAAACGGTGGTTACTCTTTGGATTCATTTTTGAAGTCAAGTTGGCTATATGCTTGAAAAATTTCAGATCATTTGGATTTGTACAACATATAGGAAAAAAATAGTAAGTAGAAAGAAGTAGAAAATTATTCAAAATACTAAATTGTTAAGAATTTAATCATAGAATTACATAATGCCAATCTCAATGGTTATAATGTTGTAAAGACCTATCTACACCCAATGTTTTTTTGTTTTTTTCAAAAATATTGAAAATTGAGTAAAATAAAGGACTTCAAAGTTTATTTTAGAATAGAGATTACATAACTACCCTCAAACTAAGAATCCTCATAAATTTTGACTCATAGATCAAAATGGAATGATTCAAAGCTTCCCGCGTATATATAAATCCAAAGAACCAATTTCAAATTTTTATTTTCTTAAAAAGTAATTTTTGAAGATTTTTTTTTTGCTGCCCGGGCTGCCCGCCGAGCATTGAAAATCACTTATCATGCAATAACTTTTTACCCATATAATCAAAAGTTATAAAAATTGTTGGACCTTAAAGCTACTCCTCGGGAGAATGTTGTGTGAAAATTTCAAAGAAAAAAATTAAAATCTCCGCTCGTAATGAGCTGCCCCCAAAAGCTATGTTCTCAAAAAAGCATGTTCAGAGCTTTAGGGGTTAATAAACACATCTATCCCAGGCACCTAACAGAGCAGTATACCTTTCTAATAGCCATATAATGATACGTTAATCCTTAATTTCTAGTAGTGTAAAGGCCCAAGGCCATTATTTTGTCAAAAACCATTCAAAACTGCCAATTCTGCTACATTCACCTAAAATAACAAAAAATATATGTTTTTTAGAATCTAACTATATAGGATCTTGTAGTGTACTTGTCTTTGATCGTATGGTAAAAGTTTCATGAAGTTTGACCGCATAGAATGAGAAATATTAGCATTCAAAGTTGGAAAAAAATTTAAATAGTCGCTTGCAATTTTAGGTGATTTTGGCCGCCATTTGCAATAAAAATTTGCACTATGAACTTTGAATTTAAGATTTTTTGTGTTGAAGGATTGAATTGAAAGTCTACAAAACAAAATTCATAAAAGAAAAAAAAAACTTTAATTTTCATTCTTTAAAAAAATTGTTAAGTAGAAGTAGGTTCAAAATTGAAAGAAAACCTAAATCATTAATATTCTTAGATGGGATTGAAACACAATAATTTCAAAGGTGAAATTGTTCTAGAAAGAAAATTTAACCTTGTCAAAAAAATTCTTTTGAAAAATTGTGAAAATTGCATTAAGAAATGAATCCTATAAGTTATTTTTTCAAAAAGATATGTAAATATGCCCGAAAAACAAGATTGTTCATAACTTTCAAATCACTAATCCAAATGAAATCAATCAAAGCTTCACATGTAGAAAAAAATATAATCTATGAAGGGGAAAACAAAAAATTTAATTTCAAGTTTTTGTGGATTTCTTTCTTTGCCCGCCGACTGAAAGTTTGGATTTTCTATGGCATAACTTTTTCTCCTAGGCACCAATTGAAATAAAAAATTGTATTCCCACAAAGCTAATAACTTTTTCTATCTTACGAGAAAGTATAAAAAAGTTTCACTAAAAATTGAGGTTATAATTAGGAACTTGTCCAAAATCCATTTTGTCCCCCAAAGGGACAAAGGACCTTTTAGGGATTAAGATAATCACACCTAAAATCACACAAATAAGCAATTCAGCATGGTTCCCATTATTACATTGAAAAACTTTTTTGTGGGGTTGTGTTGGTAGTGAAAAGGAGATTCTAAATTTTCTCTTAGAATGCATTTTTTGAACACCATATGAATAAACTACAAAATTTCAAAGTGCTGAAAATAGGTGTTCTTGAATACAATCGTAGACTCTCATAAATAGTGGGAACTCGTACAGTTTAGGCAAGAATTTCTAGTGTGCAATTTTAGGTGGCGAGCCATTTTAGGTGTAGTTACCTTAAGGCTGGGGAGTCCGTAATGGCATGAGTAGGGTTACCCTATTCTTTCAACTTTGAAAGTACAAGTGCCATAAAAATCAATGCAACCACTTGGGTTAGTTTTTTCTCTGAGGAGTCAGTACCAATTTCACATCAAAACTTCACCATCCATCATTTTGACCACCCAAGCAAGCTACCGACATGGGGTCCAACTAAAAAGTGGCGGTTTTCGTTGCAGCTTTTCACTTATTAGAGTCATGAAAAGAGAGAGTGACAGGAGTTGAAATCAGAGGAAGCAGCTGCAGTAAACTTAAGTTCGCTGTAGTCTTTCATTAGTGTGGCACAGACAGAGCTAGTGTTCAATTCCCGAAAGTCTTCGCAACTGAGACTGCTCTGCGGGGCCAGACGACCTCCCCTCCCCTCACTGGTTCTGTCGGTCATCACTTTCGCTTACAGATGTAGACTCTCGATCACTGTGCAGATCGACACCCAATTTTGTCTTCCACCCTTAATGATTTCACTTCTTTGCTTTTCACACCTGTTTTCGGAATGGGGACTGTGCTTGTGATTCCAGTCGGGGTTTAAAAAGTTTGTATCGTACTGTACTGTACAGTACAGTACAGTTCACTTATTAGTTTCTGATGAGAGCGTGGAATTACGCTTACTTTCGATCTTTAACAGTTCATGTCTGCATTTGGGGACCACAATCATAGCTAGTTGCAAGGAGATGATATATACATGTCAGGCTTCATGAATGGAGGCTGGCATTCACACTAGGCAGGCCATGGAGAGAGGACGTACTGAATGGTTCGTAAATAATGGGGAAAGAGACTGTAGGCGAGACTTTTTCTCCGTTTCCCTGTCTCTGTCTACGCGCGAAGGTCAGTCAGTGGCGGCACCCCCGAAGCCGCCACTTTTCGCTACGGCGATCTGACCTTTTTCTATTATTAGAGCCGTGAAATTGCGGTTTGTATTTTCTGAGTAGGCGCAGAGGATAAGTAAGAGATTCCATTCCATTGCACGAAAGACCTCGACAGTTGGATATTTATCGTATGCATGCAAGGGTCGTCCAAGTTGTTGTTGTTTTAAGTACAGTAGCTAGATCGGTTCTAAAATCGTTTTCTCTAACAAAAGCGTATGTACGTATTGATTCTGGAGATGTATAGAGAGTGTCGATCGATGATGACGGCGGTTTTCGACAGGGTGCGACCTGGTTTTAATTAGATTCCTTATTAGGTTCATCGAGACTTGGGCCTGAAGTCGATCAGTTGGTTGCATCCGTCAGCTTCCAAGGCATTGGCCGGAACAACAGTAGCATACCCGATCTTTTTGGACAAGTATAACTACAACTATGATAAATAAAAAAATAATAAAAAAATACCTGCATGCAGTGCATGCAATAGCTGGGTGTTTTGTTCTTTCGAAACAAATGAAACGAAATCCGCAATAGCTCACTGTTTGAAGTCCTTCAACAGTTTACAGATAAGCTTATAACATGAATTTCATTAAAATGGCGGCATTCCAGAACTTTGGCAGGTTTACATCTATAAATGTCCTAGATGTTCAGACAAAGTGGCGGATTTCATATGCCATTTTAACGAAATTGATGTTTTATGTTGTTTCTGAGATTTGCCGACCAGCAATTCGGACTGCTGCTGTTGCAAGCTAGACTCTCTCTCTGGCATCACTCATCAGTTGCATAAAAGTCAATTGAGTTATTACAATGCAACTGCAGATTCTGAGGTTGAAGTGCAAACTTATAATGCAACTTACTGCAGTGACCAAGTTTTGACTGCCGCCGCGCGCGCCGGTCCATCAAATGGTCGGTAACCGCTTAAGTTAACGTGACGTGGGTCGGAGCGTTCATGTCTGCGTGACGGAGAGAACGTAACGCCAACAAACTTTCATTCGAATCTCTGCAATCAGGTATGGCACTGTAGCTTTCGATCAGAACTGATGGAGGCAAGTCAAAGTAATAACGCAGTGATTGCTGATATTAAAAAAATAAAATTTGAAGAGAATTGCACTCAAACGTGACCCCTTTAATTTGTAAAGCCCATTGTCCGATATGAAATCTTTGCCTACAATGTACGCCTCTTAGGGTGGGCAACCCCCCAAAACGCCAGTTTTTTGCTGATGTGCCTAGTCAAATTGTCATTAATTTTCTTGTTGGGAAGTGAAAGGGGGTTCCAATGCATCAAATAACATGACATTTGGACACCATATGCAAAAGTTATGGAAGGTCAAACAAAGGATTTTTTGGTAGATGTTCTGAAATCGTTTCTGTGACGCACATACAGGTTTATTTTTGGAGATCTACATATAGTGATGATGGTAGTCTTACAATTTGGGGTGCACCCACCTTGCCTTACCTTGCAAGTTGTATATGGAAAAAACAACACTAGTTGGAACTTTAATCCCTAAAGGTGATAGACTATGTTTTCATCAAAAACGATCCAAAATTGTCATTTCCAGAACCAAATTTTAGAAGAAAAAACCCATTTTTGGAGACATGTAACCGTAGGATCTCGTAGTAAACTGCATTAGATGGATTTTGGGGGGTCTGGAGGGCTGTTTCGGGCCTGTTCCCGGCGCAGTTCCCCCGGCAGCAAAAGAACGGCCGCTGTCAGAAAAAAAAAATTCAAAAAAATTTCATAAAAAAAAAAAATCTTAAAATGGAAAAATGAAAAAACAAGATGAACAAATTTTTTGAATTTTTTTGAATTTTTTTTTTTTTGTATGACGTGGCAGTCGCTGTGCCATGTCACGCAGCTGCTGCGACGCAGTTCGAGACAGTTTCGGAGTCTGGGAACCCTGGGGAACTCGCAGCGCCCCACAGGGGCTGAAAAACATGTAATGGTTTGAGGAGATGTGGAAAAAAATTCAGAAATTTCCACCGTATGGATTGCAAGATATTTGAGTTTGAATTGACAAAAATCCCTTTTTTTGTCCCTGCAAAAAATCGGGCAGCTGTAGTTCACAAGGTCACAATTGTATGAAAAAAATGTCAAAAATGGTGGTATTCTTTGGCTTCATTCTTCAAGGCAAGTTGGCTACACGCTTCAAAAATTTGGAGATCATTTGGAATTGTACCAACATATAGGAAAAAATAGTAAGTAGAAAGAAGTAGAGAATGATTCAAAATACTAAATTGTTAACCGATTATTTATGGATTTGAAAAATGTCAATCACAATAGTTTTAATGATGTAATAAACAATGTACACTTAATATTTTTTATTTTTTTTCAAAAATATAGAAAATTGAGTTAAATAAAGGACTTCAAAGGCTATTTTAGAGTAGAGATTCTATAACTACCCTCAAACTAAAATTCCTCATAACTTTCATCTGATTAATCAAAATGGATGATTCAAAGCATTCTATAGATATATAAATCTAAAGAAACAATTTCAAATTTCTATTTCTTAAAAAAGTGATATTTTAAGAATTTTTTGAGCTATTCGCCAAGCAATGAGTATTACATATCATACAATAACCTTTTAACCAAGTAGTCAAAAGTTATGAAAATTTTTGGGCCTTATAGCTATTCCTCAGACATATATTGTGTGAATTTTTTTTTTTTAAATTCAAAAAATTCCAGTCATAGTGAGGTGTCCAAAAATCACTATATTGTCAAAAAAATGGTGTTTGGTCCTTTAGGGGGTGAACAATGTCAAGGCCGAATAGTGCCTGACCGATGACTTGCTCATCCAATGTAGAAACAAAGAATGCACCTATTGGTCCAAAATTCAAAGCAATTTTGGTGACTACCTTGGTCATAGGGAGCGCCATCCTCTTAAAGCTTAACCCTTGAACATCAAGGCGGACATTTTGCGACCGATGAATGACAAGAGAATCTCATGTGTAGGACAAAAAAGCAACTATTCATCCTCCCAATTTTGTGGAAAAGGGAAGATCATCTACAATAGTTTGACTTCCAATGAGTGTTTTTACATTATTTTAATCCAACAATTCACACGGTGTCAAAAGAGATGATTTCCACGTTCATGAGCCTGTCGATTAACCCTGGAACGACGCGGGGGGTGACCCTGGAAATCATGCATTGTATAACCGTGAGAGCAATTGGAATAAAAAAATCCAAAAGTACTCTTTGGAAGTCAAGCTACTGTAGATGTTCTCTACTTTCCACAAAAAATTCCAAAGATGAATAGTTGTAGTTCTGTCCTACACTCGAGAGTTCCTTGTCATTCATCGGACACTTATGGTCCGCGGCGTCCTTCCTGGGTTAAGGGTTAAGCTCGGAATCCAGCGAAGAAATTTGTCAAGAAAATTTATGAAAAAATGCTGTGTACTTTCCATTGACCAACTGAAGCTGGGCTGACACTCCACCAAACAATGAGTGTGCTCTATTTTTTTTAATTTAAAAAAAAAAAATTATCTGGGCTTTGGGCAACGTCACTTGCCCACCTTGTTATTGGCTGCCGGGTTTGCCTCCAAAAAATTCTCCTGGGCCGACTCTAACTTGTTCCCAAATCCCAAGTTCTAGATGCTTCCCGTAGTTCCCCACACCAGCCAATGGGAACACACACACACCCAAAAAAATGCAAAGTGAACAGAGCTTGGGCAGCACTTGAGCGAGGGAGCGTCGTTTCAGGACGTGGCTCCAGATGGCAGGCTCTGGGGTCTTACCAGATTACCAGGGAAGCCACTGACAAAAGTCGGTGGTAACTTACCAATTCAGTTGTCTTTAATAAACTTTAAAGTCATTCCATTTCATTTGCACTGAATTTCCTGGCAGCTTCAGCTGGATCACGTCACGTCACGTAGTAAAGTTAAAGCATCCCCACAGCAGGGCGCCAAAAGACACTCAACATGGCCACGGTACGCACGCCAAGTGAAAAAACATGGCCACTTCAAAAAGTGAAGAGGGCTTGGGCAAATAGAGACTTTTTTGAGCGTGGCTCGCTATGCCATTTCAAAATCCTTTTCGATCCCACCTTTTGAAAAGCTTCTCCTTTTCAAAAGTTGAAAAGGTTTTTTTTATAAATAATAAAATGGGAAGTATGAGTGCATTTTTTGAACACTTGGCGAATCTTTCCATAAGGGTTCGTGACTCTTCAATCAAAATGGTGGCATGTCTATCATGGTTACTTGCTCCACCTAGGCCGCTTGCAGTTGGGCTCTTTGTCATTTTCCTTCTTGCAGAAAAGGTTCCCTTTTTTTTGTGTCAAAAATAAATAAAAAATAGTGGCACGCCAAACCAGGAAGATTCTATGTTTGGTGTCCATCTTCCGCGCGAGCTAGTTGTGGAGATGCTCCTAGAGCATCTGTGATGCATACTTGGCATACAAAGTCTGGAACGATAGATGGTAGGCTATTCCACAATGCCGTTGAAGTGATGATTTTTTCTTTGTAAATGTTGATTTAATGCAAAGCAAGCAAATCCCAATGCCTCAAATGAACTTTGGGATGTAATAAAAAGAAAGAAAGAAAATAATATACATTAAAAAAAAGATTTTTCATGAAAACAAGGGAAGGTTGAATTGATTATCACACATACCAATGCTTGAAAAGCATTGACAATAATGATTATTCATACACAAGCCAACTCGTAGGCCTTTCACATTGTCCAAATTAGTCGGTACCGTGTGGTCGCATACCGAGGCTATGGAATTGGAATTTCCAATAACAGTTGCATTGAAGAGCAATTTTAATTAGAAATCAATCTTGGCCCGGCACAATGTCGATATTGACTGTGCTAATGATATATAATTATGTAAAAAATACAATTACAACTTTTAGACTTTACTATAAGTAGTTAAGCTATAATTTCAATAAATTCTAACTATATATTCCACATACTCTACATGGATTATTGAACCTTCAACCTCTCCACATGTACAAAATAAGGTAAGCATACTATAAAAATAGTCAAATGTGTAAAATTGAAATGTTTTTCATCATAACTCTTTGCACTGGGAACAATAATTTTGAAGAATATAGTTTTGGATGAAACAAACCTTTCAAGGGATTCATTAGAAGTTGAATAGTTTTTTTCTCTTTTGCTGAGATTGCTACTTAGCAATTGTCTATATGTACCAAAATACGATACATGTTTGTCCACTTTTGTCCATTAGAACAACATTTAATTTTTTGCAATACATAGCTACTCCCATGGCCAATGTCTACCCCCCCTAACTTTGAAGGGACAATCAGACTATTAATAGTAAAAAATTGTTCCTTACTTTGTATCGCATTTTTTGTATTCTTCACTTCTCTTATCTAATTTGAGGCCTCTAATTGCAAATATGAATTCAAAAATCTCCAAATTTTAATATGTAATGCAAATACAAAATTCCACTAGTTTTTTCCTAGGGATAAACTTTTGGGGCAATGAGGGGGAGTCAATTCACCCTGGCCATTTAAAAAACAACCTAGGCATTGAGAGCACTCATTGAAGGAACAAACTAAGGTGGAAGGCTCGAGAATAGTTCGGGCATTAACCCCTAAAGGACCAAACACCGTTTTTTGACAACATAGCGATTTTGGGCAGCTCACTATGATCGGAATTTTTTTTTTTTTTCTTTGAAATTTTCACATAAGATGTGCCCGAGGAGTAGCTTTAAGGTCCAACAATTTTCGTAACTTTTGACTACATGGTTAAAAAGTTATTGCATGATATGTCATTTTCATTGTTCGGCGGGCAGTTGGGGCAGCAAAAAAAACTTCTTTAAAAATCACTTTTAAAAAAAACTAAAATTTGAAATTGGTTCTTTAGATTTATATGTACGTGGGAGGCTTTGAATCATTCCATTCCGATCAATGAGTCAAAAGTTATGAGGATTCTTAGTTTGAGGGTAGTTATGGAATCTCTACTCTAAAATAAACTTTGAAGTCCTTTATTTAACTCGATTTTCAATATTTTTGAAAAAAAATAAAAACATTGGGTGTAGATTGTTTATTGCAACATTACAATCGTTGGGATTGGCATTTTTCAATTTCATAAATAAATTCTTGACAATTTAGTGCTTTGAATCATTCTCTACCTCTTCCTACTTACTATTTTTTTCCTATATGTTGTACAAATCCAAATGATCTGAAATTTTTCAAGCATGTAGCCAACTTGCCTTGAAGAATAAATCCAAAGAGTAACCATCATTTTGGACATTTTTTCATACAAATGTGACCTTGTGGAGGGCAGCTGCCCGTTTTTTCGCAGGGACAAAAAAAGGATTTTTGTCAATTCAAACGCTATTATCTTGCAATCCACGTGGTGGAAAATTCTGAAATTTTTTCCACATCTTCTTAAACAAGTTTACTACAAGATCCTACGGCTACAAGTGTCCAAAAATATTTTTTTTCTAAAATTTGGCACTAGTATTAGAAATGGCAGTTCTGGAGCAGTTTTGGTGAAAACATAGCCAAAAACCTTTAGGGGTTAAGAACCACCCACCTATAAAATGTACACAATTTGTACATACTAGTTTTTCATAGCCTTCACTGATGTATAAACAATGTACATTTCAGAGGTGGACGGTTTTCGGAGCCCTATGTCAATTCCACTTCAAAATTTCATAACTAATTTCAATACACTCCAAAACTTATGACACGACTTAGGTTAGATGCCAAATCCACTTCTCTTTCAAGGAAAATTTATTGAAAATTATTTCAACTAAGATTTGCCTCCTCAAAATTCAGTTTCAGCTCTTAGGTGGGCGATTTCTGGACCTGTTACCTTACTACTGTACAGGACCTCCCCCAACTTTTTTTTACACGCACAAATTTCCAAAAGGTGAACATTTGCACTTCTATCTTACATATCATCAAAAGGATTCTCCATCAACCATCGGACACTTTTTTAGGCCACTCCGTTGTTACAGGGTTCAAAATGTTCGCAAAGACATGGCGAGCGTTCTTTCAGGTCAAGTCAATGGACGGCTCTGTTCCCAGGATGTGGGAATTGATGGAGGTTGTCTTCATTTGATTGCCAGGCGTTGATAATTGTCAAGAGTGGATCGTCTCTGCAAAGTTTGTACGCGAAAAGGATGGATGTCACTACCTGGATTCCTACTTTTCCAACCCATTTTCAAAGCCGCACTGACGAGAAAAAAGTGAAATTTGGACACTTGCTAAGAAGTCCAAATGGGTCAAAAGCCTGAACTCTCTCATTCTAGCTGCAGTTTGTAGCGCTTTTGAAGACAAAAACCTGCCCAATTGAATGTACAAATAAGAGTCATTAACGGTGCTTCACCAAATCCTCCATCCGTGCACTTTTTAAACCCCAAAAGGGAGCGGGTGGTTTTGTCAGGGACATAACATTACTAACTGGGCTCCTGACGACCCTGACATATGAGGTATAATTTCCCCCCGAGATGCCTACGGAGGTGAATTCAGTTAAAATGCAGAATTCCGATTGGCTTCCGGAACAGTGTTGGCTGTAGCACCATATGAACTCTCACCACATAGCTCTTTCAAGAAGCTTCCTTGCTGGGGGGCTCCAGAAGCAAAAGGGTACCCCCCAGCGTTGGTGAATAATGTTGTGGAGACACTGTCAAAAACTGCGTTTTTTTGAGTGAGGTAAGGTAAACCAGCCCATTGTGGTCAGAATTTTGAGTCTGCCCTCATGCCATTGCTGAAAATTTTCAAATTTTTTCTCACTCAAAGATAAGTGTGAGAAATAGTGAGAGTAATTGAAATTTTATTTTTCAGACAAAGTGTGAATTAGTTATGTATTTTTGAGGTGATCTTTCCAACACGCTCTACAGGTTGTCCCATAACCAAACAAAAAGTGTATCCAATATGCTCATCTTAATCACCTAAGGTGGTCACAATAATTTCTAATGTGGAATGCCATAAAAAAATCACTTCCAACAATGATGTACACTGAAAAAATTGTGTGTTCCTAATGAGGTCACTAATCACTCCATAGGTGTCAGGTTAGATATTGATTGTGGTCTGGAAAACCATCATGGGGGCATAAGATGTCCACTACGGGTCATCTGACTGTAATGGGTTGGTTTACCATAATCAAAAATGAAAATGAAGACCTTTTTTTTTTACAAAAATAAAGGGAGCCTTTTACTGGAGAAGAATTTAAAATACAAGTCCCAGTTGCAAGCAACTTGGGAGAGTTGTCTTTTGGGTGCATAGTCACTCATGGATATTCAATCTGATTAATCCTTGAGATTAATTTTCCCACCTCAACGCCTTACTTGTATTTTTTAGCTTGAGTTTTTTAGCCTAAGATTCAACTTCATCCCCCCCCCCCTTACTTGTATTTTCTCCCACACAGTCCTCCTTGCAATCAATATGGGATTATGGGATTTTTGTCTATATTTATATTTGTATATATCCATATTTTGTATGTACATAGACAATATCCATACCATATCTCTCTATATATATTTTACTTTCCATATCCATATCTTGTATCTGTATTTCATATTCCGGTCGACAACCGAGATCAACACCAAATCAACGGTTGGTGATTATTTCTGAAAAGGGCAGTTGGGGTGAGCCAAGGCAGAGTGTTCTCATCTTTTTAGTGAATAGTCAGTGAGGGTGAAAACCTTTTTTTGAAACTTCAACCATACAAAATTGTAGTAAAGTATTTTATCAATGTGGGGAAAAAATTTCAGCCCATTTCATCGTGCGGATTGAAAGATTATAACATTCAAAATTTGACAAAAGTTTTTTTCATCGCTGCATGCTAGGGATAGCAGAGTTTAGGCCCTCTTGGAGAAAATTTAGAGTGTGAGTAGGGAGTGGGGAGCAATGAGTCTTTAGATTTGAGTATTCACTAAATTTTTTTACTAAAAATAGACATATCAAAATAATAAATAGCAATATCAAACCCCTAAATAGTACTCCCTCTGTCCCATTGAAAACCTCCAAAAACCTTCTCCATGAGGAATTAACTATATTTTTGTCTTTGTATCAGTGATACATACATTCAATAACTAGTAACCCATCCCCTAGATCTATGCAAAATCTCCAGCTTAAACCCATTGTCTAAGCCCCCAAAATCTTTGCATAAAGTAGCATATTTGAGCATCGTTCCTAAATGTTGTCAACCCATCATTCCTAATGATATAAAGGTTCACTTGGTGGCAACAATGGAATTGTAGAAATATATGCTCCCAACCTAAATACTACAACTTGGAAATGTGGCACCCTTCATGGACAAATTTGCATAGCGCCCAAATAGTCACCGCATCCATTGTCAACACAACTATTTGGGGAAGCAACAAGTACAAGGTGCCTCAAATAGATAAGGCGAAGCTTGCTAGGAGAGGAATGCTCCTTGATTGCTTGCCACTAAGGGGCACTTCACACTATGGCCGACCAAGTCAAGAGTCCGTGCCCAAGCTATGGGCAAGAGTCCAACGAAATGGGCTCTTTAATGGGCATTTCTTTGGACTTTCATCCAAAGTTTGGGCACGGCCTCTCAACTTGGATGGCTATAGTGTGAAGCCTCCAAAGGCCAAGTCCAAAGTCCAAATCCATATTATTCGGCTTCTATTCTTTTCTCTCCACAAAAAACAAGGAACAAATAACACATAACAAAGTGTGTGAGAAGAGAGAACAAATCTGATTTTCTAGACAAAATATTTTACAATCTTTAGATCATAGTTTGGGTCTCCATTTTTGCTCGACCCAAACTATGGTCGAGAGTCTGTCAACATGTAGTTAATTTTCTGTCGGAAGTGTTAGTTTGGAGGATGACGGGCCCTCGACTGTGCCGTCTAGTGTGAAGGATCGAGAGGCCGAAATTTCAAGAATTCATGGATTCCTGCAATTTGATTGGTGGAATTTGACAGCCTCTCGATCCTCTGCCGTAGTGTGAAGAGCCCCCTAAAGTAACTCAGCCTGTGACAGCCTGATTCAACCTAATTTTGGACCAACCTCATTTAGGCCAAAAAATTCTTGTGAAGTACATTTTACAAGACACATGTAGAGCTCATGAATTTTTGGGGCTTGCACTAGGCTGGTCCAAGTTTCTGCCTGTCATAGCATGAGTTACCTTAACCCCTAACTGCTTGGGCGACCATATATGGTCGACCTGAAATTTCAGGCTCATTTTGCAGTGGGCAGTTAAAAACGTTTGACCGTTTTAAAAAATTTTATGGGCAGTTTTGAGGGTTAACTATTGAAAACTTTCATTTTTCACTGAAAAAGGTTAATATTTGATTTTCTAGAGGTCCTCAACTACATATATGTACCATTAGTGAAGAGTAAAGCTTGCCAATTTTACTTCATTTCTCGGTTTTGAACAAAGCTCATCAATTTCACTTGATTTGAGATCTAAAAAATTGTACATATTTATTTGCTTTGAAAATGGTCCCAATGGAAAGAGTAAAGTTTTTCCGTGATTTTCACCATTTGAAAATTTAAACATGCAAGTGCTGATTTGGAGTTTTTTGCAATTTCCACTTATCAAACAAAATTGCATTCCAACAATTACAAGGTCGACTGTATAATGAGTTTGATAGCTTTTCATGTGAAATTAAGTTTTTTTAAAGTGCATTTTAGTGTACTAACACTATTTGTAGTTGTTCATGTCACCTCCCATCCCAAAAAACTTTTATATGCAAATTTCAGCAACATAGTGGGGAGGGACAGCACACTAAAAATAGAATGCATACTTTTCTTTTGTTATAATCTCACAACTCCTATTGAATTTTATGCTCAAAATTGGTATACACACTAACAAGCAAGCTCTAGAAACATCTATGCGGTCAGATTTCAAAAAAAAAAAAATTTGCTTCATGGGGGATAACTACTCTCCTATGCTCTTTTTTCATAGGAAAAACACCCTTGGAAAGGCTTAGGCACTTAAGGATTAACTCCCAGAAGGTCATTCAACACGGTCAACGCTTACTCAACAATAGAAATCAGTAAATGGAAGTTTTTAGCGGGACTAAAATTGTGCTTCATTTGGAGTTTTTTTAGTGAGACAGATGGGGTTATTGGGGTATCAGCAATGTGTGACACAAATAATGGCCGGGGAGTCCGGGACACTGACTTTGTGACAGTGATCAACCATTCAAGTGCGTTATTCAACCTGACTAGTTGAAATTGTTGATCATGTACCTGATTAGTAACTTACCATGAATTGTACAGGCTGTACAATTCAACGTAAAAGCGACAACATTATAATTGTGAGGATTAAGTTACTTAGCATGTTTTTTTCACGCTGAGTCCACAAAAGTTGACTCATTTCTAGTGAATACAGTAGCCTGCGGTTGCCCTAGGCTTGTTTTTGATGAATAGGTTATTTAAAATTGGAAGGGGTGAATGGTTCGGTGTGTTTTTATTTATTTTATTAATAAGAAGTTATCTGGCAATTACGAAATAGTTTTTTTTTAACCCCTACTTAAATTCAATCTTTCGTGTTTAGAGAATCCTTTCGTGTTAAGAATTCTTCAAAATACAAAGTAAGGTAGGTGGCGCAAAAAGTGACCGTTTAAGGGTGGTTGGGCCTTCTTGATGGGTTTCTAATGCCCTAAAATATTTTCCCTTATTTTTCACTTGAAGAAAGATTGATGTGGAATTTAACATGGGTGTTTTCATTTTTTTTTGGAGCATTTACGAATTACTTATGAATTTCTAAAGAATTTTTCCATGAGCACCTCTTTGCGATCCTAGGCCTTGCTAAACGCACACATGTGCAATATGAGAAAAGATATGGCTTGACCAAAAACAAACATCGGAACGTTCAAAAAGTAGTACACAAGGTTTTTAAATGTGACCCTTACTAAACTTAATCGGACCCTACATTCCTTTAACATTTGTAAGAAGGCAATTGGACAATCGGGCAATTAAGTGGACACACCTTGGCTTTGAAATGGTCCCTCCTTAGTTCTTATTCCATTCATTGACAACCCTTAATTATGCTCTCACATTGTTGGCAATCCATTTTAGAACCGTTTACTTTCCATTTCAAAGCTCCGCACATGATTGTTTGAAGAAGAGGGTCGTTTTTGAGCCACCTACCTTAAGGCTAAAATCTTCACTTGTATTTTATTTTTTAAGAAAATCAATTATAGGAATTTTTTAGTTAATTTGTTAGAATACATTGGCCATCCTAAGAACCAAAATAAGAAACTCTACCAATTGCAAGATTGCAATCGGCATAGATTTCATGAAAGAAGTTTTTTTCAACTCTTTGCAAATGGTTAGATTTCATCTTTCAAATTGATATCCAAAAATGTATAGATCCTACAACTTGCAAAATTTCTTCATATGATATTGAAGAAATAAGTTAGAAATACATATAAAAAATTTCAACAAAAAATATTTTATATTCATGCTTGACAAAATAGTGAATAGAAAGAAGTAGAGAATGATATAAAATACAAAATTGTTGAAAATTTAGTTATGGAATTGAAAAATGCCAACTTCAATGGTTATAATGTTGTAATAAAAAAATCTATATCCAATGATTTTACTTTATTTCCAATATACTAGAATTAAATTAAATAAAAGATTTCAAAGTGTATTTTAGAGTAGAGATTCCATAACTATGCCCAAACTAAAACTCCTCACAACTCTCATTTCATTAATTAAAATGGAATGATTCAAAGCTTTCTTGGTTTATATAAATCTAAGAAACCAATTTCATATTTTTGTTTCTTAAAAAAAATTATTTTTATGAGCTGCCCGGGTTGTCCAAAATTCAAAAGAAACTATGTAGTTACTATACAATAACGTTTCAACCATGTAGTCAGAAGTTGTGAAAATTGGTGCGCCTTGAAGCTACTCCTCAACCACATATCGCATGAAAATGTAAAAGAAAAAAATGGAAATTATGTTTATGAATGGACAACCAAAAACACTATGTTGGTAAAAGAAATACTACTTGGTCCTATATGGTTTAACTTTTAGCAAGCCTTCAATTAATCTTGGAAGTTGAATTATTTTCTTCATTGTTTAGAAAAATGATAGTCACGGCTTTCAATAAACTTACTACTTTTCATAGTGTCTTTGCTTTGTTGTAAAGCTAATGGAATTAATTTGGATGTCATGAAATCAAGTTGTACATATATCTTTTTCAACATTTTGGCTTTCTTTTATGTTTATTTTTTCTTTGATTTGGCAAAGTTAACTTATTAATTTCTAAAACCATTTGGTTTCAAAAAAAAAAATTCTAGTTTAAGAAGTTTGCATGTGTTACGAATGCATGAACATTTATGTGAACAATTTTAGGGACATCCAAAACTAATACTTTTTTTCATTGGCTTTGTCTTTTGGATAGAGACTCTTGCATCAACTATGGATTATATATTAGAGTTTTCAAATCCTATCTACAACAACATTTATATTGCACAATGTGGTTAGGTTTGATTGGAAGGGGGAGGGTAACTACACTAAATTAGTGTTGAGTGACATTTAGTGTTTTTACCCCCCTACTAGCTACAACACTAAATCTGAACTTGTCCACAATTAGTGTTAGACTTGAATGTGCCGGCTGCAAACTTCAGAGCCTTGTAACTTTTGCAAAAATTCTTCAAATCAAGAAATTGAGATGTTTTTCGGCATCTACAATTTCTGTAGATGCCGAAAAACATCTCAGTTTCTTGATTTGAAGAATTTTTGCAAAAGTTACAAGGCTCTGACGTTTGCAGCCGCCTAGCCCTAATCGGTCCGATTCTGTCCGTGAACAGTGATATTCCGTCTGATATGACAACTCTGGTTCACATTTAGTGTTTGAATTGACATTTAATGTTACTTACTTTCATAGGGTAATTGGCTTTTAGTGTATGCCTTCGTATTTAGTGTACAAGACACTAAATATCATCTTTAGTGTAGTCGCATCCCTTTGTCCAAGGGGGGGGGGGGGGGGAGGAGGATTTTAAAAAAATTAATTCAATTTTTAGAATTTAATTTTTTCTTGCATATCATTGATTCAAAATTTTCTTTCTATAATTTTCCTACTATCCACTATCAACAAAGTAATATTGTTGTTTATCTAGGACAAAGCCTCATAGTCATAGTTATATTGTTCTTGTTTTATTTTATTGTTGACCATTTTTATAATTAAACCACACCTATATCCCTAACCAAAGCCATGAGGTGAAAGCCATGGCTAAAAAAATAGTGTCAAGAAAAGCCACAATTTTGCATCAAGTCATTTGTATAGTCTTTCATATACTACACATTGTTTTTAATAAATTTTATATGCTCATTTGTTTGCTATTGTTTATATTTAAATATTATGCAATAAAAAAATCAATGAAGAATTTTTTGAGGCTAAATATTTGACTATGTATAAATATTTGAATATTTATTTGTCTAATCTTTGTATTTAAATAAATTTGTAAATAAAATAGAATACATATAGCGATTGGAGGATTTATTGCCGAGCCATGGGGGGATCTCGTACTGGTAGCCCACATTTTGAATTTTTTATATTTTCTCATTGACAAGTGATTTCAATGCACCAAAGAACACATCATTTGGATACAGTATGCAAAAGTTATGGGTTTTTTTTCAAGAATAGGAACACACTGGTTTAAGATTATATGTACATTGTGTGAGCACCTCTTCAAGTGGAGCATGTAGGCACATGAAGCATTTGGATGTCCCTACCTTAGTGGCCATTTCTTATACAGAAACCATTCTTATCTCCATGTTTCTTTACTATATTTTCTTGATCTTGATGCTTTCATCTTCTTCTTTTTATAATTATTGTCAACCTTTTGGCTAAAAGAAATTAAATGCTTCACATTCATCCATAACTTATCCACTTAGTATGAAATAGTGTTATGCTATTCAAACTCTTGCAATATATTGATTTGCCCTACTAGTGACTTAGTGAGGGCACAAAATTAGCATTACTATAAAATCTTTTATTTAAGAAGTAGTACATTATAGTATTACTTCTATTTAGAGATACTTAAAAATAGTGAGATATTGATATATTAGAGCTAGTCACAAGAATTATCTAATAGGATAATGAATGTACTTGCATTAACTTCAATCAATAGTTACCATATAGAAATTTGTCAAATTGCAACAGATTAATTCCTTAAGTCTGGCACACCTTAACGTGCTAGAAGTCAAAAAGAGCTATTTGATCAAATGTTCTAATCATGTACATCTTTTATATAAATATGTATCTATTAGTGATGAAACAATTTTAAAACATCTACCAAAAACATATTGATTTCTCATAACTTTTGTATATAATATCCAAATGATACATTCATACATTCTTTGGTGCATTAAATTTTTTTTTTACTTGCCAATAAGAATGTAATTTTTTAATCATTATAATGATAAGAAATAGGCATAATAAATAAAAGTGGTGCCTTTAAATGCCTACTTTAGCTAATATGTGAACTAAACTAAATAGGATCACTATCCAAAATGTCTAAATCATTGATTTATGTAAAGAATTGTTTTTCAGTTGATATATTATATATTTTATTAATCTTATCTGGGATAAGACTTTATTTACAAATTTTAAAATATAGCTAGAATAAGGATCAATGATTTCATTTTAGAGTTAAGATGACTACTCCCTCAGTTCCACCACAAAAGACTCCAAATTGATTTAGGGTTTGTACTGCTAAACACCCCATTTGTTGATTTTGATCATTGTGCAAGCAATCTAGAATTCAAATCACGTGTGTATCCACTCCAACCTTAGCTTCACATTGATTGTTCAACAATCAACAATCAAAATCAATAAATGGAACCTTTTTAGTGGTATAAACCCTAAACCAATTTGGAGGTTTTTAGTGGGACTAAGAGAATATAAGAATAATGATTAAACAATTGAAAAAAATTTAATTGGATGAAAAGATCAAATAGATGAAACTTTTGGTGATATATGTACAAAATTTTAGTCAAAATTTTGCATTTTAGAATATAGACTTTATCATCTTGTGTTTTTATGTTACCTTAACGACAAGGATACTTGAATGAATAGTAACTTCTAAGTACGCCAAAGTCCAATTTCTAGATGATGAAGAGAGAGCATAAACAAAGTGTTTTGTCCAATGTAATAATTAAATTTTTGAAAGACCACTTTCATCGATTGACTTTTCATGTTAAAATAGAAGTAAGTATCATGTTTGTATAAAAATATTAGCAAAAATGTGTACATATTTTTTTTTAAAGATTGAGGGGCTCCTTTAAAATGACAAGACCTATCACCAAGGTAGTTAGACAAAAAATGATCCAATTACCAAACAAATAGGCATATTCTTCATTTATAAAAAGCCATCCATCAAACATTATTTAAATTTTATTTGTAGCATTAAAGGATTAAAGTAAATACATCCAATTGTAACTTGTTTGCAAGACCTTACCACTCGGGGGGAGGGGGGAAGAGGGGGAGGGGGGGGGGCAATACATAGTAATTTCAAACATCGCGTGCATTCAAGCCCCTATTATAAGGGGGTAATGTAGGTAGATGTTGTTAGTTTATATAGGGTTCTCTTCACCATATTTTTATAAATTTGTCTATTTTCGTGTACCCTACCTTTCAATTTTTTTTTAAATGTTGTTAATTTTTTATACCCTATGTTTATTATAACTACATAACACCTGCATATTTGTCATCAATACTTATGGGATCATTAAATATTAGGCACACATGTGATGGTATACCAAACAGAATAAGAAGTGGAACATTTTGAAACGTGCAGTCCAACAAGCACCACTTTGAAATAGCAATTATATTTAAACAATAATTACTTCCAATACCATAGACAAAGTAATACACAAAGCAAAACCATACACATATAAAAACTATACACAAAATAATATGGTTATGATTAGACAATGAGAATGCAATATGCACAAATGCAACGTATGTGTTAACAAACACAATACGAATCATCAAAATGGAGTTCAAAAATTGAAGGCTGTACAAAGAAAGGACCAAGGTTATCCTTTCAAAATGCAATAGGAAAATTTCTCCTACCAAATGACACTGAGATTCTAGAGAGAGGAAACATAACTTAGAAAATATTCCGGTAGCCTATAGAACGCATTGTAGTGGATTTTGTCAGGTACTGCAAACAACCTGCACATTTCCATAAGAAAACTATGATGAACTAAAATGAGGGAACTGAAACTGAAATGCGAAATAAGAAACTCAACAATTCATAGATACAATTGTAGGAATCACCTCAACACATTGCTAGGGTTATCTAGACGTTCATAGCCTAGGCTTATCCCTTTTTCTTTTGAACCTAGATTTCAAATTGTCATCCACTATGAAGAATACATTGCAGTCAATGCAACTCGCCAAGTGACATGATGCAGAGGTTCTCCGCAATCAAAACGTTGACCCTCCACAATTTTGTGAAGACTTCAACGTTCATGTCAAATGCTTGCAAAACAAACTTCACCTTCCAAGACTTTGAGAACTCCACAACAACCACCTCCAAAATGTAATCGATTCTAATGTAAACTTGAGTGCCTCCAACATCAACTTTGCCAAAGTATTCAAGATCTACGGTCTCAAACTCCAACGTCCACAATGTTATCTTGTTGGAATACTTGTAGCCATACCTCTTTCAAATTATAAACCATGCAAACAATTATATACACCAACCCATCTATTGTCCCCAACCTCAACATGTCTGAGGTTGCTCCGCAAAACCTCAAACCTTAAGACTACTCATACGAACATTGCACTCACATTCCACCTTGATATCTACAATTATAGACATGTCTTGCACGAACTGTAAACACCCTAAGCCAAAACTTACAACGTTTCATTCCATTCACAATTGCATGACATACCTTCAAGCATTTCTCGAACGAAGCAAAAATCTTTTGAGCATTTAGAAAACAAAATAAGAGGCCATTGTGGGGCACACCAAACCTAAACGCAACCCTAATTCATTGGAAACGTGGAATCCATGTTGAAGTGAACTCAACATCATCCAAAATTAGTTTGTCTACCACTTTTCATCTAATGTCAATATAATTTGTGGTCTACAAAGCTCATAGGATCCAATCCTTTGGATATTTATGCCAAACTTATAGTTCTTAAGAGTTCAGATTCTTGGAAGGGCTTTTTGGTGAGGCTAGTGTAATAAAAAAAATGGATAAAATTTTGTATTATCCCCTATCCTTCATTATTTATAACTTGAAATACCTCATTTTAGTGATGCTAATTTGCTTCTAAAATTTGTCTAAAATTTAGGACCAAGATAATAAAACCACCCTTCATATGATTGCATGTTACCAATTAAAAAATGGAAGCACCCTTCCCAGCTTTTCCATCTAGATTCTTAAATAAATATAAATCCTATAGACATAAAAAGCTAAAATCAATTTTAAATACAACTATTTTTAATATTGACTTTGAAAATTCATAATTTATTCATATGCTATTCCAAAAGGCAAGTGGAGGGAAATCTATAAACATTTTGGACTCCAAATAGAATCCAACAAAAATTAGATTTTTAATAATGAAAACCAAGCTAAAGTTGTGCTTTTCTAGACAATGTTAGATGTACTTTTCTTAAATCTTTAAAGTCTAGGGGCTAGCCCACACTTTCAAGATTGTAAAGACATATTATAAACAAAATTTCAGAATAATTATTTAACAATGGATTTAAAACAAAAGTAAAATACAATTCCTACATTACATCCATATGGTTGGATCTACTAACATACCAACCAATATTAATCAATTATATTTAAACCAAAAAATAAAAAATTCTTCAAAAATAATTGTAGATTGAATATGAATAATATTTACCATATTTTTCTCTTTTTAAGTTTTAAACGTTGATTTATAATTATCATGATTTTAAAAAAAATTATTTACTTATTTATTCAAGTTGTTTTGAAGGGTCATTTTTTGAATTGGAAAAGGTATTTTTTGAGATAAAACATACTTCTACCTCTTAAATAATACAATATTTTAAAATCAAAGTCTCAAAAATCTTATATACAAAGATTGGAGAATTATAGAATCTATAAAAATTAGATGGATGAAAAAACTAGCATTCTATGTGCTTGGAACTTGTTTATGTTATAATTTTGTTGGTAAAATTTTGAGCACCTAGTCCTTAACCCTTAAAGATGTGCAAGGAACCATATATAAGATATTGCAGTTAACTATTAGAATACAAAATTGTGTGTGGAAATATTGCAAGATACACACTACTGAATTGAAAATGCAACATTTAGTGTCTTTCATTTGGATGTCATAACAACATCTAAACTTTATTATTGTCAAATACAACACCACACATAGAAGATATGTGACCATAATTTTCCACATTCTTACATAATTATGTAGGAGATACAATAATGATCCAATTTGAAAGAACTTTGTTATAGGATTCAACTCAATATAAATTCAACCTTTTCACAATTGTATACTTCAAGTCATGCACCTCTATGCCAAATACAATAGAATGCATGTTGCTTCTAAAATTGGGCTTTTCAAACCTTCAAACCGTAAGAGCTCAACTATTCATTAGGTGGATGGCAAATGTTGTGAAAACTACACTTTATCTAATTAATATTCTTTCAGAAAGCTTTAAGAAATTTCAAGTCAAACAAGAAATAGAAAGAAGAAGGAATCCTCTACATGAATCAACAATATAATTATCTTGGAGGAATTTAATCATTTATTATAGAATTCCAATAGTATTCTTATTATCTTTGAATAGAACACTTAGGGCTGAAGGATTAACCTATACCTTCTCGCATCCATATTCAAGATGATGAACAAAGTGCTTGAAGTCAACATTTTGTCCAAAGATCTTTTCATTCATCCAAAGCTAGTTTGGAATATTTATGAAATGACCTTCCTTTGTAACCATTTTGATGAAATTAATAAAAAAAAACCATACATTAAAGAAGTCCATGATTGCATAGTCAAACTGGAAAGCCCCTCACTCTATATCCTCCATTTTTTTGCTATTTATAAATGATATTTTTTGGGTTGATTTTTCCAAAGATGAATTCACATGTCTAATATTTCTCTCAAAGTTTTCAATTTAAGAAAGAAAATTTCAAATTACCACACAAACCATGTTACCATGCTCATATTACAAATAGAAGTACATTACAATGTAGAATATTGTGATAAAAAAGAAAATATTGCATATTTAGAAGCGTGGTTATAGAGATCTTCAACTTCAAACTTGACTATTATACTTGTTTTAAGGAATTTTTTGAAAATTTCAAGTGGAGTAGAACCTACACTTCAAAAGTCTCATTTTGGTAGGTTTGCTTAATAGCAAAAGAAATCATTATGAATGTCAAAATCTAGTTTTAAAGGGAATTTTTTTTTGAAGTATTGGAATATACTAGATAGTGTGTTATTTTTTTGATAAACTACCCCATATAAAATTTAAGAAAAAACTAAACTAAAATGTCTTTACCTTAACTCAATGATGTAGCAATTGATCACACCAATAAAGTTGCACACAAAAAACCGGATGAAAACCGGATAAGCCCTCAATATTCACTCAAAAAGCCTGTTTCGCCCTCCCAAGGACGTCAGTCCCCTTCCAGAGTTAATTGAAAGCCCATGCAAGGCAAAATTACAGAACGAAGGAGCCAACTCGAAGACGACGGAAGCCGTGGGCACAGACTTCGAGGACGCGGACTTGGGTGGCGGGTTGTCCCTTCGCGAGTCTTCCCAACCCACCTTCGCATTCGCAGTCTTCTCCATAACAACGATCCACTCGTCTTCTCAATTCTGCTGCAAATTTCTTGCTGTACTGTACAATTCCTACTGTACAATTCCTACTGTACAATTGCTTCAATTCTCACTCGTCGCCTGCTCAATCGACTTCCCAATTCCCCCTCCCTGTTTCGATCCATGCCAGTTCCTCTGTTTTCATGGTATTCAAAATCAGCTGTCCACTGTGATTTTGTCACTCACACAGTTCGCAATTTCGAAAGGTCGGATCATTCTTGTGCACGCTGGAGCTCGAAGTTGTTTAGATTAAGTGGGAAACTTCGTTGATTTTATGGGTTTAGGATTGATTAGTTTTGGTCGATCGGATTCTGAGTATGTACGCAAAATGGTTGATTAGTCTGGAGATTGATGACTTTTTGTAGTTAAGTTGCGATCCAGGAGCTTGATGAAGTCGAAGGTGAGGATAGCCAGGAAATTGTAATCGAGTGAGGACTCGGTTGTGGTCCAATGGTAGTGAATCGCAGTGAAAGAGCTCGGCGTGTTGCGCAAGCGGCGTCGTCAGGGAGTGTTGGTAGGAGTAGCGGTGGCGCTGATTTCGTGTTAGTTGTTTTCCTCGACACTTCGTTTTTTTTCTTCTGATTGTCGTTTGGGAGACAATCTTTCGAGCTGCTTGCGATCTTGACTTGGAGCAGAACGAATTAGTACTGGAATAGTGAGAGGTGATTGCGAAACTCTTAGGAGATTGAGAATCCCCTGTTTTTTTGGGTTGCCCTAGTTAGAGCTGAATGCTTCAGCTCATGCGACTCAAGCACCTTGCGAGTTTTTTCCTGGACTCAAATTTTTCGGGGATCGCACCGCAGCACGACGTTTTTGGGGAGAATTCATTTGGGGATTTCGACGATTGCATTTACGCCAAATGTACAGGGACTATGGTTGACAAGCAGCGAATTAGCCCCGGGAAGGCAGCAGGGTACGGCCGCGGTTCCCAGTTCTTGAAGCCGAAGAAGAAGCTGAAGAAGCCGGAGGAGGGCATCATCAAACACATAAGCCCCAAACAATTATTGATGGAGGAAGGGGGCTCATCAAATTCTCCATCTAACGACGAGAATCCGGCTGTGGTTGTAAGCAAGTACAAGGGCGTGCGAATGCGCGCGTGGGGAAAATGGGTGTCTGAGATTCGCGAGCCCAACAAGCGGTCGCGCATTTGGCTAGGCTCTTTTCCTACAGCCGAAATGGCCGCTCGGGCGTACGACGCCGCAGTGCTGTGTCTGCGTGGTCCCAATGCCGCAATAAATTTCCCGGACTCGCCACCGTCGTCACTGCCGCCCTGCGCCTCCCCTCGGGAAATTCAAGCTGCGGCGGCGGCGGCGGCCGCGGCTGCCGTGACGCCGAGCTCACCAAGCACTGACACCGTGGCTGTCTCGCTCCAACTGCAGCTGGAGCGCAACGCGTCCCCACCGAGTACTCTCCACGCAGTTCAATCCAGCGATGAGAGCGCAGCACAAACCGGGAACTTCCACAAAGACTATGGCGTGGAGCCCACGGAAGTAAGTTCATGGCAACCTCGAAGATCAGAGCTGACGCCCTCGTCCTCCGAGGAAGACTCAATCCTCGCGGATGCAGTTCTTCCAATTCCAATTCCAGTTCCCACAGAAAATCCAAGAGAGCAGGGAATCACAAGGCCAGCGTCCCAACCGAGAATGGAGGTCCCGAGATCGCCCTCCTCCCAGATGCAAACGAGCTCCCAAGGCGCACCCGATCCTTGTGGTTGCGAACAAGACCAAGCAAGAACGGATTGCGGCGCACCCGATCACTGGTGCGGTTCCAAACAAGCTACGACAGCTGACTCCCCGATGCTTATTACTCAAGAAGATGCTTACTCAAGCCTCGACGACAAGATTCACAGCTTTCACCAAAGCGGCGAAAATTCCCCTCACGACGCAGCTCCAGAGGTGGAGGAGCAGCAACAGAGCAATCCATTGAAGATGGAGGAGCTCGCTCAGGAACACTTTGAAGAGGAGCTCGCCCCTGTTCCCGAGGAGGACGAAGTGGAGAGCTTGTTGCATGGAATGAAAGAGATTCTCCTCCCCTTGGCACCCAACATCGACGATATCATCACCCCGGGCACCTCTGCCACTGCTGCAGATCGCGAGGAGAGCGCCGAGTTCTGGGATTCCGACGAGCTTTGGAGCCTCCCTGGGTGACCTAATTTCAAATCCTTAAACCCTAAACCTTCCAAACCTTCCAAACCTTCTTACTATGATAACCTGTTTGGAACCCATTCGTGCGAAAGCCCAGTATCAATGAAGGATTTGTTAGGAGCGAGATCAATCGACGTGGTCGATGAGCATCATCGCCTGCTTTTTAGTATTTGCAACATTTTACAAAGCCTCTCGTCGTCGTCGTCGAACTGCGAGATTCAGGCATTGTAGGATCGGATTGAGTACTGTTGATCGACTCTTGTTGCTCCCACCAGCAAGAACTCGGAGCGAGGTGCACCTGGTTGGAGCAACAAGATCGAAAATTCACACACACATCATTATTGAGATCATTATTGATTGATAGAGTCGTGTAAGTGGGGAGTCTAGCTAGCTGATTCAATTCACGCCGGCGTCGTTAGTAGTATAGTTATAAACAAATTAAAGCTGTTAGAATTAGCTGATGATTGTATTCCTGTACGCAACATTCATGGATCATGTTACCATTTTGTGGAAGAGTTTTGAACTTGTAAATCTATTTAAATTCAAGTTTGTGATCAATTCCTCCAGCTCCTGGCTTGAGAATTCGTGAGTTCTTTGAAATGTGGTTGCCAATTAAGTTCTATGAATGCTCTGTGAATGTTGTTGCTTTACCTGCGTTGCGATCGATCTGTCTGTGCCCATGAGAGCTTGCTGAGGTCTACTTCTTAGTTTTGGATTCCACAATTCGGATTGCACTGACAGCACTGGATTTCACCGCAGCACAAGATGAAGGAAGCGTTGGATTCTCTTCGTTTCTTGTTGATTTTCTTCGGTGCTTTGTTGTTTACTTTCGGTTCAGGCTCCTTCTCATTGTTGTCACTTGCACAGATTTGCAAGTCACTGATTGCAATTGCAGGAGCAAGTTGAAGACACCGATGTTGATTTCTAGAACAATCATATGCATTAAGAGCTTTTCCTGAACCTTAGTGTAAATGGACCAATTCAACACATCATGTGATGTTGAAAAGGAGAAAGAAGGTCGTGAATAATGATTCATCACTCCATCAATCAAAATCAGCTTCAAGAGAGGTATAATCTAGTTACGAGCATCTTGGACTAAGGTGAAAATCAGCACCCACAATTGGTCCCATAATCGCACCCACAATTTGTACCCGTAATCGGTCTATGGACCCATTTCTAACAACTAGACTTCTTTTGAAAATGTCTCCAAAAGTGCAATTCATTTGTTCCCGTACTTAATTGCGATGGGTTGATTGTTGATTTTCTAGATTGCAGTTTCGTGATCAATTTATGCTATGATTTTAGTGATCCAGGGAGCTTTTACTTGAAAAATTCATAGTAATTGCATGTCTTATTCAGAAATCATGTATATCTTTAAAATTGCATGTTGGTATGACATGCATTACATGTTTTTTAGCCCCCGTGGAGAGCTGTAAGTTCCCCAGGGTTCCAAGACTCTGTAACTGCGCCGCAGTAGCTGCATGATGTGGTAGAGGGACTGCCACATCATATAAAAATGTTTTTTTTTTCAAAAAATAAAAATTTGACTACGGCCGTTCTTTTATTGTTGGGGGAACAGTGCCAGGAACAAGTCCAAAACGGCCCTCCAAACCCCCCAAAAAACATCTAATAGTTATTTTTTTTTATAATCATTTGCATCTTGTATCATATAAGTTTCATACTCGTCAAACTTCAAAATTGTAAGAGGAGTTTTGCATAATCATGTTGTTCAATTTTGCCCGGGTTGCCCGCAAAAGCTTAGGACGTCGTAACTTTTGATTTGAGCATGTGATTAGAAAAAAAAATTATACTCTCACTAAGGGACTAGTACATCAATGTTCACAATTTACACAAAATAGTGAAATTGGGTTGCCTTATTCAGAAAAGTTACCTCATGACTCACTACTTGTCCACGTGGAGGTGCATGTGACTCTCTAAACCTAGGCCATAAACCAATGTACCAACCCATGCAACACACATGGTTTTTGCATTACTACATCCCTCTACAATAACAATACACATATTTATATAAGTATAGAATGTCAAGAAATTAGTGTGAAGGACAACCTGATTTCACTATTTTTATGTACAAGTAGTGAACGTCTGACTAAAATTGACTTTGTAAAAACCTACCCAATATTTCTTCTTGCATCCGTTCAGAACAGACACTGGGTCCTTCTTTTAGGGGTTAATAAGAATGATTTCTCGCTGCACCTCTGCCCCTGCTCTACACCTACTTTAACAGATATAAACTCCACTGTAACAATAACAGAACCCCTGAGCCTCTGGATTTTTCTCTGGTAGTAAAGTACAGTTTCTCTGGTAGTAAGTTAAGTAGTAAGTACCCGTTCCGCCGTTTGTCAACGACGGACGGAAGCCTTATCCAACCCCCACAATCTGAGCAACGAACGAACTGAGCTTCTCGATCAGTCTTCCAACTGTTGCGCACATGTTCCTACAGTTCCCGAGTTTCCGGCGATGGTCGGTAGAATCGCTTCGCAGTAATTATTCCATTTACAATTCGACTTATAGATTCTTTAAATCCAATCCATGAATTTCCTGATTGTTGGGGAAGATCGAGTTTTACGAAAATTTGTACTTACGTTGCTGGCAGTGATCGATGAGCCTTCTTCGATCACTCTCGATCAACAGTCTTCAACTGTTGACCACATGTTCCGCTACAGTAGTTTTCCGATGATGGTCGGTAGAATTGCTTTGTCCCCACTGACAGTAATTATAACTCGATTTAACAATTCGGTTTACAAAATTCTTTAATCCAGTTCGCTCCTGATTGTTGGGAAGATCGAAATTTGTAGTACTGACGTCGCTGGTAGTGATAATTTAATAAAATGAAGTTGCGCCTTCTTCCTGGATCCTTCCGATTTCCTTCAGTTGCTCCGAAACAGTTCCCCAAAAGTCTACTGATCGATTCTACCTGGATCAGTGGATCCTGCACTGCGAAACTCACTGGCAGGATCCTCGTCTGGGCCGACGTACCTTAAAACTCTTTAAAGAAAATTAAAAAGAAGGGAGGACGACCGGGAGGCTTCGGCGAAACGAAGTGGAAGCTAAGCTGGGGTGAGCATCCTGGTCACGGCAACTCTCCCACTCTCCCACTTCACACGAGGTTTTTCTCTGGGCTTTCCACTTGGCTACAGGAGTGCCATTTTCTTTTTTAAAATTTAAATTTTTTTGCTAATAAACAATCAGCTACGTGTATTGAACACCCGCTCTCACCTCCCCAAGAAATTTATAAAAAAAAAAATCTCATTTTAATATGAAAAACAAAAACAACTGAACATCCGAGAAAAAGGAGTTTGGTTGGAAATGCTCGCCACCGCCAACTGCTGGGGTGGGTAGCAACTGGCTCATGGTTTGGCACGTACGGCGCCATTTGACGTGGCCGACTACACTTGCACTTCTGTAATATCACGCCCGCTGGTGCTCCGGGGTCAGTTAGGATCAGTTAATATTTATGGAACAGTAACTGCCACGCGTCGTCGCACCACTGGTGCAATTTGGGAGGGACGGAGTCTGATAGGATCGAATGTGTCAGAGTGTGCGAATTTTCACACAAAAAACATCCGTTAAAGAATTTAGTTTTGGGGGAGGACCGTTCAAAGATTTCATCACTTGAATACTAGACATAACATTGTTATCGGGTCCTCAGTTTTCGCATCCTTGATCAACCGGCGCCCTCCAATGTATAAGGGCCCCCTCCAATGAATAAAATTGTCTTATATGGCTCCTCAACCAAACCCAATCCGCCTTAAATTAATTGATAGGGTCTTTTCCAAGTATCTAGCAGAGCATGATATCTTTACCAGTGACTTGGATGGAACGTGCAAAATGTAAATGGATTGTTTATTCATTCAAACACGCATAAATTCATTGGAATTGGAGTGACACTACTCGTCATCCATTGCGAAAGTGGAGAGAGTGTATTGCACTAAACACTCCCTTCAAAATATTGTATCTCTTATAAGTAATAAATCGCCTTTAAAAAATATCATTTTTCTATTTTCATGCCTAGAGGCTCAAGATATTGCTTAAACCAAGTATAACATTGTTGAACTTCATGGCAAGGGATCCTTTGCTTGACATGAACAGGATTTGCTTTCATTGTTTTGTAGAAAATCTTGAATTGAAGTTTACCAATTAATCGAGCAATTAATTGTGGGTCATTGTACAAAGAATTATTCTTGGTGAAGTGACCGATTGTAAAAGACCCCTCCAATTAGTCTCCCAACTATTCAAGAATGTTATGGGGACAAAGGCTAAATCACATCTATGCAATCCCAAGTGAAACAATCACGTGGAATTTATTTTGCACCATGAATGATGAAATTTGGAAAATTTGAATTCACATTTGGAATCAAGATGTCATTAATTAGGTCATAGAGATCAAAATAAATATATATAACTAACAAAGTACAAAGTAAGTGATAGATTTTCACATTCTTCCGCCAAGGTGAAAACTTGAAGATTTGCACCCTAGGTCCATAAGGATTAGTTGCGACGAGCTGTGATTTTCATACCAATATGTAGCGTTTGAGGTTTACATCTCGCAAAATTTCATTGTAGGAGATAAATGTATTTATTAATTGGTTTTTAAATTTTGCACTTGATTTTATGGTCAATTAGCTTAAATAAAATTTATCTTTGATCTTTTGCTAATTAAATATCTTTGTTTCAATGGGCAATAGGTGTGAGGGAAATTTCTTAGAATTGAAAGGTGATCCATTTCATCTATGCATGCACTTGATAGCTCAAAAATGTTACAATATTCACTTGCTTAGGTATCCCATAAAATTTTTAGTGATTTCCAAAGTTCGTGGATGTTAAACACACATAAAAGCTTTGCAAAGACACATATAGAGAATATTCACTTACGAAAAGCTTAGGGTCAAGATCAAGGTACGGTAAAACAAAGACATGGAGATATATTATAATGCAATGGACAAAATTTTAAAAAAGGTCTAATATTCACCTTTGAAATACCAAATTGTACTAAAAGTTGTGTAATTATAGGCGTCTATGGTACCTCTTCCTTTTGTGATCATCTTTTGTGACAAAATCCAATCACATGTCTTCAATTTATCTTCTTCATCCCCCATAAGTTGACTAGATTTCAAATCCCTTTTCATGACTACGTTTCTTTTATATTATTCAACAAAGACTTTCTTACTCATGACAACACACTCTCATATGACAAACTCCTTTATACAATCATGTATTACAAGAGATCTATGAATCCAAATCATGATCTGATTATGGTAGAATCACTCAAAGGCCATATTTGTTATATTGAGATTTTTGCAGATTTTGAGACAGAATGCTAGTTATTGAAAAATTCATTTAAAAAAATTGTAATTAAAAATAAAAAACAAAAAATGCTAAAATAGTGATTCTATAATGAAATTTTAAAAGTTGGTGTTGTCACCTATTCATAAAAAAAATACTAATAAAGAGATAAAGCAGTTTATCCTCAAGTCGAGGATAAAAATGAAACTTGAAAAGTCTCAATATTACAAATATGACCATCCATTACCAATCGGCCATCAATAACCAATCTGTAGGGTACAACTATTTCCAACCAAGGCTGGTACAGATTCCAACCATAGTTTGGACTATGATTTTTTTCGCTTTCGCAAGGTTGGCTTTACTATAAAGTCACGACACATGTCCTGATTTAGTGAGCAAGAAAGTAGGAAGCAGTGAGTGGGAAAGTAATTATGGTGAATGGTCGAAATGGAAAGACTCTATTATATCTTTGGGTATGGGTTGAGGCCAACTTTTGGCTTCCAAAATTCATAGTAAATTCAATGTAAGGAAAGAAATCATGAAAACTTGGCCATCATTTCTATCTTCCTACAGGGCTGTAAATTCAATGCATTGCCTTCTATTGCTCCAGAACATATGCGGGATTGCTCAAGTGGTCGACTATGGGTGGTTCCTACCATTATAGTGCATACTGTGCACAAATCTGAACTCTTGATGCTTCAAATCCCTGTAAATTCACATTGCCTTCTACTGCTCCAGAACATATGCAGAATTGCTTAAGTGGTCGACTATGGGTGGTTCTATCATAGTGCATATTGTGAGCAAATCTGAACTCCTGATACTTCAAATCCCAATTCCAATTAAACAGTTTCACCGCTAAGTACTGCAAGCTCCAAGTGACCAAAGAGTGGTCAACTGGGCTGTAAAGTTTTAGTTTTTAGTTTAGTTTTTTAAGCAAATGAAACGGAGGGCTGTAAAGGTTTTAGAAAGGTTTAGTCATGCCGGAATTCCATAATTTCATCTCCCCAACAAAGTGACTTCATTTACTTCCAGCAGGTGGGAATTCAAGCCTAGGTTGGATGTTTGCCAGCTCGAGTAGTCGGTTCGAATACAGACAAGTCGCACCGTCTTTGAAACCTTAGTCAAAGCTTTTGTAAGAAGCCCAGACTCCCAGAGGAATCTCAGTTGCAACGAGGCCGCACCGACTGTCTCCCACAAATCTTAAAAGTACAGCTAGAAATCAGCTGCTTTCCAGTAGAGTTGACTATTGAATCACAAGCTGATCAGTGCGTGACCATTCAACGCACAGACAGATGCGGTCCAGTTTTTTCTCCTTTTCTTTTCGGTTGTTGAGATTCGTCGTCGTCGTCGTCGTAGGATTGCAAATCCATTGCGACGACTTGTTCAATGCCAATGTCAACCCTTTGTTCTCTCTCAATGAGCTGAAAAAGCATACTCTTGGACGTTCAGGATTCCGTCAAGAGTACGTACTCTACCAATGCGGCATTATTTTCGAGAATTTTTCCCTCAAAGCTTTTCGGACTTTCCAGCTGGGTGGCTCTTTACTTCAGGTAACTACACGAAAAAAGTGTTCAAATGAGCCATCCGGAACATGGTTCCTACTGTTAAAATTCTCTACTGTTGAGGTGCATTTTTTAGTTTGCTGGTAATTGAAAGAGGACCCTAGATTCTTCGTAGCGTAGTTTTTAGACGTGGGGGTTATAGTGTTGAAGAGAAGTTGGACACCCATAATTGATGACAGACTTCCTTGTTTTAGAAAGTGTACATTTTAGGGTTCAAGGATGCGTAGGGGTCGGTTTTGCAATTGAGTTGCAATTGAGGTGTAGGTAGCTCATATTGACAAACTAGAAAGGACTCAGTGGAACCTTCTCCAAAGCTGACATAGAATGCTTTTTCTATCATTATGGAGCGTAGCTAGGACGGAGTCAAGCCTACCATTGGGAATGGGCATCTGGGCCCTGGACTGATCATTCATTACCTTTTCCATACGTAAGATTCTGGACTCGTGTTCAATGCTGTTGCATAATGTTCGTCAAATTGGAACGTCCGCAAGGTTGCAGCAGGTTTCTCTCTTAAGACAGCCAAACGAACGGGATCTTGAGTGTAAAGAGAGTCGCGCATTCACACCGTCAAGGTCAAACAACAGATTGGAAAGATTATTGGATCAGAGGACTGAGAGCATTATCAATGAATAAAATTTGAATAAATGCTGCCTTTCATAGAAGACAGCGTGTGAATAAAGAGTCCGTTCAGTTGGGGTAGTTTTACAAACTCCACCAAATGGACGAAACCCTAATCCCTAAAAAAAAACTAAAAAACCCCTGCCCTTCATCTATTTCCAGTATGCTGTTTCTCTATATCATGAGGTCACAGGCTGTCTACTTCTGAACAACTTGGTTGACCCAACTTGGTTCTACAACCACCATCAAATGGTCTTTTCATCTTGTGGATCCTTCACGAACTGCGACATGAAATTGTCAATTAGGGTTTAAAACCATAGAGAAAAGGATGGTGAAATCTATTTGACACTACTTCATTGTCTTAGCTTCAACACCCCTGAACCCTATACCTTATGCATTCAAAAAGTACCGGCTTCAAAAGAGAAATTATCTGAAATATTTAAGTTAGCTCAGATATTGTGAACTAACAGCTTAATTATTGCTTTACGAACATCTGTACGTAACTTAGCACAGAAGTGCAGAGAGAAGAGTACTGAAGGAGTGCAGCAAGCATACAATTACTGAAACAACTTTCTTATCACTTATTATCGAATATATTGCAACCCTAACAAGAGATAAGAAATTTCTTACCGCGTGTTAGGGCTGCAATTTTCGAATCACTCTCATACCACAATTAAACTGCTGCATTAGCGAAATTCGATAGTCCCAATCTATTAAACTAAAATTCTTTCAATATTGTGCACAAATTCTCTACACATACATACAAAGTGCTGCGGTCGAGATCGGAATCACTACCTTTTGCTCGCAATCTGCAGGACCAACATTCACTTTCCAACAGTGTTCGTATTGCCTCTTTCTCGAAAAATCATGCTTGAGAACACCGGCTCAAAACAAAAGAGAAGACTTCCAGATGGAGCTCAAAACCTAAAAATCTCACCGAAGAATTTTCTTACTTTTGGTGGACGCAATGAAAAGCTTGTCATGACAATTGGTGGGACAAAATTCTCATCTTCACTTCGTTTGTTTTTTAACCCTTAAAAGGATGTAACCACCATAACCAAGGTAGTCACCCAAATGTTTGGATTATAGGGCCAATATTTAGGTCAATTCTTTTGTTTCTACTCAATGAACAATCAAGTCATTCATTGGACACTTTTCAGCCTCAACGTCCTTTTCAAGACTAAAGTTGTTACAAGAATCCTTGAGCAATTGCGTATAATTCTGTCTTAGGTGTCAATACAACATCTCCATGAACTTGGAGAAATGACACCTACAAAATCAAACCAACCTCAAATAACAAATTGTTACAAATTGTAGTTGTGGTCCGTGAGAGGTTTGTAACAATTTAGTATTGAAGTAGGTTAGATTGTGTGGAAGTTAGTCTTAACCTTCTAAGGATGGATTGGTGACCGTGGAAATCATCCCTTTTGGTATCATTGTCATGAGGTTTTGCTACCTATCTGAAAACCTTTCAAGTTTGTCTACCTACTACACCTTCTCAAGCTCTTAAGCATAATCCTAACACAAAAAGTAAAATCAATTCCCCCCTAAACTCAACCATCACACTCATCATGAATCTTCCTCATCTCATTTAGATTGCAGGGCTTTTTCAAACCAAGACTTTCCAAATCAAAAGAAGAATCCAAGTTCCTCCAAACAAGAGAGCTCCGATGATGAAAGCCAAGCTTTGAAGTACTCGTCAAAAGGACTCAAGGCTGTTAACAATATGGGACAAATATCTTATCGAACCCTCCAACTGAGCCTAATGACCATTTGAACAATAAGGAACAAATGCCCTATCAAACCTTCAAGCAAGCCTAACAACTTTTTGACTTCCACTACCACCTATCGGGCCTAAACAACCATTCAACTTGAAACCAACACAATTGTAGTAAGATGCCTATCTTTTAACTAGTGGATGGCCCACATCACGACACCTTGTGAATCATCTACTTTAAAAAAACAAAAATACTCATTGAAGCCCAAACTACTATGCAAGATGAAGGTCTATCTTTTTTGCACCCAATTCTAAGGATGAACAATGGCACTTCTATCCTACATAGAAGGATTCTATGTCATTCATTAGCTAAAAGGGAAGGCCGCAACATCCTTTAAGGGTAGAGTTGGAGACTATATATTGACGCTTGAGATAAAACATGCAATTGTTGGAATTTTTGCAAAAAATTTAAATAACAATTGAAAAGGAATGTAACAACATAAATTCTCTCAAAGGTTACATTATAAACATCATGCAAGAAGAAGATGGAATTACAATCATCTTACAAGCTATAGCTAGAGTTCAAAAAAATCAAGAACACTTTCAAGAGGAACTAAATTTTATACAAGGAAATAAGAAGATTTTTATATGGAACTCTAACCAACTAACCTTAGAATGAAGATAAATCTAAATCTCCACACCTTCAAGCTTAATTTCATATAAAAAGGACTATTAGTTTTTAATTAAGATAGACTAGGATCTTTTTTGTACTTTTGATTTTATCTAAAATCATTCACTAACTCAAAAGTCTTAACTATGCTTTCTAATTTCAGCTGCTTACAATTGGCTATATCTAAAACCATCTACCAAATTAAAAGTTCTAAATATACTTAAAAATATTCAAGTGGACATCTTATATCATCTACATAGAGGTATATAACTCTTGTGAATTAATATTCACATGGAAATTCTTCAATTCCAATCAACGATTGTTGTCAAGTATAATTGTCATCATCAAGGAATTGTTTTTTTTGTAGTGCATTATTTAGAACACCAATCAACATTTGGGAGTTGTCTTGCTCCAATCCATACTTGTCAACCAAACAAAGTTGTTTAATTCTAGTGCAAAAATCTTTCAATTGTAAATTTCTATGTCTAGTCAATCTCTACTTGCGCACTATCTTATAACTAAGTTAGTATTACTAATGTACAATTGTCATCAATTGGTTCATCTACTAATGGATTCATTCACAAAGATATCATCAAAGTTGATATAAAATTACTTTTATTTGACATAGAATTGAAACTTAAGAATATCATCATTGGATGCATACAAAGAACTATACATCAAATAGATACAACAAAGTTCAAACTTAAACACTAAAGACAACCTATTATAGGTATATGATGTCCAAATTTGAATTTCCTTTTGTCAATTATATATAGAATGTTTAATGCGCATACAATGATGGCAATTTTCAAGTTCCAATTCCATGTTAGCCACAAAGAATGTTATGGCAAGCCAATTAGTGTTTTGCATTGATGATGCACTTATAAATACACAAAGACTTCAGAAAGATAATACAAAATGGAATGTGCAATAAAGCTACCCTTGGTCAAAAAACATCTTTTAATACATATAAACACATTGGAAGTTTTGATGTATACACAATAAACATTTCAAGGTGGTTTCAAACAATTTTGAAGCACCCCCTAATTTCAACTTCAACAATTCATAACTAATTCAATAAGAGTCCAAAAATTATAATTGAAAATGAGGTAGATGTAGCTTTTTCACATTTGTTTATCAAAAAAAATTCATTGAAAAATGTTTTGAAATGTGAATCCCTTTTGAAAATCAGGATCAAACCTTAGAAGGACACTTTCTTAACAAGACACCTTCTTGAAACTTTTCTTGTACCTAAAGCTTTCCCCCCTCTCAAAGCATTTGTCTATCTTGAAATATTTCCACCTTCTTCTTGACCTTCCTAAACTATTTTCTATGTTCAAAGTTCCCCTCAAAGCTATTCATCCTCTTGCTCTCAAAGCTTTTTGCCACTCCCCTAGCTTTTTCCCCTCCTCCAAATTTTTTCCCCTCCTCCAAATTGACCATAGAATGAAGACAAATCTAAACCTCCACACCTTCAAGCTTAATTTCATATAAAAAAAGACTATTAGTTTTTAATTAAGATAGACTAGGATCTTTCTTATACTTTTGGTTTTATCTAAAATCATTCACTAATCCAAAAGTCTTAACCATGCTTTCTATTTCGGTTGCTTACAATTGGCTATATCTAAAACAATCTATCAAATTAAAAGTCATAAATATACTTAAAAATATTCAAGTGGACATCTTATATCATCTACATAGAGCTATCTAACTCTTGTGAATTAAACTTCCTACGAAAATTCTTCAATTCTAATCAACGATTGTTGCCAAGTATAATTGTCATCATCAAGGAATTGTTTTTTCTGTAGTGCATTATTTAGAACACCAATCAACATTTGAGAGTTTTCTTGCTCCAAACCATACTCATCAACCAAGCAAAGTTGTTTAATTCTAGTGCAAAAATCTTTCAATTATAAATTTCTATCTCTAGTCAATCTCTACTTGCGCACTATCTTATAACTAAGTTAGTATTATTAATGTACAATTGTCATCAATTGGTTCATCTACTAATGAATTCATTCACAAAGATATCCTCAAGGTTGATATATGATTACTTTTATATGACATGAAATTGGAACTTAAGAGTACCATCTTTGAATGCATATAAAGAACTATACATTAAATAGATGCAAAAAAAGTTCAAACTTAAACACTAAAGACAACATATTATAGGTATATGATGTCCAAATTTGAATTTCCTTATGTCAATTATGTGTAAATTTTTTAATGCGCATACAATGATGGCAATTTTCAAGTTCCAATTCCATGTTAGCCACAAAGAATGTTATGACAAGCCAATTAGTGCTTTGCATTGATGATGCACTTATAAAGACACAAAGACTTCGGAAAGATAATACAAAATGGAATGTGCAATAAAACTGCCTTTGGTCAAAAAACATCCTTTAGCACACATAAACACATTGGAAGTTTTAATGTATACACAATAAACATTTCAAGGTGGTTTCAAACGATTTTGAAGCACCCAAAATTCCAACTTCAACAATTCATAGCTAATTCAATATGAGTTCAAAATTATAATTGAAAATGAGGTAGATGTGGCTTCTTCACGTTTGTCTATCAAGGAAAATTCATTGAAAAGTGTTCTGAAACATGAATCCTTTTTGAAAATCTGGATGAAACCTTGGAAGGACACTTTCTTAACAAGACACCTTCTTGAATTTTTTTTTGTACCTAAAGCTTTCCCCCTTCTCAAAGCATTTTTCCGTCTTAAAACATTTCCACCTTCCTAAACTGTTTTCTATGTCCAAAGTTCCCCTCAAAGCTATTCATCCTCTTGCTCTCAAAGCTTTTTCCCACTCCCCAAGCTTTTTCCACTCCTCCAAATTTTTTTCGACTCCCTCAAGCTTTTCCCAAGCTTTCCCCACTCTCCAAAAGATTTTTCCATTCTTCTAATATTTTTTGATTCCCTCGAGCTTTTTCCCAAGCTTTTCTCACTCTCCCGAAGCTTTTCCCACTTCCCCGAAACTTTTCTCACTCCCCCGAAGCTTTTCCCACTTCCCCGAAACTTTTCTCACTCCCCCGAAGCTTTTCCCACTCCTAAAGCTACTGAGAAAGCTTCCCACCAAGAAACATGGGGCCAGGGAGAATTGACACCTCTATTGTCCCATCAAAGTATAAATGTAAAAATTTCCCCCTCTTGTGTGCCACTTAAATTTTGTATTTCTTCACGACTCCATGCTAATTTAGGGCCTCTGATTGCAAATATGAATTCGAAATTTGAAAATTTTATCATATGCGACAAATACAAAATTCCAGTATTTTCTGCATGGGTAAAACACGGGGCAACACAGGTGTCAATCCCCCTGGCCACCAAGAGACTGACTGGAACGTGGCGCTTGCATTCCAAATTCCCCCCTTTGCCTCCTCGCAATTCTCTCTCGACACGGTTTCATGACAAATTCAATTTCATGACAAAATTCAATTTCATGACCCCATCAATCTTGAGCTGCAACACCATGTCCACCACCCCGTTTTCTGCTTGCCCCTCATGAGTAGCGACACGAAGAAGAGGAAACGGGCTCCCCCGGCGTCGCAGCTGCATACCGGCGATGGCGACGCTGTTGCTGCTGCTGCAGGGGACCAGCTCTTCTTCAAAGGAATCACGGCTTATTTCGTGGAAACAGGGATCCAATCCCGACGATTGCAGGTACGTGCCGACGCCGTGGTTTCATTCTTTTTTCTGAATTTGGAAGGGGAGTTCGGGGAGTTTCGGTTTGTTCTATAGTCGCTTCGTCTTCTTGAGAGTCTTCGTTTGTTCTATAGTCGCTTCGTCTTCTTGAAAATTGATAATGAATGGGGCTGCGAGGGGGAGGGTCTGGACCTTAAACCCTAATTCTCAAGTGTTTCTTGCGTAACGATTGGAAGAATTTGATGCTCTAAACCCTAATTTCCAACCCTGAATTACGATCCTTGCATTGCAGTGGAGCATTGCCAATTTGAACGTAAATTTAAGTGTTTCTAGACCAAACTGATGACAAGAAATACTGTAGGCGAAATGAAACAATGGAGCTGCGCAACCGTAAGTGATGATAACACAAATGTTTGAAAGCCACGAAGATGACTTTAAAAATGTCTGAAATTTCCTTTACAGCGTTCAAAATAGTTCAGAAATCCCAAATTCTGACTCTCGAAATGACAACTGAACTGATTTTGGACTCAAAAATAGAAAATTAGAAAAATCAACGGCACATTGATCCGTTTATGGTCTGGATTTCGACGAAAGAGTTTCGAATTAGCTACATTTTGGTGGTTTCTTTCAGATATGGAAGCAGAAACTGCAGCAGCTTGGGGCTGTGTTGGAAGAGCGTTGGTCGAAACACCTCAGCCACGTATTTGCGGCCAGTGCGGAAGCGCTGACCGAAAAGCTTGGAAGCTCCAAGCTGGGAAAGAGGAAGCAGAAGGTTTTGAATTGTAGCTGGATTGAAGATTGCTTGAAGGCAGGAATGTGCCTACCAACCGATTCTTATGTCCTGGAACTATCATCTGGAAATGAAATTACATCCCCAAGTGCGACAGATTCGAGAGTTTCCTCACAAGAGGATCATGTAGCTTCTCCAAGTCAAGCGAAAACCTCGGATTGGATGCAAATTATCAAGGAGGGAGGCAAAATGGGGGTCGTCTCAGGCAGCCTTAAGAACGAAAGTAAGCTCTGATTGATTCTTGTTCTGATGAAAATGGAAGGCCTAGATTTCATGGCTGTGAACATATAATTCAAATTTTATGTCACCAGAATGCAGTGAAGAACGTGGCATGTGACAGTGAAAATAGAAGTAAAACTGAATCAAAGAAAGTCCCCCGTATGACCCTTTCAAGAGTGCTTTAAAGAACTTTCGATGCAGTTTAGTGGTTAAAGGCATTCGTGGCTTTATTGGTGTTTGTAATGCCGAAGAGTTTGTGTTTTTTGTGAAGGTGGGCTACGTGATAGTCAAACGGAATCCTTGGAGGAGGAGAATAGCATGGAAGATGGAAGAGATGAAGCAGGCTATACTCCTCCCAACTTGAATTCTCATATAACTGGCCCTTTTTCAGAGATGAAGGATTTGTACAAGGAAGGTAAGACTCTTTCTGATTTCCATGATTCATGTTTTGTTGTAGAATCTAAGTTCATGAGTTGAATGCTTTACACTTCACTATGCTATATGAGTCTTATATATAAGGTCCCATAATTCTGATTTGCAAAGCAATTTTTTCATGAGTTCTCTTCTGTGGCGTTACAGCTCTCGGGGATGATCGAAGGGCTTTCAGTTATACCAAGGCGATCTCAGTCTTGGAGAAAATTCCTTTCAGAATTACTAGTGTGGATCAAATTAAAGGTTTGCCGGCCATTGGCAAATCTTTGATAGACAGCGTAAGTATTCTGTACAGTACATTGACTGAGTACCTCGTCAAATGGTAATATTTGCACATCTTTTATCGATTGAAAACGTGGAAAGTTGCCTGATGTGGTTGCAATGGTGTCAGATTCAAGAAATATTATCATCAGGCAAGTTCTCCAAATTGGAGCACCTTAAAAATGATGAGAAGGTACTCGCTCACCCACTTTAGGTTTCTTGTCAAGTCCTTGAGGATTTTTGTAGTGAGTGCTGCTTTTTGTTTTTGTTTTAACTTTTTGATTGCCGCAGAACTCAGATGGCCCTGACACAAGTATGATTTTTGCAGGTTCAGGTGATTTCCCTATTTGGTTCTGTTTGGGGTATTGGACCCACGACTGCTCAGAAGTTATATAACAAGGGACATCGCTCATTGGAAGATCTCAAAAACGATAGTTCCCTCTCGCCTCCCCAACGACTTGGCCTGAAGTTTCACTATGACATCATCAAGAAGATCCCCAGACATGAGGTGACGGCTGTTTATGAAGCCTTCCTCTTTTTCTGTGACATTTAAAAAAACAAAAAACTTTCATGCATCTTCTCTCATTTCTGAGGGTCATTTTCAACTCCTTTAACTCAAAATTTTACAAAGTATCTTTTTGGAATTTATAGATTACTCCAAAATGAAGTTGAGCAATAATTTTTTTTCGACCAATTGACTTTGTTATTGAATTTTTCCATGACTGCAAAGGACGACATCAAAATTGAAGTTCAAACTGGTTTTTAGATTTTCTCGGTATAGAATGACAGTATAGATCTGAGTTTGGATTGTTTTGAATGATAGGAACTTGCATTTGACACTCTTAGAATGATAAACCATCATAATTGAACAATAGCTCATAGTTAGTTGAACAGTTAAAATCTGTTGACTTTTGAAAGCTGCATATTTAAATGCTGATATCGCATTTGATTTTGTTCATTTTTCTGACTGGACAACTCCAGCAGATAAGTAACAAGATCTTGATAGGGATCCCAGTTCTCTGAATTCACTAAAAAAGTCATTATGTGGCACAAATTTGAATTTTGTGACTCAGAGAAGTACCCACTGGGCTTCTTACTGTACAGTTGATGGTAGTTGAGTGGGTAATTATGTGAGCATGTGTCCCTCATTTTTTGTGAGTTTTTATCCTTGTGTCGATTTGCAAAAGGGTCTCTGACTTGTAATTGTTCTCTTTATTGATACTATTAGATGACGGTGATGGATTCAATTGTGCACAAGGCTGGAGCAGAGCTTTGTTCAGGGGTGAGTTTTGCACAACCCGTACAAGGATTTGACCAGTCCTATCAAAGCTCTAATCAAATGAGCCAAATTCGAGTCTCATTCCTTATTCGATTTGATCTATTGGGGGTTGGGGTGGGGTTCACAAAATGGATTAAGGAAGCCTCGAGTAACTGTGGAGATTTTATAAAATTGATCATACCTTTGGATTTGCAAGGTTGTAAATAGTTTAGTGAAATATGTTTCATTTTGTAAACTTTAAGAACTAAGCGAATTCATTTTCAACCTCTAACCTATGTACCTCTTATTATACACCTCCAACACTTGAATCCCAAAAAACAAGTTTATAGGGTTTCAATTTGCCTAGAGGGTGGAGTACTCCATTGACTCATCAAAGACACTTTATCTTTAGTAGGTTACTGCAAATACATCAGATGAAAACTAGGGATGGACTGAAGCTTTTTTTTTTTTTTTGCTTGTCACCAGATTTCTGTAGTTTGTGGAGGTTCCTATCGGCGGGGGAAAGCCATGTCGGGGGATATTGATTTTATCATGACGCATCCTGATGGCCACAGGTTTTTCATGTCCCTCCTTTGGTCGTCTTAAAATGGATGAGACCAACCAGTTCTCTTATTGATTCAGTATCTTTGTCTCTTCCACTAAAACCAACAGTAGAACTGACTGACTGCTGAGATCCTCTTTGCTGCAGTCATCGGGGTTTCCTGCAGCAGTTGGTCAGGAAATTACACGCGGAGGACTTTTTGACGGAGGATCTGCGACTTAGTCTGGAACACAGCATTCAGGTATTAGAACAAAAGAAATTCATTTGCTATGATAGTTCCAGCTACGGTCTGATTGAAATGATTATTTAGTCCATTTCATGTAAGAATTAACCTGGAAGGGTCAAAGCTAAGAATAGAATATCTACTTTGGAATCTACCTTGGAAGGTATAATTCAATTTTGATAACTTTCAATACACATTTCTAATGTTCAAAATGTAGGGTATACTTCCTCTTTCTAGTGGTGCATGTCCTCTCTCTATTGGTGCATTTTGTTACGTTTCTTGAAGCTTCATAAATGATTTATTTCATTTTCTATAGATATGGAAGTCATAGTTATGGATGTGGCCACTTTTGGCCACTGTGAGCATTCTGGGGTTAACAGCAGCATACGAGTTTTGACGTCCTATGTATTTGGAGAATCTTCAGGGGACGGAACATGGAGTTGACACTTACTTTGGGCTTTGTAAGTTCCCGGGTCGGTTGCAACGTCACCGTATTGACTTCAAGGTTTGCATTTTTGTTTTTCATCAATCTCGTGGTGACTTCCATTCTTAAGGTTATAGAATTTTGATTTAGTTGCAAATGTCATCTTTATCAGATAGTGTGTTAAGATTAACCTTTAATAGACGAAGGATTCATGTTTTTCTACTGAGCAGTTCGAGAGCCCTTATTGTGAAAAAGTTTATTCAGATGGGGCCAAATTCTATGTCCCCAGAACCGGTGAGGAACGTTGCATGTGTTGGGGGGTAAAGGAATAAATAAATTGGACTAACGAAAGTCCCGATATGGCCACTTAAAACTGCTAATAAAAACATGAGGCCTAATTGGGGCTTCTTTGTCCTTTTAGGAATAAGTTAGCACCGTGAAGGAGTTGTGTATCTTCTTTGTGATCTGCGTTTGTTCATGAAGACTCTGATGCTGTAACTCATTGTTTTTTACAGTCTTTTGCTTTGCTTCTGGTTCAGGTTTACCCATTTGATCAGTACCCATTTGGCCTAGTTCAATGGACGGGCAATGATATCTTAAACCGCAGGTACAGCTATCATGCCACGTGTCGGTATTCAGTGGATCTCCTAACATTTGAGTATACTTTAATATGCTCGCTATCTACTTTCGTTTCATTGAGTTGTATTCAAAGGATTACGCTCTTCGTGTTACAGAGTCCACTGTTATTATTTCCGTCATATTCCTCTGGTATTACTTAATCTAAATTCTCGAAAATTGCTCCTTTCGACTAAGACTGTTGCGATGATATACTGTGTACCAGGTTGAGGATCTTGGCAGAAAAAAGAGGGTACAAACTGGATGACCATGGACTGTTCCCAGTAATTTCTGATGGTTATGGAGGAAAAGTAAGTTACTTATTCCCAGAATTCCTTGGACGTGTTATTCTTCTGAGCCTTTCAGCTTGGACAAAGCTTGCAACACATGTCAGATCACCCGGCCTTACTTCTGATCCTGTCGAAGATTTTGGTGTCCTCAGTTTGTCAAGTTGGGGGGTTGATGCCTTTAGCTTACTATTGGAATCAAACAAGATTAAAGTACCGGACGACGATTGAATTTCGATTAAAGTGGGTTCAGAGATTTTTACCAGAGTAGACACTTTCTATTGGTGGTTTGTTAATGTAAGGCAAGTTATTTTTATATTTTTTTAGTGGAGGCAATCATGACGAAATTCAGTTTGCTGAATAACATTGATTTCGTCCGTTCACTGACCAACAATGAAGTCGACTTACGTTACTGAGAAAACACATGCTTGAAGTGTCATTCATGAAGTTACAAGTGAAATTTTTGCTTCAATGCCCTGACACAGAAATGACCCATTTCTGTGTTTCTGTGGGATCGATGGAATGCAGGTGAAATCGCCTATCAGCGTTTCATGCAAATCAGAGCGCGAAGTGTTCGAGAAACTCGGTTTTCCCTGGCTAGAGCCCCACCAGCGCAACTTGTGATTCTTATGTTTTCATGAAAGCGTGCTTCAGTTTACAAGTGGACTACTGCTGTGAGAGTGGTTTTTTTGTCCCAATGTAGCTTTAAGTTGGATCTTTTATCGTCACCATGAAGAAATATGTGAATAGGCTAACTGCGATATAAGGTGAATAGGGTTTAGGGTTTAGGGTTTAGGGTCTAACTTTGCTCTATCCACCCATCGTAAATTTAGCATGTAATATTTCATTGGCCTCTTCAACGCTTAAACAACTAACTCTATAAACAGGTTTTGATAGGTAGTTCATGACGTATGCAATAGAACGCGGCATCTGGCTTGAGTGGGAGGTCAGTTAGTATAGTATAGGCCCCATTGCTCAAAGATGCCATAGGTATGAAAATCTCAATGAAACGAAAGCATTAGATATTTAAGTTTAAACGGTTTGACGCAGAGTAAAATCCATGCAACAGAAGGTGCTGACCTTGCTGTGTACTAATTTCTGGTCAAGTGCCTTGACCCTCACAGTGGTGTTGTTCCAAGTAGGATGTGGTGATGTTTTCCCAGGACCTTGTTCTGCCCAGGGAATGACTGCTGTCCAAAACGGAGCTCTTTGGAAAATGCTCAACTGAAAAAACACTGTAATCTGACCTCTGTGAATGGAACGAATGCAGCTCAACTTCAAGGGCTTCGCAATCTAATTTTTTGCTACTAGCATCATCGAAGCATGGTTTTGTTTTGGGGTCTCGCCATGCACCTCCGAGCTCTTGTGGAACCAGGGGAAGCAATGACTGCACAACGTCAGCTATCAGGGGACGGTAGCTTGGTTCAGCTTGCACGCAGAGGACTGCTACTGCGGCCACCTGCGCAAGACAATTTAATAGCATCAATTTTGGTGAGGAAATTAAATCTTTCTTGGCAGAATAGACATCGTTGTGCCTTGTTTATGTTTCATAATGACAAGTCCGGTTTCCAAGGCAGATTCCATATGATAGTCAGAAAAGCGTTATAACTCATAGCGCAGACCCTATTTCTACACTCTTAGATTTGCGAAAAGTAGAGATATGGACGTCTGTGATGAACTATTAGACTTGGCATTATGTAGTCCATAGCTAATGATAAACGATACTGAAACCGTCAGGGATCTGATCTTGTCTCTCGTAGTGACGTTTGTGGAGCTCATCTATCCATATGCTTGTATGACCTTCAATTAAATGGGATTGTCTATTGTCACAGTGATCTACAAATTGCATCAGAAATTCGTACATAGCGATAAAAAAAAAAGTTATGTCAAGAGATTTTGCTCTTGTATTCAGATTGATCTCTCCAGTGATCTTCCAAATTCAGGAGATGCAGGTGTGCAGTTGCTCTGAGGAGCTGCTATTAATTTAAGAGCTGTTACCTGGTGAAGATGCTTTTCGTTCACTGAATCCTGAAGGCTGGGATCTAGAATTTCCATCAGCTTTGCTCGGTTCGTGAGTAATGGCGTTACCTGATTTGCATCACAAGGCATTTGTCGAATGAGCTACATCTGATGCAGCTGTAATAAAATGGTAATTACCTCAAATTTACTCGATGACCATTGACTAATGCAACAGGATGAAATTCAATTCAATGCTACTTCAAGAACAAGTTTCGATGTGACCTCAAAGGTAACGAAAACTAACTACTTTCCATTTGGGGGGCATGGTGAGAAGGGTTCATGTTGATTCTACTTGAAACATGCATTGAAATTGTTTAAAACTGTGGCAAGTACTGATGATAAGTGTGTCAAAATCAGGGGTTTAATTTCACTTTTCAAATGCAAATGAATTGAACTATTTCTCGTTCAGCTATGTTCTTAATAGTTTTAGTTTAATTTACATTTGAACTTTTGCCAGTGCGTGCTCAATGTGTGCCAATTCAATGCGTTTTTCTTGCAGGAAGAATGCAAAACCTTTTTATATGCACAAAACATATGAATAAAAAAAAAAAATTTAATTTAGTCTTTGAAGTTTAGGATGCAAACTACTTACCCATGTGACAAGAGATTGAGATCCAAGTGGAAGGGATGAGTCAATAGGTAGTCTGCCTGTAAGAAGCTCAAGCAATACTACTCCAAAGCCATACACATCACTCTTCTCCGTCAACGTCCCTGTTTACATCAAAATAAGAAAACTTAGCATTTATATCCTATAACCTTTTTTTAATTTTTCCAGCCCTAACAACTTGGCATTATATTATACTTCCTCTATTTGAAAATATTATATTTATTTCACATAGCAATAACACTAAGAATGGATATACTATTTCCAAACAAAGATAGTATTAACCTTCTTGAGTCTTCCATCCATATTGGGTACACAAGTGACATTAGAAGAAAACTTGGTAGAAATGGTTTGAGTATAATTCATTTATCATTCATTTTGTCATATTGTCATGGATTGTTTATCAAGATTCAAAGTCTATACTAATAAGGTATCTTTTTATTTTGGTTACATAGTACATTTGTCATCCAAGATTCTCTAGAAGTTGTGCAATAGTGAATGTTGAGAGCTAAAAGACTAAACAAATGGTATTCTTTTTCAATAGAGTATTCACCGTCCATTAAGTACTCTGGGGCGATGTATCCAAAAGTGCCTTGCACTTGTACGTCCTCTTTCAAGAAGCCTCCTTCTTCTAATGCTATTGCCAATCCAAAGTCGGATACCTTCAAACATTAGCAAAGGCCATCAAATTAGACTCAAATGTGTTTTGCAAAACTAATTGGAATTTTCTTACTTTGCATGTCCACTAAAACTTCATTAGTGTCACAACTTAGGCCCCAAACTCCACAATCATGACAACATGGAGTTTGCTACCATTGTGACAATCAATAGATTGTGGTAAAAAAAAAGTATGAAAATGGGAGATTTAGAATTTTATTCACACTCTCCGCATTATTGCATTGTTATCCAATTGATGATGACATGACAAAGAATAATTTTGAGTATATAAGGTGGCACCCCCTAAGACTGTCATTTTTTGCTATTATGCTCTTGTTCCTATTATTAGATTGGTCAAATTTTCATATATTTTTATTGGCAAGTAAAAGGAGGTCCCAATGCACTATAGAATGCGGTATTTGGATACCACATGCAAAAGCTAGGAAATATCAAAGATTTATTTTTGGTAGAGGTTCCTAAATCATTTCTTCCACATAGGTACATGTTGATTTTGGAGATGTACCCAAAGAGATGATAGCGGTTTTAGATATCACCACTGGCACATTTAGGGGTGTCTACCTTAGCACACAACTTTAGAACAAACCCCCGTCTTCTTTACACGGTTGATAGGAGAATAATAGGCGCATGTGATATTACAGAAGATGATATTATTAAAAGAGTTTTGGGTGTACCCATCGATTGCAGCTAACCTTTGCATTGAAACTGGCATCCAAGAGTATGTTGGAGGCCTTGAAATCTCGGTGAATAATGGGCGGCTTGCAACTCTCATGCAGATGCTCCAAACCTCTGCATACAATGACAATGACATCCGTCATATTAGGTTGTTTTTTAAAAAATGGGCAAATTTTTAAAAGGGATTCGCACCATCTTGTGCATTCAGTTTGTAACCTCAGATCTACAAGAGCCCTGGCTAGTTTTTAGAGTGCTAGCTGCAATTGAGTGTCACAACTTTGTTGCTCTGAATTCAGAATTTTAAATGCAATGGAATGCCAGAAAGGAAGTAAAAGCATCAGATTTGGAAATTGAACAGTTCGATGGGCAAAAAAGCTGAAGGATTCGTGATTGTTGAGAGTTTAAGGTTAGTCACTGCTCTTAAAGCGACTTTTTAAGAACTGATTAATTGCATTTGGTACGAAACAATTTTCAGTAAGTAAATTTTAGTAGGAAGAAAAATGGAATTGGTATCAAACTCAAGTATCATATTGCGACACCCAATAGTCAGAATGAAACCATGTAATGTCCAGAAAATGAATTTGATCAGTCGAGCACCTGGCGGCTTCGAGTGCAATTTTGAGGCGGAGATGCCACGCGAGGGCCGTCCCACAAGAAGGCCCATGGAGTTGGTCGTGGAGGGAGCCGTTTTGCATGAGCTCATACACCACCAAAGGCTCCGGTCCGTCGTTGGAATAACCCAAAAGGGCCACCAAGTTGGGGTGTCTGATCTTGCTCATGAGGTCCACCTCCCCCTGTTACCAAAAAACAAGAAAAACAAAAAACAAAACCTTTTTTACTTCCTCTTTTATTTATTGCACACATATGTGATATATATATATATATATATATATATATATATATATATATATATATATATATATATATATATATATATATATATATATGTATTGTACTTTTATTTGTTTTGTTCCAACAGAGGATGAGAATAAGAATGATCATAACATTGATCAAAAAGACCATCACTAACAAAGAGTTTGTTCAAGGTTGTTAATTACAGCGCTAGTAGAAAACAAGGCCCTAATCAAGACGTCCAAACCAACACAAAACATATGAATCAACACGACTAAGTTCAAAATGTCTGGATCGAGATGTTTGAATGAACTAAATATCATTGATTTGGGTCTTGTTTTTTCTAATAGAATAGCGACTCCTCAAACACGTGGATAGTGAGGACTACCCTTGATGCCTCTGCTCCTTGTAGAGGTAAACTCTCTCGACAAATGCAAGTATTTATAATAATAAAAGTGCTTGTTTGCACTTTCTGTTATTTTGTCAATGGCTTTGATAGATTGAGAATCACATGTGGTATGCTACAAGGACTTGAGAACTAAATGAAACTCCTGGACCAAATTTGCAAGGCACCTGAAACTCTTTGTGACAATGCTTGCCGGCTCCCGCCCCACAGAGCCTCTTCACGGCCGCGTTGCCGTCACAGTCCATCTGCGCTTTGTAAACCAGTCCGAAGCTCCCTTCGCCGAGCAGGTTCGAGGAGCTGAAGTTTTGTGTGGCAGCTTGCAACAAAGCGTAACTCACAGAACAAGGCGCCGCGGATGCAGCACTCCCTCTCTCAGTGCAGCTCAGCCATGGCGCATTCAAACCTTTCGCTGCCAATTCCAATCTCGCAGAGCCTCCTGCCGTGAAAAAAATAAAGTCAAGCATGCAATGATCGAGTTTATAAGACTCAAAGTAATTGCGGTTCAACCACTACAAAAATCACTGCAAAATCACCGCAAAAATCACCGCAAAATCGCTTCAGAATCACTGCAACTGCTCCTTCCTTTTGTAATGCAAAGCTTCCGAATTACACCCGGCGTGAATGTTTTTCGTCAATTAATGGATTACTGAAGTGGGTTTTGGTTCGGCGTACTGAAGGAGTTGTTCTCAGAACCCGAGAATTCATGGTGTTGTAAGGAGGAGAGTTGGTTCGTCCACACGAGCATTCTGTTGGATTTGCTGTTTTTGCGCTTGAGACCTCGTAAGCAAATGCGTAGCAGGAAGATGGCGATGGCGATCGCTATAACTGTTGTTGTGGACATGACGATGATGATGATCAGCCATTTCTTGCTCATGTGGTTCTTAGGCCCATCTGCATTAATTCACGTTCTCACAAGTTATGGAAATGAAATCGGAGTTTCTGCTGTTTTCTTTCATTCTAACTTGCCAGCAGGACTAATAGGAAAGTTTATAGCATTTTTTCAATCTTCGCATATGTCCCTGCTACTTAAGAACAGAGTCTTCAATAACAGAAAGGAAAAAAATCAAGAGCCTAATGCGATAAAAAAAAAAAAAAACACGCAAATGAATTCTAAATGGAATGTATAAATTCAAAGTTGAGATTCCAGTTTCGGGTAACCAAGCAAACCTGTCAATAACTCAGTAATAGAAGGGAATTTTAAAGCAATTTTCTGTCTTCCTATGCGTCCTTTACGACTTAAGAACAGAGTCTTCAATAACTGGATCGAGAAAACTAGAGTCTAAAGCACTAAACAACGTAATTCTAAATGGAATGAAACGAAAGTTAAGATTCCATTTGCGAGTAAACTCTGAAAACTGACTCCGTTGTGTATGTGTGCATGTCCTAACGGGGTAAGAACAGATAGAGCTTTCCATAACAGAATCCCATGCCCAACAAAAGTCTACTGCAATAAAAAAGTAAAAGCAATTCGAAACGAAATGAAACGGAAGACAGTTCCGGTTTCGGGTGCTGTTGCCAACCTGTCGGCGATGTTTCCAACTCCAGAAAGCTCCTTACTGTCGGTGCATCCGATGTCGTCGGCACCACAGACCTCCCAACTAGTTCCCAACTTGTTGGAGAAGAATATTGTGGAGCACCTTGTAGTAGTAATCGATGCTGAAATGACATCGCCCCTTGTACCCTCGCACTCACAACCAAGCTCACACCCAGAACCCAAACCACAAAGAGCCGCTTCTCCCAGGAACGCGACGTCATCATCGCGGGGGAAAAACTAAACCCTGGAAGCCCATCCAATCTCTTGAGCACCCATCGATCGATCAAAGGTCGCAATCAAAGCTCAATTCAAGGCCAACGACGCGCGCGCAACGCAACCACCCATCGATCGATCTTCAACAACACCAACCAGTTTGCGCCAGCTTCTTAACTTCTTCACGATCAATTCAAAAGAAAAGCTCACAACACGAAATCAATTGCGCACAGCTTTTGGTGGTCGAACCGAAAACTGGATCGGAGCTAGCTAATTCATTTGTGAAGGTCTGCAAGTGGAAACGAAACGGCTTGTTGATTCGATTAGGCTCCACGTACAAGTCGAAATCATCGTTGCAATTGCTGGTACCTTCACCTCACACCTGAAATATTGATCACACTTCGATCGACCTCAAATGTGAAACAAGCCATCGCAACCTCCGAGCTAGCTAGCAAGCATTTGCAAGCAACCCAGCTGAATTAGGTGCAATCTCACGGGCTTTTCGGATCCCTGGAGCTAGCTATCAATATCTAGCTTCCCACTCATTCACTCGCAGCTTGAAATTGTGACGCCGGGAACGTAACTCAAAGATTTTTATAACCTACAAAAACGCACCAGCTAGCTAGCTAGCTAGCCTGAGATTCTGTTTCGTCGATCTCTTATGGCCGGAACTCTGCTTGCTTCCTAATCCTGTGCATGAGATCGACATGCAGCGCGCACTGTCTAACGCACTTGGACATGGACTGTGCAGCCACTCCTACCTTCAGTTGGACTAGCACTGAGGAAGAAGAGAACAAACAATGAAAGCCTACTCCCAACTCGCAGTACGTGAAACTCAGTGCGTGAAACTCGCAGTGGAACTCAGCTTGCGATTGAATCACTTTGCTTTTCATTTCACCAGAAGAGACTCATAATGATGCGTATTGGTTTCCGATCCACCACCTCCAGTCAAACTGTCACTCTCACGGTGAGCTCACTTGCTTGCAAAACGTAACGTCAATCCGAATTGCGTTAAATCAGTGGCGATCCTCCACAAGGCCCTCCTCAAATTGTGATATCAAAATCTTCACACAAAGGTCCTAATTCTGAGGTCACAAACTAGGACATGTATAGGTTCTGGTTTAGGTTTGGTTTCAGTTTGTGTGAGTGGGTTTGAACTGCGCCATTTTGAAGTAATGGAATTGATTTTTTGCCAATTTAACGAAATTGATGTTAAATTATTAGTTGTGGAAACCGCAAAGATGAAGTAATGGAATTGATTTTTGCCAATTTGACGAAATTGACGTTAAACTATTAGTTGTGGAAACCACAAAGACGAAGTTTGTGATCAAAGGATAAAAATGGGAGCTAAAGGAAGGTGGCTTGTCTTGTCTTGGCGGGTACATTCCCAAAATTTTCACCTTGATGTAAAAACATTGCCATCGTCAATCTATGTACATCTCCCAAAATCAGTGTAAACCTCGGTCGAAGAAACGATCTTAGAACATCTATCCCAACAAACAAAACACTTTTGTTCCTTCATAACTTTAGCATACAACATTCAAATGCCGTGTTCTTTGGTATGTTGGAACTTCTTTTCACTTGTCAACAAGAAATTCAATGAAAACCTGACCAATCTAATAATAGTAATTAGGTACTAGTAGCAAAAAGTGCCGGGTGGGGGGTTACCCACCTTATAATTCAGTGAAATCATGGAGTGGGGGTCTTGAATTGTTTTTTTTTGTTTTTCTGAGGATTTGAATTATACTGAGTAGGAATGTAGGTGAGAATGATTACATTGGAAGGGGTGGTGGGGGTCAGCGTTTTTCTTTTACACTGTAGCAATGTTGCATGCACAGAATGGAGGACAGTCCCTCCAATTTTAAACCTCTCTGACTATGCCACGACACTAGATTCCACTCGAATCTGGCACTTAAACGCCAGGAAAAAAAAACCCTGGTGGGGGTGGACTGGGAACCTGGAATTTGAATGTGGAAGCTGCTTAGGATTCATTATCATGTTGTGAGAGAAGGACATCTGACACTGGGACATTCAACTTTCAATCAATGCACATTAGATTAACGCTTTTAAGGTCTGAGGGGAATCGTGTGTGCGGTACCTCATTTGACTCCTACAATACGAATTATGTATTGAAATATACGGCAAGTCACACACACACACCATGATTTGAATTGATAATTTAGCAATTGGCATCTTTCATTTAAGGTAGTAGGTCCATAGATTGACCACTTAAAGGCTGGAACTGAATTTTTGGGAGGTGAAACTTCTTGAAATACTTTTCGGTAAATTTTCCATGAAAGAGAAATGGAATTGACATCTAACCGAAGTCGTTTCATAATTTTTGGAGCTTTGTAGAGTTAGTTATGAAAATTTGAAGTTGAATTGGCACAGGGCTCCAAAATCGTCCACTTCCTAAAATGTACAGTCTTTGTACATCAATGAAGTCTATGAAAAAACATCATGTACAAAGAGTGTACATTTTAGGAGGTGGGCGGTTTTGGAGCTTGTGCACTTTTTGAACCTCCTACTTTAGATATCATTTTAATATTTGAATCTTGCCATGCTCAAATATAACACGGTATATGCAAAGTACTTGATCATTTTGTAGCTTGTGAGGTATGTTGGAGGTGCAATTGTGATTCAAATTGAAATCTATCTCATTATGCAGACAAACATGTTGTCACCGACTAGTGCATACCTCAATTCATGCACCTTCTATGTCAAAATAAAGAACAAACACCATGGTGAGGGTGTTAACCTTAGGCTTCCAAGACCTTAAGAGTTAAGTAAACTTGTTTGTATGCTAAAGTTTATATTCTAGACAATGATTATGTGGAATATTAACTCCTAAAGGATTAAATACCATTTCTTTGGCAACATAGCGATTTTGGGTAGTTCGCTACAAATAAAATTTTAATTTTTTTTTGAAATTTTCACATAGCATGTGCCCAAGGAGTAGCTTTAAGGCCCAACAATTTTCATAACTTTTGACTATATGGTTAAAAAGTTATTGTATGATATGTAGTTTTCATTGCTCAACGAGCAACTCAATTTTTTTTTCTTGAATCACTTTTTAAGAGATCTAAATTTGAAATTGATTTTCTATATTTATATATACATGGAAAGCTTTGAATCATTCCATTTTGATTAATGAGACAAAAGTTATAATTGACTTTAGTTTGTGGTTAGTTATGGAATCTCTACCCTAGAATAAAATTTGAAGTCCTTTATTGAAGTCAATTTTCAATAGAATTGAAAAAAAATAAAAACATTGGATGTAGATTGCCTATTACAACTATTGGGATTGACAATTTTCAACTCCATAACTAAATTCTTGACAATTTAGTATTTTTAATCATTCTTTACTTCTTTCTACTTACTATTTTTTCCTATATTTTGTACAATTCCAAATGATTTGAAAATTCTCAATCATATAGCCAACTTGCCTTGAAGAATGAATCCAAAGAGTAACCACCATTTTAGACATTTTTTCATACAAATATGACCTTGTGAAGTGTAGTTGCTTGGTTTTTTACAAGGACAAAAAAAAAGTTTTTTGTCAATTCAAACGCTAATATATTGCAATCCACACGATGAAAATTTTTGAATTTTTTTCCGCATCTTCTCAAACCAACATACTACAAGATCCTATAGTTACATGTATCCCAAAATGTTTTTTTCCAAAAATTTGGTACTTGTACTAGAAATGACAATTTTGGAGCATTTTTGATGAATACATAATCTCTAACCTTTAGGGGTTAACTTACGGTAGTAAAATAATAGGTGCTGAAATCTCATTTAGATTTTTGAAAGGTATTGCACAATGAAGCTCAATTAAAAGTTCAATTATTGAAATTGACAATCAAGATGAAGGACAAACCTAAAGTGATTTTTGGGTCAAATTCACTTCCCATTCATTCATGCAAAATAAAACTCGTTCACTTCTTTGAAAACCCCACTCTTTCTTTATGGTGGAATTGAGGTAAGTAATATATATTCATATAAAGATGTATTAAGCTAAAATATGCCCAATTCTTTTTTTAATATTGTGGGCATTCCAGGACTAATTACTGCTGTTTGTGAAATGAGGGGAACCTAAAGTTGTCAGTAATTACTTACTTCCCCGGTGGAAGCAATTAAACGGTCCTTTGCATTGACCTTGATTTTTTATTTTGGCACCTTACATCACCTCACGGGTATCGAATTCCTTTCCTCTTTCAAATTCAAATTCAAAGCTGTCTCTCAATAGTTTATGATCAGTTTATCATCTGTAACATCACCCAGAATTAGATTTGTAATTTTGAATTAATTTAAACTCCAACATCTCTTTTGTGCTGTACACCTTCTCTCTAACATCATTCTTAAGTAGGTATCCCCTAAAACCACCAATTTTTATTACCGTGCCTAATTAGCATTATTAGATTGGTCAAATTTTCTTAATTTTTTTCTTGGCAAGTGAAAGGAGGTTTCAGTGCACCAAAGAACATGGCATTTGGATACCATATGCAGAAGTTACAAAGGGTCAAAGTTTTTTTTGGTAAAGGTTCTAAAGTTGTTTCTTCCACATAGGTACATGTTGATTTTGGAGATTTACATAGAGTGATGATGGCGATTTTTAAGCAAGATGCAATTTTGGATGTACCTACCTTATTGTCAAATTTTCCACGACAATCATCTAAGTGGACCATTCTAGTGTTTTAGTGATTTAGGGGGGAAAAAATTGGTAACTACACCTAAAATTGTTTGAAGAAGCATGACTTTTGATAGGTTAACTAATAAACTAATTAGTAATTAATATGTCCTTGTTGGATTTGGTTGGGAATCATAATGTGTTTCTAAAATCTCTTAGCATGACTCTTTAGAAACTGCATGAATAGACTATGAAATTTTTAAGTTGTATCCGAACCGCCCCTAAGTTCTCATGAATAGAGGCAACGCATTTTAGGCAAGAATGTCCAAGTGTGAAATTTAGAAACAAGTAGAATGTAATTAGATATGGTTTCTTAAAAAAAATGATTGGAAAAAATGATTCTTCTAAGTTTAGAGTGCTTTGATTGAAGGTATTTTTTTAATCATGAAAGGTTGTTCTTAATTCAATGAACAATCTCAAATCAAAAGTCACTCTCTACTCTCATTGTTATATTCAATAATGTCACAAGAAAAAAGGCATAGAAATATGAGAATTCAAAACTTTGACAAGTGTGAAATGAACAATCAATCACCATCACGATTCTTGTAACTTCAAGAATTACTTCATTGCAATCATTTTACATGATGAAACACTAAATAAGCACAAGAGAACAAACACAATTGCATTAATTTGATTCATACCAAATCAAATATTAGACACCAACTTTGAAGTTGCACAAAGAGTGTGTTAGGTATTTAAGTGTACATGGATTATGTGTAAAGCAATCAACCCTACTACCAAAGCTTCTTCAGTAGGAATCTAACATTTTTGCAAAATTTGCCTTAACAATCACAACCAATCCTACTACCTAAGTTTATTATTTTGGGTACTTAGCAATTTTGTACAGAATTGACGTATCAATCAAAATCAATGTTACTACCATATTCATTGTAAAAATATTGAAATAATTTTGCATGGAATTGCATAGGTGGTCATAAATAAACATACAGTCAAAAAAATATTAAAAATATCCACCCACAATACAACAAAAATGTAATCATTCTTATAAAAGATTCAAAGTTCTTACATTCCTACACAAAAAGGTTTGTTTTAGAAGATGATCCACTTTTCACTTATGCAATTGTTCCCATGCTAATTGAAGCAAGTATCTACAAGACTCGGAGATGATTTTGTTAAATTGATGACAAAGTCCTTGACTTTCACACTCTTTGGGTGCACATCCCAAAATGTAAAATCTATACCAATCCCAGTTTTAAGTTTTTAACATTGGTTTGTGGAGCTTTGTGGAGACAAATTATATCATAAAATTTGTAGGACCCGAAATCGCGCTATTGCAATTGAACGAAATTGGTAATCGAGGGAACACCATGATTAAGGTAGGAGGTCCATACAATGCCCATTTAAGAGCTCGAAATTAATTCAGAGAGGTTAAACTTCTTGAAGTATTTTTTTCAATAAATTTTCTATGGAAAACAAATGACATCTAACCCAAGTCATTTTCATATTTTTTAAAAAGCTTTCACGGTATTAATTATGAAATTGAAACGTAGTGGTCACTCACTAAAACCATCCACCTCCCAAAGTGTACACTATTTGTACATTATTGATACAACGAGAAAGCAAAATGTACAAACAATGTACATTTCAGGAGGTAAACGCTTTTAGAGCCCGAGCGCTTTGTGGACCCGATTGGTACCTTACAATAAAGTTTTGTTGCAATCAGGGTCTAAAAGGGAGTCACTGAGGTTCGTACTTTCTTTGTCAGTGGGCAGTCCAATGCACAAACGGCCAACAGCATTCAAACTTATGAAAATGAAGTTAAAGTTACTTGTGGAATTCAAATCTCGTCCTCGATCGGTTTCTGTTAGCGATTTCACTGACCAAAATCGCGAAAAATGATGTGCCCGCACACTTCGGGACACAATTTGTGTAAGAAAACATGAGATTGTACTAATAACTGAATATAAGTTTATTGTACACGTTTGATTTGTTTTTCAAGCCAGATCTTAAAGCTTGTGGGAGAAATACTGAAATGCCTGATATGGTAGAAGGCTCGAGAATAGTTCGGGCATTAAGAACCGTCCACCTGTAAAATGTACACGATTTGTACATGCTGTTTTTTCATAGCCTTCACTGATGTACAAACAGTGTACATTTCAGGGGTGGACGATTTTGGAGCCCCATGCCAATTCAACTTCAAAATTTCATAACTAATTTCAAAAAGCTCCAGAAAAATATGAAACGACTTAGGTTAGATGCCAAATCCACTTCTCTTTCAAGGAAAATTTACTGAAAAATATTTCAAGAAGTTTCGCCTTCCCAAAATTTAGTTTTAGCTCTTAGGTGGGTGATTTCTAGACCTGTTACCTTAGTCGACCACTTAACCCTTAAATGACGGGCATGTCACCATGGAAATCATTTGTTTTGGTACTGTGTGAATTATTAGCTTAAAAAAAAAATGTAAAAGTGCTCATTGGAAGTCAAGCTACTGTAAAAGTTTTTCCCTTTTCACACAAAACTTGGAGGATGAATAGTTGCACTTTTGTCTTGCATGGAGAGGTTCTTTGTCATTCATCGGCTGATAAATGTCCCCTCTGTGACGTTTATGGGTTAAGCAATTCTGTGCATGTTCTAGAGCAATGTAAGGCAATGTAAAATTTATGTCATGTAAAAAGATATAAATCTCGAGGATTGCAATTTTTTTGATAATTTTATGCCTTGAATTGAAATCACTGTGAATTTTAGAACCCGAAAGTTGGCCTCAACCCTAGTAACCCAATGTATAGAGTCATCCAATTTCCATCATTCAAGAACTACTTTCTTGCTCACTACTTCTTCCTTTCTTGCTCACTACTTCGAGACATGCGTCATGACTTTAATAGTCCCAATCTTGAAAAGGAGATGAAACACACTCCAGGCTTTGGTTGGAAATATGTTCCACCCTTTTGGTTGGAAACAACTGCATCCTACAAATTGAATATGGATCCCTGGTTGGTAATGGGTGATTCTACCATCATTGAAGTAGAGTAACTTAGCCTAATTTTGCAAGTTAGTTCCAAACATCGAGCTCTTGATTTCCGACCATCAATTCCTCCATCCTTAGTTTTCATGACACATCTACCTGGTTGGGAGTACCAAAGTGAACAAGAAGTAGTCCCTTAAATGAGCGGTTTTGGAATAGTCCAGACATTGAACATGGGTCCAAACCAACTTTTTACCTTCCAAAATTCACATTAATTTCAGCTCAAGCAATAAAATTACCAAAATTTGCCAAACCCCCATCATTTCTATCTCCGCACCCATGAAAATATTTCGGCTTCGCCTTGCCGTACTGAACATCATGTCCCCAATTTATTGCTTGTTTGGTCGGTGATGTGTGGGTTTTACTATAGCCTGGGTCCCTCGGCCCAAATCATTTTGCACTGTATAGTCGAGTCAAGTAGAAGCTGGCTGCAGCTACGTTGTTGATCATTCACCTTCAATAATGCTGCTCGCTGTGTGGATAATGATCTGGCCAGCAACATCCCCTTGTCAACTTACTGTAGAAAAAGGGAAAGTTTTGTAGCAAGGTACGGAGTGCCTTGTAGCACATTTTGAATTTTTTGAATTTTCAGCATGGCTGATTCATAACACATGTGTTTGAGAGCCACTAACCCCTAAAGGACCAAGGTCATTTTTCTGTCCAAAACCACTCAAAACTGCCATTTCTGATGCATTCATTCAAGAAAAAAAAAGGTTTAGAAATTAGAATCTAACCGTAGAATCTTGTACTTTACTTGTCTAAGATCACGTGGTAAAAATTTCATGGAGTTTGACCCTACAGATTGGAAGATATTAGCATTCAAAGTTGGGAAAAAAAATGAAAAAATTTGAACACTAGCACTCAATTTCAGATGACTTTGACCGCCCCTTGTGGATTGTTTTTGCACTATGGACTTTGAATTTAAAAAAAATTGTATTGAAGAATTGAGTTGAAAGTCTAGGAAAAAAATTTCAAAAGAAAAATGCTTGTTTTTCATTCTTTAAAAAATTGTCAAGTAGAAGTTAGTCCAAGACTGAAAGAAAAACTAAATCATTAATAGCTCTAAGATGGGATTGAAACACAATAATCTCAATGGCGAGATTGTTCTAGAAATCAAACTTAACCTTGTCAAAAAAAAAAAATTCAAAATTTCAAAAATTGCATTCAGAAATGAATACTATAAGTTATTTTTTCAAGAAGATGCCTAGATTGCCCGAAAAACAAGATTGTTCATAACTTTCACATCACTTATCCAAATGGAATGAATCAAAGCTTCACATGTAGACAAAAATATGATCTATAAGGAAAAAGAAATTTAAAGTTTAATTTCATGTTTTTTTGGGGTTTTTTTCTGCCTGGTGAAGTGAAAATTATGTTTCAAATGGCATAACTTTTGCTCCCGGTCACCGATTGAAATAAAAATTATATTCCCACAAAGTCAAGAAGTTTGTCGATCTTATGAAAAAGTTTCAAAAAGTTTCATTAAAAATTGAGGTCATAGGAACCTACCCGAAATCCATTTTGTTCCTTGAGGGGACAATGGTCCTTTACTCCTTTAGGGGTTAACCCATAAACGCACGACGCGGAGGACGTTTTTCGGTCGATGAATGACAAAGAATCTCTCTCCATGCACGCATGACAGAAAGTGCAACTATTCATCATCCAAATTTTGTGTGAAAAGGGAAGGTCTTCTTTTACAGTAGCTTGACTTCCAGTGAACGCTTTTGCATTTTTTTTTAAGCTAGCAATTCACACGGTACTAAAACACATGATTTCCATGATGACCAGCCCATCGTTTAAGGTTTAAAGTTAGATTAGCCTACTAGCACCTAGATTTGCTATGTAAGGTATCTTGGAGATGCTATTTTGTTAGCTCGGATTGGAAAGTTGGAGAGAATTGAAGCCATTTGTGAGTTGAATCGAGATGTTCCGACAAGAAACGAGTTTTATGTGTTTTTTCAAAGTTTGTGGGGGACGAAATCGGGAAAGTAGACCTATATTGAACCACACGTTGACATGTCCCCTACCCAAGTGCATTGTCATGATGCTAAAGAATTGCTAGGGTTGTAGTAATGAAAGAGTGACTGATTGATGCAAATGGGAGGGTCCATGAGTTGTGGAATTGGATGACTAAAGGCACTTGGGTTGTTCTACCATATGGCAGAGAACCCATTTCCAACCACTTAAGCAATTATGTATATTTGGGAACGCAATTTTTTTGAGCACCAAATTTTTTCCATCTACAGAAAAGGAATTTGGAAGGATTGCATACTTTTCTAGAATTTTATTACACAAAACGTAATTACTATGAATTTTTTAGTAGAGGATTTTCTTCGACCTATAATGATCATATAGACCTTTCTTTTTCTGAGCATAGGTTGATTGCAAAATTGACCAAGGGTTGGTTGCAATATTGACAGCCTTGTAGCCAATCATAATGTGCCACAACTACTCCTTGAACTTCGCCATAACTTCACGGAAATAGAGCAGTTTGTAGATTGAAAATGGGGTGGTGGTTGAAAATGGGTCGGCTACCATAACCCTAGAAGGATGCTGTGGACACTAGTATGTGTTCGATGGATGACAAAAATTCCTTCTATATAAAACAAGTGCAGATGTTCATCCGAGGAATTTAGTGTGAAAAAGGAGGTCTTGCATAGTAGTTTGACGTCGAGTGAGTGCTTTTGGATATTTTTAAATTAAGGGTCTCTTCCCACCATGTCAGAGGGTCGAGAGGCTATCGATTTCTACCAATCAAATTGCAAGAATCTATGAACTCTTGAAATTTCGGCGTCTGGATCCTTTACACTAGACAGCACAATTGAGAGCTCGTCGCCCTCCAAATTGACAATTCTGGCAGAAAATTAACTACATGTTGATGGACTTTTGACCATAGTTTGGGTCGAGCAAAAATGGACACCCAAACTATGATCGAGAGTCCGTCAAATTTTTTTCCTAGAAAATCAGATTTGTTTTCTCTTCTCACACATTTTGTTATTTGTTATTTGTTATTTGTTATTTGTTATCATTACAATGGGGAGTCTTTGCATTCAATGAACCTAGTTCCCTTAACCTACTTCCCTTCAATGGCCAATGCCACCTTTCTATTCCATTTATACCCTTCATATTCCTTGTTTGATGGTAAGAGCATGTGCTGTGATTTTTTTTTCAAGACCATTTTGGACTCCTTTCTCATGTTTTTTTATCTTTTGCTTGAAAAAATTGACACATGGGTGAGGTTTGGACTTTGGGCTTGGCCTTTGGAGGCTTCACACTATGGCTGTCCAAGTTGAGAGGCCGTGCCCAAACTACAGTCGAGAATTCAACAAAATAGGCTCTTTAATGGACATTTCTTTGGACTCTCACCCAAAGTTTGGGCACAGCCTCTTGACTTGGTCGGCCATAGTGTGAAGCGGCCCTAAATGACTCACACGGTATCCAAAAGGATGATTTCCACGGTTACCAGCCCAAGGTTCTAAGGTTACATTAGCATTTAATCTTGTCCATACGCTAGTAAAAAAATGTCAGATGTTACAATTCTCATTCTATGGAGGGATACACAAATTCATCTCTTCAATGAAGTATTTCATGTTTGATGACTGTGGCCATGTGTTGGGATTGATGATAAGTTCATTTTATATGATTAAGACCCCCTCCCCTTACTTTTGAATTTAAAGATGGTATTAAAAAAAGATTCATAATGGTGAGTAGTAGAGGAACGACACTACAATATAGAGTTGGTGGCCACTATGGGTAAAAAATGGGTCACTCTGGTTTGTAATATTGGACTGGTGGACACTTTGCAAGGGGGCAATTATTGAAAAATATTTTTTTCCTATTTACACTCTTGCTTGGAAAATGTTTTGATTCTATCAATTAATTTTGCATCAAGTGGATTTGGAATTTTCCCTCAAATTTTCCCTTGGTTACACTTAGTGACTTAGAGCTTTGTACAGAAAGTCAAAATACAAATTCTCATAGTAGATATTTTCGTCTAAATGGAAAGATTTGATTCATTCTATTTAGACTACTAATGAGAAAGTTATGAACAATCTTGTTTTGTGGGCAATCAAAGCATCTTCTTGAAAAAATAACTTATATTAAGATTCATTTTTGAACTCAATTTTCACAATTTTTTGAAAAAAGTTTTATAGGGGTTACTTCACTTGCTAGAACAAACTCACCTTTGGAATTAACATGTTTCAATTTCAACTTTGAGCTATTAGGAGTTAGGATTTTCTTTCAATCTCATATCTACTTTTATTTAATAAAATTTTAAAGAATAAAAAATAATTTAAAGTAATAATAATTTTGGTTACTAGACTTTAAACTCAATTCTTCAATATATATATTTTTTAAACTTTAATATCAGTAGTCCAAAAAATTTAAGCTAAGAAGATTCAGAGTTGTATAATCTAGAGCTACACAAGGTGCAAAAATCCATTTTCTTCACTTCAAACACAAATATATTACAAATCCACTTTATCAAAGTTATTGAAATTTCTTCTATACATTTTTATATTAGTGTAATGCAAGGTCCTATAGTTAGATATACAAAAAAAAAAAAAAAAAAAAAATTTGCTCTTTGCAATAGAAATGACAGTTTTGAATGTTTTAGTGTTCTTAAATTTAAGTACAATGATCATGAGTAGATGATTTATATCTCAATTCAAATTTCACAAATTACAAAAAATGACATAAAATATTCAATCAATTCCATTTTAAAGCAGCTAAACAAGCATGTGAATATGATTTTTGTGATTAAATTACCTTACAAATATTTTTTGATATTATTGGCAACTGAAATAGGACTCTGATATAATTTAGCATGTATATTTTGAACACTTCATGAATAAATTTTCAATTTGAAAACAACTCCCTAATTGAATTACAACTATATATCAAGTCATTGCACTTTTCACATAATGTAGAATTCTTTGAATGGCAAAGACAAATTTGAATGTCTATATATCCTTCCCTAAATGATTCAAGAGATATGTTCTTAAGTTGGACTTTTAAGTTTTTGCTTCGAGCATGTTCATCTTTGACTTAAAGTTGATAATTCAAATTAACCAAATAATCCTATTAGTTGCACAATAATTAGACAAAGCACCATGAGATTTGCCAAATCAATTTATGAAAGTCACCCAAGTAATACATCCCCTCCAAATAAAGTGAAACTTCTTTAAAGTAAGATTATTTAAACGAATTCCTATGACACTTATTATTGTGTGTCAGAGAATTTTCAATTTCTAGTCATATAAAGACAAATTGCAACTAAAGCTGCATAAAGTCCAACAATAACATGTGATAATAATGTGTAAAAATTATAGGAGGTCAAAATTGAATTGGTAGATTTTATAAAACTGTGCCTTTCCTTCAATGTCCACATGCTAAACAATGTGCAATAAATATCTATTTTTTCTTTGAATCTTTAGAGTTCACATGCTTAAATTTAAGTAATGCATACCTTACTAATTTATTATAAACCTACTGACAAGTGTAAGACAAGGCCATAAATAATTAAAAAATATAGGAGATCTTGACAACAATACCCAATAGTAAAGGTTGACATTCCTTACCAAATAATTAAATAATGATGGAAAATGTGATTTAGTGTGTGCCCAAAGTTCGTACAATCAGGGCATGCAAAAGTCAATAGTAAATAGTGCTTCCACTTGCAACCTAAATGTGGTGCTTGGCAAGCCATATTCACTATTGAAGTGGATCCAATAGGTTGACCCCCCCCCCCAAAAAACTTTGTTTGTCAACAATTCTCTCAAAACCAAGCCCAAGGGGCTTAGCCTTTATTTTTATTTTTAAAGGGTTTATGGTTTTAAGATTGTTACTCTAAACCCTAAGGCTCTGCAATCATCGCGTTGTTCCAAGGAAAAGGGTTGGTCGGTGAATAAAACAGAGGCCGGCGTCTGCTCAAACTCCAAAGGGCTCACTCCCTACCCAGGTTGCATAATTGAATCAAGTCACTTGGTTTTTTTAGAATTTTGCAGATATTTGTTTGTTTGTACTCTTCTTTCTATGCAATTAAAGAACTGGAGGGTAGACTTTCAAGATCATGGAATTGAAGAGCGTAACAGAGAACATTATACTTAGAAAAGGATTGAATTGACTTGAATTGATGTAAATGAATTGCATGATTTGAAGAGACGCAATAACAACTGCCTTGAAAGCCTAGTGTACCGAAAAAGAGAAAACGATAGCTCTAATTTCTATGAATCATGCGCTTTGATTCACTGAAATTGAAGTGGGATGTTTTTACAAGAATAAAAAAATGTTTGGTAGAAAACACTGGAGAAAAAAACAGCGTCGGAAGAGACTACGTTAGCATTTCAGTTCTCATGAAACACATGACAGAAATAATATGCCTCATTGACTTTGTAATAATAAATGAATGGGCATCTATGCTCAAGGTGGGCACCCCCCAAAACCGTCACTTTTTGCTACTGTTCCTAGTTACTATTATTATTCTTTCTGGTCAAATTTTCATTGATTTTCTTGTTGGCAGGTTCCAGTGCACCAAAGAATGCGACATTTGGATACCGTATGCAAAAGTTATGGAAGGTCAAAGTTTTCTTTGGTAGAATGTTCTAAAATTCTTTCTTCAGCATGCACACATATTGATTTTGGAGATGTACACACATATTTATGATTATTAGACTGGTCAATTCTCATAATTTTTTTTATTGGTAGATTCTAGCCATATGCAATTTTTTTGAAGGATCAAAGTTTTCTTTGGTAGATGTCCTAAAATTATTTCTTTGACATATATACATGTTGATTTGGGAGATGTACACACAGTGATGATGGCAGGTGTGTACCACCTTAGAAGGAAACCCATGCACTCGCTCGAACACACAATTACCCTTCTTTTTTTCGAGATTTTTTTAGTATATTCAACATCGATGCATATTTCAAGGATTTTGCAAGGAGGGTTTGCCTTGACATTGAAGAGGACGAAGTCTAACAGGTCTACATATCAATGTGAGCTTGCAGCTAACGATTAACCATGGTCATTGGGTCCATCTGCGTAGAGCTCAAAAGATTTGTTCAGAAGCAAGTGAAAATGCGAAACTTCAGAAAGACATTCCACAGTGAAAGAAATACGCTGACTGCCATGTACAGCACAGCCCTAACTTGATATTTTATATAAAACAATTCTTGAACTGGATAAAAAGTACGAGGAAGTTTTGAACAAGAAACTTTGATCGCCCAAAAATGAGTTTCACAGCTGAGAATGTACAGATTAAATGTCGAGGTTAGATTGTAAACTAGCTGTGGAATCCATAATTTTATTTGCTGCTACAAAGCACAGACTACCGATCCATGACTCACTGTGTCATAGTCTAAAGGATAAGTTTTGAATTCAACAAACTTTGGTCGCTCGCCCAAAAAATGTGTTGCGTAGTTGAGGACGTCATTTATTCCTTGAAAGTCGAGGCTAGACAGCAATCTAGTTGCCGAATCCATACAAGGTTCTGTTCTGTCGCTTCAGAGCATACAACACATCCATGGCGGTCACGTAGTCACGCTTCGCGTGCTCCGAGTACGTCACCGCATCTCGAATCACTTTCACCAGAAAGACCTTCAACGCAACACGAGTCTCGCCATAAATCAGCCCACTGATCCGCTTCACTCCGCCCCTCCTGGCCAGACGCCTGATCGCCGGCTTGGTGATGCCTTCGAGGGGGGACTTCTCACGACCCGCAGCTGCAGTTTTTTCTTTTCTCACGACAGCCATGACTCACAGATGGTGCAAAAGCACAGGAAGGAAGGAATTCACAAGGTTGGAAAATACAAACAAGTGCACAAGCTCAGCGAGATACAGACTGGAGACTGAAGACTAGAGAAGATATGGTGCAGATTGGAGAATGTGAGTGCAGAGCAGAGGAATATATAGATAGATGCAGAAAGGAGAGTGAAGAACGAAGAGTGGAGGATGTGGGGAGAGGGCAAATGGTCTCGCCACGAAAATGAGATTACCGACGTCTCGGGTGGTGGGGGGGAAAACTTTCGAAACTCGAATACACTCCTCACGAGACAAGAGACGGCCTGCAAGTTCCAAAGCATGTAATTCTGTAACCCTGCATGTTGACAACTGCAGGGGATGGTTCTCCTCGCACGCACATAGTGTTGACAAACTTTGCGTAACTGATATTGAGAAAGAGAGATCAACTAAAATTGCGCTAACGAAATGCAGCGTGAGGAATGTAACAACCACAATCTAAACCGTGAACCCACATGAAGCTTTGACATTCAAACATTCGTGATTAGCATGCATTCATTGACGCTAGAATCACATCAATCGCAGTCTACAATGCAGAAACAAAGGGCATCACCAGGTCACGAGAATGCTACGCTGGTTGTTGCGTTTCTTGTATTCGTTGCCTCCTTGGAGGTTTAGGCAAAACAGTCCCGAGCTGGCCACAAGCCATTTTCTCATCGTCTCCCCTACTGTTACGAATATGCACCACGAAGCCAGCATCCGCAACCCTATCCCTAAATTTCAAAACCTCGTCCAGAGGTGTCGACTCGAATGGCGAGCCTGGATGCGAATTGAACGTGATGAGGTTTATCTTACACGGAATGTCTTTCACAAGCTCCACCAGCCTCCTTGCATCGTCCTCGGAGTCGTTCACATCCTTCAACATGACATACTCGAAGAAGACCGCTTCCCCTGGCCGGTAAGTGATGATCTCCTCCTTCACGCAATCCAGCAATGTCTGTATGTTGTATTTTCTATTAATCGGCATGATTCTATCTCTCGTTTCGTCTGTGGTGGCATTCAAGCTCACCGCGAGGGCGCATTTCGAAGTTCGAAAAAACGTTCGAATCTGCGGCACCAGCCCTGAGGTGGAGATTGTCACCTTGCGCGGGCTCAGGTGTAGACCTTGATCGGAAATCATAATGTCCGCCGCTCTAATCACGCTGTCGAGATTGTGCAAGGGCTCCCCCATGCCCATGAAGACGACGTTCGTGACGGATTGTCCGAACTCAGACAAACACATGCGAGAAGCAACCACCACCTGCTCCACGATTTGCGCCGTGGAGAGGTTGCCACGCAGTCCCATCTTGGCGGTGAAGCAGAACTGGCAGTTCATGGCGCACCCGATTTGGCTGGAGACGCAGACGGTGATGCGGCCCTTGGGGCCAGGAATCACGACCGTTTCGACCGAGGCGCTATACTCTTCCACAAAGAACACGAGCTTGCGAGTGCCGTCCTTGGCCGTGTGAACGTCACGGAGCTGCAAATTGGGTGCGAATTCGGTGCGCTCTTCGAGAAGGGAGAGGAAGGATTTGTTCAGAAGAGGGATCGCGTCGGGAGACTCTGCCCACTTCCCGCTCCCGTAGAGGTGGCGCCACAAAATGGTGGCGCGGCTTGCTTTGTGGCCATGCGACTCCACCCAGCTCTGGAGCTCCGGGAACGTCATGTCCTTGAGGGAAATCTTCGGGAGAGCAGTCCCGGATGAGGAAACCCTAATTCCCGCATCATCAAATCCTGGAAAATCCGAGAGTGCGGGGGAAGCAGATTGAGCATTGAAAGCAGAAGCCGAGAAGCAAACGAGACGACGAGTACAGACACGAGGAGTGCGACGAAGTGTCACAGAAAAGGCTATCAGGCGGCCTGCATTGCCCACCAGGGCCGCCATCACAACAATTCTTGCTACAATCTACATCAATTCCTCCAATTCTACTCTCCAAAACATTCTTCAGGGTCAATTTCCCCCTTCAAATTGCTCGCGATTCCTCACCCGTCATCGCCAGAACGACGGAGAAGCTCTGGAGTTTCCACACACAGAGTCGAAAGCTACACAATCTATGGATCAGATGAGAACCTGAGAGATTGATACCCCGATACACCCCGTCCCCGACAGGATATGGGACCAAACACAAGAGAAGCAAGATAGGCTTTAAATCAACGGAGAACGGTGCTGCGCTGAGAACCTTAGAGATTGATACCCGGATTATTTCAGGGTATGATGAATTAGGGTTTGGGGGAGTGGGTTAGGGTTTGCCAAAACGCCGGGGAGGCAAAGAATTGGCTCTCTTTTCGCGCAGCACCAGCTCAGAGCGAAGCTCTGTTCTCTGTCGCAGTCGAAGCCCGCGGGGCCGTTGCAGAGCACGCTCAGGCACCATGGTGGCCACGAAGAAGACGAAGAAGGCGCAGGAGTCGATCAACAACAGGCTGGCCCTGGTCATGAAGTCCGGCAAGTTCACGCTGGGCTACACCACCACGCTCAAGTCGCTCCGGGGCGGCAAGGGCAAGCTCGTCATCATCGCCAACAACTGCCCGCCGCTGCGCAAGTCCGAGATCGAGTACTACGCGATGCTCTCCAAGACCGGCGTGCACCACTACAGCGGCAACAACGTGGATTTGGGAACGGCCTGCGGGAAGTACTTCCGGGTCTGCACGTTGAGCATCACCGACCCCGGTGACTCCGACATCATCCGCTCCATGCCCACGGAATAGAGACCGTGAGAATGGCGAGGGTCGTGGAGGATGACTGGACGACGGGTTGACGCAGGAATTTTTGGTTGTGGTAGACAGAGTGTGTCGCGGTGACGGAGATTGGACACGGGGTCTGTTGTGCCGCTGCTCTGGGTAGGTCGTTTGTTAGAAGGGGGAATGTGATAATTCCTTCCATTGTTCACAGTATTCAGAAATATGAGTAAGACCGCTGTCGAAAACACCATGGCTTCTCCTGTTCCTTGCTTTCTCTTATGTTCGTTGACTCTTATTTTGCGTGTTTGGTGCGTAATTAGTGTTAAGGGTGTCATGTGCCAGGGCAATTCTTTGGAATTGGACGATTGGTGTATCTGTGAATGTTGCTTTGAATTTATTTTTTTTCCTGGATGACGATGTCACACCATATATGGAATTTAATGGTTCGATTCCGAGTATATTTTTTTAAACTCACCAGGTCGATTTTGTCCTGCTATGTTTAATCGAGGTGAATTATGTTCTCTTTTGAGCTAGATGCAGATTCTTTGTTAGTTGTGAGAGAATTTCTGAGGATGATTTGAGGAAGAAGCTGATACTTCATGTGACTTAGGTCAAAAGCAGGGTAGGGTGCCAGGTAAGGCTTCCTGAAGCTTTTCAGTCTTTTGGGGTTGGACTGAGCTCCTAATTGTCAAAATTTCTCCTGTTGGTTATCATTTTATGGCAAGATTGCAATATGTACGTCTCATATTTGGAACAGGTCTATGTTTTAGTGACTTCCTGATCGATGACCTAAATTATGACCGTGTCACAATTCCTGTGCTCGCCTTCTCCGATCCGATTCCCTTCACCTTCCTCGCCTATTCACCCCAGTCGCTACGCTGGAATAGATGTCGTCTGCTTCAAAACTGGCAGAGTTCGATACATTTGGATCTAAGGCAGGGTGCATAGGATTCCTGTAGCTAGAACCAGGGATTTTCCGAGGAAATTTGCAGTTTGGGATAGTTTTTCACCGGGCTCTCTTCTACCTGCCCTTTCTCGATGCGCCAAATCATCTCACACTTTTCAGGTGGTCTCGGCACGTCCATCTGCAGCAAGTTCGAATGCACACAATGAACGTTTTCACAAGACAGGTTTCCTCTTCCTTTTGCTCAACTGTAAACACAGTGGACTTGAATGCTTTATCAAATTGTATTTGTACAAAGGATGGGTGCTAAGGTGTGCTTACGCATTTTCCTCCAGGTGGGAATGCCTCGTTCCAGCATTCAGCACCCCATGTCCCATTCCAGAAAACAGGTTTGGAGTGAAATTTCCTGCAGCCATCACTACATTCAATTTAGTACTAAACTTAGTTCATATCAACATTACCTAACTTGCAATCTCTTTGAACCACCCATAGGTTGACCACTTAAGCAATTCTTTGCATGTTCTGGAGCAGCAGTATAAGGTATAAGGCAATGTAGGAAGATAGAAATCACGGGGATTGCAATTTTTTTTGGTAATTTGCTCACTATTTCCTACTTTCTTGCTCACTACTTTAAGACATGTGTCATGACCTTATTAATCCCAACCTTGAAAAGGAGAAAACAACACATTCCAAGCATTGGTTGGAAATAGCTCCACTTGGGCATGGATCCCTGATTGGGAATGCATGGTTGTACCATATTAGAGAGGATTCTATTGTATTTATCAAATCAAAGTCTTTGAGATCAACCCTTAGAGGATCCCTTAGTTTCTGTTATTTTTTTTCTTCTTAGATCTAAATTGGAGCATCTGCATGGTTTAGTGGCCATTCTATCCTTTTCACAAATCCTGCCTGGTCCAATGCTTAGGGTCAGGTCAGTCAGAAAGAGTTTTCCTGAACACCAGGGTGAAGAGCTTACTCGGGATTCATCTCTCTTGGTTTGTAAGTTGCGTCTTCGTCGTCAGCATTGATGTGACCATGCATCGTCGAGCGGAATTGGTCGTAAGTCCAGTAGAATGGATCCAACATCTCCTTGCTAAGCACTTTGTGCAAAACGCCCTCGCCAAAGAATGCTTTCTCCCTCTTCTCCTGCACCCATGCCCAACCTGGTAAATAAGGTGGAGGGCACTAGTAGCCGATCATTTAAAGCAATTTTGGAGCAGATGGTGAGCAGTATGAGGTGGGGGGAAATTTTTCCCATGTAGGAAGGTAGGAAATACGGGGGTTGCAAATTTTTCAGAATTTTTATTCCTGATTTCGTAGAGTCTTCCAATTCACTAGTAGAGTCTTCCAATTCAAATCATTAAAGAACTACTTTCTCCATTCACTACTTCCTACTTTTCTATTCACTACTTCGGACAGGACATGTGTCATAACTTTATTAGTCCCAACCTTGAAAAGAACAAAAAAAATACCCATATTCCAAGCTTGAGTTCCAACTTAAGGTTGAAAATAGTGCACCCTACAGGTTGGATATTGGGCATGGTTGACAATTGGTACCTCTATGTTACACTGCTGTGCACTAATTGATCCAAGTAGTTAAGAGAGGCTTCAAAATTTTCAAGCAACTAAATTTGTGGAACAAAAATACTAGATGTTACAGATTTGCCCAAGTATTAATTTTATTGTGAAAATTAGTACGGCATCTATTTAGCCTGCCTACTAGTCACAAAATTTATTCTTTTGTAAATTAGTGTCACATACACAGGATAAATCAATGTAGAGTGTATTGTGTGACTAACGATCAAGAGCAACGAATTTACATGAAATTTTAAGAGCATTGGATGAAGGTGTTTGATAATTAAAACCTTCTCTAATTCATGCTTCATGGGGTCCAGAAGCTCTTTGGTGCTGTAGTGAACTCCAGCACGCTCCAACTCAAAAGGATCATATTGTTCGTTGATGATGTCCCGGAAAATTCGTCTGTTGCCAGATTCCTTTGCATACCGCATTTGTTGGTAATCTAATACATACATAAATATAGTGGCAGAGTTCAAAAAGATGCATCGCTTACTTCTCATTTCAAAAAATCATAACTGATGTTACAAAACTCCAGAAATTGTGCAACAAAGTGCAATCTTTGACATCTCATTTTTTTGTCTTTGCAATAAAATTCACTTCATATGTTTTATCAAATTACAAAAAAGAGACCTACGGCCTTCAACAACAAAAAATGGACCATGATCATGCAGAACACAACAGTTGCGTTCTTCGAGACGTACGAAGCTTTTTGGAGATTTGATCAGGAGTGAGCTTCTTGAGCTTCTTGGCAATCTGGTTCTGAATGTGGTGATACACATGCCGCTCCCACTGCTTGTACATGGCCGCTTGCTTGTCATCGTGGTTGTGCTTCTCCCGACGCAGCAGCTCCGTCACGTCTTTCATCACGCCGCTCTCGTTCTTCATGCCTCCAAACACCTCCTGCATCAGCTTCTGGAACGACGCTTCCTCCTTGGTGTCCCGAAGCGCCTGCTGCTCAAGAATCTCCTGTTTTTCATACGTACCCTCCATCTTGTCAGTGCTCCTCTTCGCTGTGACAGAGGTTATGTCGATCAGCAAGTCCTTGGATCCATCAAAAAGTACAACACATCTGTGTGTTTTTCATTGAGCAGAAGGACTTGACATTACGTCGGGTGATGATGCTCAAGAGCTGGCTAGGAGAGTTGGGTTTAGTCCTTTTTGAAGTGAAGACCGCGGCAATTGTTCTTGCCAGTGGCGGTTTTCACCACGTTGAGGAGACAAACAATCCTCCACGGCTCCACACACAGCGTTAATCGAACTAGTTTCTTGGAATTCATGGAATCATCGAGGATCAACATTCTACTTGAATTCAGGGCTCAGAGTAAAAATCTAAATGGCGGCGCCGCTGGCTTTGTGATGCGTGGTGTGAGTATTTGGAATCTGTGCTACATTCTTTGAGGTGCACTTTGCGGATTTGCGGTGTGACGGGAAAGCAAAACAATAGGGGGTGTCAGAGTGCGAGACTTGTGCTCTAAGGAGTTGGGCAATGGAAATTTCAAAGCTCTCCGAGGGGTCTTGGGTTCAGAATCGCACAGGGATGGATTTGGAAACAAACAAAAGATTCTCAGAGCAAGTACTGCAGGTTTTTGCAGCTAATGGAAACAGGAAGCCAAGTCTTTTACAGCTAATGGAAGCAAGAGCACTAGTGTGGAAGAAAGGAAGGCAAGCATTTTCAGTTAATAGAAGCAGGAATGCTAGACTGCGGGCCTAAACATGTGAGTACATGACTTCAGGATTGCAATTTCGTGAGCAGTGGCACTTTTCTTTCAAGGCATTGACATGGTCGAGGAGCCTAATGTTCACAAGATTTGGATCGACCTACTACTATCACTTGAATCTGTTTTGTAAATCCCCAGGCAAAAGGAGAGAGACGACACGACGAAGACGAGAGTATGGTGGAGTCACGAACCTCATATTCTTTGATGCTGTGATTGACAAGGTCGCGGGGCTGCGGCCGCGGCGTCCATTTCCTGCACAGCCAGCCCCCTCCTTTCTTCCGGTGGATCCGGCCCTCAGGATTGACAATCCTGCAGTGGTGCTTTTCGCGTCCAGTCAAGGAGTACATCAAAAAAACTTTCTAAACCACGAATTTCACGAGGATACGATGAGACTTTGAGATTTCGTAGAGTTAGTTAAACCTAAACTCTCATCAGCGACCTCTCCACTGCAGGGATCGGAAGTAGTGAGCTTACTCAGCCGTGCTTTGAAGAGGCTTAGAATTTCATAGACGAGCACGACGGTCTCACTCTGTGGACAGAGAGAGTCAAGTGTCGCTTCATGAATGTCCGATGCTGGTTCACTCGCATCCTTTACTGAGAAGGAGAGAGATGTGAAAATGGTAGAATCTGAGCAAAACATGTGTAGAGAGGAAGAGAGCTCACTATAAACACACGATAATACAAGGGGGTTGCAACAACAAGGATACTTTCTTGTCGCCCGACGCAACAGCGCGGTGCAAGCGCCAGTGAACAGGAGGCCCCGGCTTGTCGACGATCTGCGGCACGGCGGTTTGCAGCGGCGCTTGCACGGTGAAGTCCCGCGCGTCGACGACACTCTCCAAGGGGTCGATCCACTTCTCAAGATATGGAGGCTTGCCTTTGTACTCCCCCCATCGCACGTTCTTGCCGATCTGCGGTCGCTGCGGAAACCGGAGCACTTTGCGGTTGGGGTACACGTCGGGACTGAGGTACATGGGCGGCTTCCAGATCCCGTCCTTCTGGTTGCGGATGATGGCACCGTTCTCTTGCCATTGCCCTGGCTGCGTGAAGTCGAAGCCGCCGAAGGGGTCCGGGGGTACGTAGTCGGGATCCGAGGAGCCTCGCTTGTCCAGCTTCTCCTCCTCGTATTTGGTCAGCCTCCTCGGCATCTTGCTTGGTCACGAGGTTAGGGTTGTGATTGCTGATGATTTCGTGCGTTCATGAATTGATCAACTGCCTCTGCTGCCACACCTCCAATCCGGGAAAGCTCACTCACCATTCGCAGGTTACTGGATATTTGCTGCAATTCTGATGGTCGCTCAAGCGTCCACAATGCTGCATTGATCTTCGTTTCGGTAATTGAAGCAGACGCATCGATGGATCGTAACACTTCCAGTTTATATGTCAGGTCATGGATAGTAACGCTTCACTTTCTCTTCCTCATATTTTGTCAGATTCCTTGGCATCTTGGTTGTTCACGAGTTTAGGGTTGTGATTGATGATGATGATTTGGGGTTTCATCGAGGTCCGGGATTGATCAACCGCCTCTCCTGCCACACCTCCAATTCAATCCGAGTTGCAATGTCTGTCGCATTGTAAGGCCTGGGTAAACTCACTCATCAGGGTGCTGAATTTGCTGCAATTTTGATGGTCGCTTGCTCAGGAGTCAGCAAATGCTGTATTGATCTTTGTTTCGGTAACTGAAGCAGACGCATCGATGGAGAGTAACACATGCAGTTTATATTTTATAGTAACTCTTCCAGTTTCTCCTCCTCGTGTGTTGTCAACCTCCTCGGCATCTTGTCTTGATTGTTCTACGAGGTCAGGGTTGTGATTGATTATGCTTCAGTGTGCTTACGAAGGTCCGAAATTCCTCAATGCAATGATGAGGCGCCGTTTCCGCAGCTGCAACCTAAACTGCATTGTAAGGCAAGGGTAAACTCACACACCATTCGCAGGTAACTGAATCTGATGCAGTTTTTGATGGTCTCTCTCTGGAGTCAGCTATAGTGTTACCGTCTTCGTTGCGGCAATTGAAGCAGGATGCGCATTAACACTTCAATTTAGGGCGGTCCGGATCGGAAAGCTTACACTACGAATAGCCTAAGAACTTCTTCGCCTTGGGAGTCCAGTTTGCTGCCCATGGTCGATCGAAAATCTTGGCGAATTCCATGTGTTCTTTCTCAGATTGCTCCCTGGATTTCTTGCGTGGCAGGGGTTTCGGTGCAGCTGGTCTCTTGGGCTCCTTCTCTGGTTCCTCTTCTTCTGACTTTTCTTGCTCTTCGACCTTCTCGACCTCTGCTTGCTCCTTGGTCTCAGACATCGTACTCAATGCGAGCTCGGAGAATTCAAGGTACGAAGAAATGAACACCCTGCTGTCAAGGCCTGATCGATTTCGAGATTGGGAAAAAACTGTGTTGCGATTGATTCTCTGAGGCCATTGAGACTTCCGGTTGAATCGTCATACTCCTAAATCTGAAGCGCATATACTACAGTGTAACCGAGTTTACGAAACTGAAAAATACGACTTATGATATGCACCCGATCGAAGCTATGGTTGGCATTTTGCAAATCACTAGAAAATTCGTACCAAGACTTCTATGCCAGAGAAAACACATAGAATCCCCTAATGATAGATAGGAAACAAAAGAATGACATGCGCAGCGAGGTGCAGATGCTCAAAGAAAGGGAAAAAAAAGAGTACCACAAAAATCACATCCACGCAAGAGAATCAGAAAGATACTGTAATTGCAATCGTCTCCGCAAATGTCTACAAGAGGCCGCTGAAGATCCGAGTCCTGGCGACGGAGAGGAATGCGAACTGAGGAGCTCTCACCTCATGAAGTTCGTGTGATAGTTCGTAGTAACTGTCTGCCGAAATTCCTGGGAGCGAAAGTATGGATTGAAACGGTCACTGCGAACACACCAATCTCCGTTCCAACAACTGGTCAACGAATGGGAAAGCTCCAGAGTAGGCTCTTAACCACCAGTTGTGTTTGTAACCGCCAGTGTCACAGCGTTTGGACAGAGCCCCACAATTTTCGAGGTCGTAACTTTCTTCAAGGCACTCACGCTGTGACCGACTGACGGAGAATGTCTGGAAATAGTCGAAGAAAACCCGCAGGCATCAATGCAGGAACCATACAGACCCAACCAACTCATGTGAATTGCTCGTCTTCCACGTACATTATGCGCTTCTGGCGCTCGTCGTCACATCCGTCGTCACTCACTGCACGGAAACTCGAGTGCTTGATTCGTACTTCTCAGTCGGTTAAACTCACGACGTCTTGATCCTCCTCTTCGCTTCTCTCACTCTACCATGTAGTGGCTTGTTTCAGGAGGGTGTCTTGGGTAGAGAGTTTTTGACAATTCCAAAAAACGGGGAACGTTGTGCCACGCGTTGTGCAATCTGTAGGTGAGAGACAGAGGGAGACAGAGAGGGAAGAGACTGGGTTAGTTGGTGCGAGAGTGGGTTAGTGATCCAGCGAAGAGATTAATTGTAGCGGCATGGTCACAATTGCTGCTTCTCGTGCTGCGACGGCGGCGTCATCAGCGTTGGTGCAGTCACGGAAAGACTACAACCCGAGGACGACGCCAGTATCTTCTTCTTCTTCAGCCGCAGCTGCTGGTTTGGGGTCTTGCTCGTCCTTCAGTCGGTTGTAAGCAAAGCATTCAATGCGGAGCTCAGTCGAGCGTCGAATTTGGGCGCCAGGAGAGGATCTGTGAGGATCTGAACGACCGTAGCCTCATCGTTGTGGACGTCGGCGGGGGGACGGGCTTCACCACCTTGGGCATTGTCAAGACCGTCGACGCTAAGAATGTCACCATTCTGGACCAGTCGCCTCACCAGTTTGCCAAGGCGCCGCTCAAGGAATGCAAGATCGTGGAGGTTGATGCTGAGGTTTTGTGCTCTCCCATGGACTACGCCGATCGCTGCGTCTCTGCTGGAAGGTACGCATTCTCCTCCTCGCTCATGAATTGAGGAGGAGAATTGAAGTGCAAATGCTGAATGCACTACATCAATGGTGATCGACGAATTCGTCCATTCCTCGCAAATTCCCGAATGCTCAAGGAATTAGGGTTCGAAAGTGGGCGGTAGAATCGTAGTGCAAATGGTGTCTCAGCAGCATCAATGTCGTCTAATTCGTCCGTTCCTCGCAATCCCCGTGACATTTTCATGAAATTCGGATCCCCTGCAGATGGGGCCGAAAGCAGAGGACGTGAGACGCCCTGGAGCCCATTTTCCTTCGCTTATCGGTTCGTTGTGAGGGTGGGGTGGGGTTGGCTTCGCTGTCCTACGTGCTGGTGCCCATCTACATGTGGCTCAAGAATCTTGTAGTACCGAAGGATCAACCCATTTGAAGAGCATCAGGTCTCGTGATCGAGCTTGGAAGCGCTGTGAAGGCCGGTTCGCGAGTTGACTGCAGATGCGTACTTGCGAGGTAACGAGTACTGTGAAGGTCGCATTTGTTGCAGATTAGAGGGAGAAACTCAATAGCATCACATCTCGTGAGGTTGCGAGTTCGCTTCAGCTTCGTGCTTGTGAGGTAACGTATACTGTCAAGGTCGCATATATTTGTAGCAGATTAGAGGTAGGAAACGCATTTGATACTCACCAGCTCAGTGAACACCGGAGTTGCCTTCACGATCTTACTTGAGAGGTAACGTCTACAGTCAAAGGTCCCGTTTGTAGCAGATTAACAGGGAGCAACGCATTTGAAGATCGTCACCTCGTGAGCTTGTAATTATAAACTCGGTGATCACCGGTTGCGATTTGGCCTCATGATCTTACTTGTGAGGCAATATCTACTGTCAAGGTCCCGTTTGGAACAGATTAGACTGAGGGAGCAACGCACTGAAAATCATGACCACATGAGCTTGAAAACTTGGTGAACACCGGTTGTGAATTAGCTTCAGCTCTCTTACTTGTGAGGTAACGTCTTCTGTCAAGGTCCCGTTTGTAAATAATCACCTCATGAGCTTGTAATCTCGGTGAGCACCGCAGTGAGCTGACTCTTAAATTCATATTCTGTAGTTTCTCAAGGTCCCATCTGTAGCAGATTAAAAAAATAACCGAATTTGTCCATCTCGATAGCTTTTGAATTGTTGCTGAGTTTCCGAACTCGTGCTGGTAGTAAGTAAGCTTTCCCCATCTTGTGAGCTTGTGCGCTCGTGCAGGAGTTGACTTCAGCTTTGTGCTTCAGGTCGGTAACGTATGCCGTCGAGGTTCAGTTTCTTGCAGATCAGAGGTAACTGAATTGGTCCATCTCGACAGCTTTTGGTGGTTAGTTGCCGAGTGCTGGTCAACCAAGGAAGGGCAACAGATCTATTGATTCTTCGTAGGAGTTAGAAATTCGGGATCCCTTTCAGGCCTTCGTGATTTTGATTCGCAGGGATGCAAGATGGCATCTTCATGTCGGTAATTCAGTGAGGAGGTTCGTAGTTTTGGTGCTTCGGAGAGTGCATGCCATAGCTTTTACCGACCATTCATCACAAAAAAACAAAGTACTCCATCCGTCCATCCCGAAATGATTGTCCACACTTTTGAATGTCATGTTCTTTTAAGGTTGTTTTGAATAGGTCCAAAAAACATTTCCTTGTGGCTAATTTTATTTAGGTTACAATGAACACATGCAATGTTCTCCATTGATTCTAGTGATATAAAATTTGGAACCTTTCTTAATTATGTTTTTCACAATATGGTCAATGAAATTGACTCGAAAAGATATCAACAGAACTGTGGACAATCATTTCGTTTTGGGACAGAGGGAGTATTTGTTTTGAAAACAAATACCATGTGTGATTGGCTACAGTACTAGTTGACCCATAAACGACGCAAAGGACGTTTTACGGCCGATGAATGACAAAGAATCTCTCCATGTAGGACAAAAGTGAAACTATTCATCCTCCAAATTTTGTGTGAAAAGGGAAGGTCTTCTACAGTAGTTTGTCTTCTAATGTGTATTTTTTCATTCTTTTAAGCCAACAATTCACACGGTATCCAAATAGATGATTTCCACAGTGACCGGCTCGTTGTTTAAAGGTTAATAGCCCTCTTGCAAGTCACAAATTTGGTATTTGATTCATTGTAAGGTAGCATGTCCATATTCTACCCATGCTCCAAAAATTGCTCCTACTTTTGTATCATGATTTGTTACTACAAGAATGAAAAACTGTCCATTGTTGAATTGGTGCCAATTGGGGATTCTAGTGCACAATTTTATGAATGATTGGGGACTGAGTTTGATTTGGAAGTAGACACAATTTCAGTGTAAATAATGTGGAGTTATGAGTGGTGGGACACTTTGTGCCATCCTAGGCAATTACATGCACCATGATGTTTAAGTTTAAGGTTTGCCGCCATGTGTTCATTATTTAACTCCATTTGCACCATTGTTGGACAACTCTTTGACATTTAATGGCAGTACCTATGGACTTCAATAGCACCCTACTACTGCGAGCTTTAGAAAATCATATCTAATTCAATTTAAATCCAAAAACTATGAATCAAATTGTGATGGATGTCTCTTCTTCTCTTCTTTTCCTGAAAATTTGTCAGAAAATGCTTCGATCCGTAGAGAAGAAATCCTAAGCCAATATGCTCTTAAATGGACAATTTCTGCACCTCCTACCTTATCCTTCTGTTGTCTACATCTTCTCATTGTGAACTTGCACACATGTTTGGCCTTCAGATGTGTGGTCTCGTGAAGAACAGTCGGACTCCAGAGCCGAGATGCTTCTGCCACAAGTGCCTGGAACGAGTGTTCTCGGTAATTGTTGTGCCTAATGTTTGGATTGAATCCCTACCGGAAGTATCTAGCTATGGTTTCTTGCACTAAGGTAGCTTAACCTAATACCAACCGTTGACCTAATACCACCCAAATGTAGGGCCGTCATTGATTCTATAGTGAGAATCTATGACAATAGTACATGCCTTAACTTTGTAGTAGGTTAAGGCATGTACTATTGTCATAGATTCTCACTATAGAATCAATGATGGCCCTACATTTGGGTGGTATTAGGTCAACGGTTGGAATTGGGTACATCTACCTTAGCTCGGTGAGAATCTGGTTTGCATGGAAGCATTTGGGGGGGATTCTGATATACAGGAAATACACAAAATTGAAGGTATGTAAGGTAGTGTGCTCTAAAAGCACCCATCTTCTTCAAACCACCCCTATTTTTAGGTGAAGAATGGAGATGGGGGTGATCCTTAAATCAGTGGACCAGTTTAGCAATTGAATGCATGGAAAAAAATTAGTTTTCTATTGCAAGAGCCAATCATTGTCTTTGATTTCTGCTCATCTCTTTACAAGTTGCAAGTGGACAGATTTCGGGAAGACCTATGGTCACAAATAGGTGCCTATGCTCCAAATCTTTGAAAATTTATAAGTAATTCAAAAATGCTTGGAAAAATACAAAACCACTTGTGTTAGGTTCCACATCTATTTTTCTTTCTTTGAAAAATGATCTAAAAATGTTTCGGCCCACGGAAGCCTGTGAAAAAGGCAGACCAGCCCTTACATGGTCATTTTAAGAGCATGCTACCGTAGTCTTCAGTTGGTGTCACTTGTCATTTCTCTAAGGCTTGAAGGTGGGATCCTAGATGATAAACTCTTAATTTACAGCAACCTGCATAGAAGGTTGGAGTTGTTTCTCTCTCTCTAAGGGTCGCTTTACACCTAAAGGCCAGGCCAATTTGTTGTGTCAGAGGCCAAGAATCTTTACTTGTGATTGGACTAAACTGTGAAATTGGTCACAATCCTTTTATACCTAGAGGCCAAGTCAATTTGATGGAATGAATTTTATATTAAAAAAAGACATGATCTAACATGGCCCGAGCTCTCTAAATTGGATGCACCAAAAATGGGAGGCCAATTCTTAGCCCAGGGGTCAATGTCAATTTTTTTTTTAATTTTTTAATTTTATTTCATTTTTCAACAAATTATATCTACTAGATGTTGTGCAATCAACCTCGAGGGGAATTGGCTCGGCTTCTAGGTGTAAAGTGGCCCTAAAAATTTTAACCCTTCTCTCTCTCTCTCTTTTATAGGTTTTATTGAATCAACCTGTCTTCTTGGCCCTAAGACCTTTACATATGGGAGAATTGGCCCCATTGTAATCTTATTCTAATGTGTAGTTGAGGACGGTATCTAGCCTAAGGAGAACTACAATTTTGTGCAATCGGAACATAAGAAATTGGCCCGGCCTTTAGGTGTAAAGCAGCTTTAATATAGAACTCATGACTTTCAATGATAAATTGTTGATTGTTGAATTCGCCTATCATGTGCATCTCTAGAGGCTCAATTTCTTAGCACCTTGTTGCTTGTTGTGAAGACGCTTGGGGAGGTAAAATTGCTAGGTTGTTGATCCTTGTCTTCACTATGAAGGGGGGATTATTGAGCATCTTTGAAATTTTCAAGTCTGTCTCAAGTTCTACAAACTTTGGTTGTAGAAATTTCTAAACAAATATTAGAGTCTAAAATTAATGATCATTAAGACCAACTTTAAAGAAAAAAGTGAACCTCGGTCCTATGGTCAATGCACTTCCAAGTGCACTTCTGGACAAGTGCCTACATCATCTATATGATGTAAAAGGATGTCTCCATCAAAATCTAGAACGTGATGTCCAAGATGAACGCTATTATGAAGAATCCAAACGAAGATCCTTTGGGTAGCTTGGTGATATTGACATACAATAGGCACTCTAGGATAGGCAATAAATCTTTTAAGACTAGATAATCTCATCATCATGAATCAATCACCTCGTATGTTGTTCTTTGTGCTAGTAACAAATGACTAGAGTTTTTAAGGCTTTGTATTTGGATCTATAAACTTTGGCAACAAAGTCTTAGGAAGAGTAACAATCACTGAATATGACAGGGCATATCTAGATGTACATATCTATTGTCCATTTCAAAGAATTTTTAGTATCTACCTACACAAAAAAGGAAATTTTATCATTCAATTTTGGAGCTTGATGATGGAGTAGTGAAAGTTTTTAAATTTTACTTACTAAGCATAAATGGCAACTTGTATTTGAAATCACCTAATTTTCTTAAACATAAGCTAGTGACCTCTTTGAGAGAGTAATAAATCCCTAGACTATTGTAGAAAACTATAGATTCAATGTAATTTATAAAATACAAAGGTTATAGTGTAATTGTTGTGATGGTCTTTGCGTTGAAGTTGGATTAGACTTACTTGAATTGTATAGGGTCTATTCATTAAGTACTATAGTTTTGTAGAGCATGCTTTAGACTTTTTGCAAATTTTACTACACTCTAGCAAATTTACACTTTTAAATTTTTAAATATGATTTTTAATTGGTTTTTAATTAAAAATAACTATTCAAATAACTCAAAATTTTGGTATCATATTGTTGTTGTCATATCATGGTACATCACATCTATAATTCAAACAAGTATACTATACAAATGCCTTACAAACAAACATCTTGGATCCAAAAAAATATTGTTGTGATAGAAATAGTTTTAGTGGGTAAATAAAAATTAGAGTGATTTGTATTAATTATGTAATAGGACAAATATCTTTAAATCTATTCCAAAGTGGATTCAACAACATTTCAATTGAAAACTATAGGTCATCTATGATAGTACATAAAGTCTTAAGGCCCTTTGGTTCATTAATAATCTCCAAATTCTATTCAAATTATCTACATGGTTATATTATCTACATAATTATATTTTCTACATGATTATATTATCTACATTTTTTTCTTCTCTAATTTGAAGCATACGTATGTCAATTTTTTAACAATATCAATGGGAGCAGATTTAAAATGATGTACAACAAAATATTAAAGTCATTGGGCTCAAAAAAAAAGAATTGACAATTTTTTGTGTGGTTCTAAATCTTGGTGAAATAATTAAGTACTAACCAAATACAATGCAAGGTATTTTTAATTTTTAATTTTTAATTTCACTTGGTGTAAAACAAGTATACACACCTCTGAAAAATTTGTGACTCTAGTGGAGTTGGCCTTAAGATATTCAGATTGCAATTTAGGGTGATCATAGGTTTGTCTACCTTGAGGGACTAAGGTAAAAATACCTATTTTGACAATCCCCCTCTCCCAATGGTTGTATATGATGACCTATTGTAGACAACAACTGGATCTACTATTCATTGAAAAAATCCATTTGTTTGAAACCTTCTCAAGTTCTCATTCATTCATTTCTCTTCCTTCTTTGCTTAGGAAAAAGTGCCAAAGCTAACCGTAGTAGGTGAATCTATGAAATTGGAATGGATCCAAATGAAAAATCCGCATTTACATTAAAGAAAATATTCCTTATGTTTGTACGTATTGAGTTCAATTTTTGAACAAATTTTCCATATACTATAGGCTGAATGCTTAACCTCTAAATGCCCAAGGCACCAATTTTTGGTGTAAACAATATTTTGAAGTAAAATAAAACCTAACCAAGTTGCTATTTTTAACAATGTAGATTTTTGAATTTTTTGGAAGCCTAGTTTTAGCATGAAAAAAACAATTTTGAAGATGATTGATTATGATTTTTCTATTCAAAATTTTGTGCAAGGGTGTCCATTGCAATCTTGACTTTCTGTAGTGTTGAGGGCTGTTGGAAATGAGCCTCAAATACACTTGATCTTGGACAAAAAATCACATTAGAAATTCATTGGAAAAAATTGTAGAGTAGATTTTGAGAAGCCATAAATTGATTGGGGTTATGCATGTTAAACCCTTTATCTTCATATTTGTTGGTGTCCAAATTTTTAGATTTGACATGTGAAAAGAGGATTGAAAGCCTTCAAATCATTATAACACCCTCATTATCAAACACTATAATCTTTTGATCCATAAATGATATTGTTGTATTTTCTTTTCCTATGCAATCTCCAACATGTCTAGTTTGGATTTGTAAAATTACAATTCGAATAAAATTATGACAACTTACCAAAATGTTGTTTTTTTGTTCAATTTAGAACAAATTCTTAGAAGCTTAGGAAAGGCCTCAAGCATTTAGGGGTTGAGTTGTCGGAAATAGGTACTTCTACCATAAATTTCTCTTCAAATCACTGAGGGAAGCAACCCAATCCTGATCACTATCCATTATGGCAATGTAAGGTGGTGTAATTTTGTGCAAGAGGTGAATAATAGCCATTAATTATGGCACAGTTCCCAACGCAGTTGCAACGCATTATGATTGGCCACAAGACTTTCAATACCCTTGGTAGATTTTGCAACCATCCCTTCGTCGGAAATAGGAAGGTCTATATGACTAGTATGGGTGGAAACAAGAATCTTCAGCTAAAAAATTCATAGTGATTATGTTTTGAGAGAATAAAAATCTGAAAAATGATGGAAACCTCATGAACTCCTATTTCTGCACATGGAAAAATTCCCCCCTTTGTTGAAATGTGCCTTGCGAATACGTATATTGCTTAAATGGTCAGAAACGGGTCGCCTCCTTTGTAAGTAAGGTGGAAACACCCTAAACCATCCATGTACCTAATTCCATCACCATGTACCAACAGAGGACATTCTTACTATGAAAATGTGCACCCTTGATACATAGCGATGGAATTGGGTACAAGGACGGTTTAGGTGTCTTCACCTTAACTTCATTTGAAAAAAAAGAAGGGGGAATTCGAAAAAGAATGGGACGGCCTGTACGACCAGAACAAAATAGCGCTTCTTCTTTTTGGGGTGTGTCGGTGCTTGATTGCTTGTACACTGTACACTGTACAGTACCTTCCTTTTTGGCAGGTAAAAGGCAGGGGCGGCAATGAGAACCCTAAACCCAAAAAATAAAAATAAACTGAAAGAGCATACTGATTTAACTTCCACCTGAAGGCATCCGTCAGATGGTGGCCGAGAACAGCCGGACAACTGAACTGCACCAGTCCCACACCCCACCAACCCAAGAGGGGGGCATTTGGGGGCCAGGGAGGATTGACACCTGTATAAGGGTAAATGTAAAAATTGCCCCCTAATTTGTGCCGCTTAAATTTTTTATTTTCATCATGCCTCCTAGCTAATTCGGGGCCTCTGATTGCAAATATGAATTCAGAACTTGAAAATTTTATCATATGTGGCAAATAAAAGACTTCAGTGTTTTCTGCAGTGGTAAAACACGGGGCAATACAGGGGTCAGTCCTCCCTGGCCGCATTTGGGGGGCTTGCATGAGTGAGTGTCCTTGGGATGAGAAGGACTATGTGGATGAAATGCATCCATCCATCCAAGGGCAAATTGTATAGTAGTACTCCAGGAGTCCAGGACCAGTGATCCCACAATTGGGTTATGGAATTTAGTGCAATATGCCACCTTCAAGACAACAAACATAAACTTTGGCTACCTTGAGAGTGAGTAGTATTAAAAAAGAAAAGAAAATAGAAAAGAAAAGATTTTGCAAGTTATAAGGAAGGGATTATTTGGAATTACTATTACACATAAACTAACCAAATAGATGCTAACTCCAACGTGAAGGAAGTTGCAGAGTGGCTATCAAAATTCTGTTGTTTGTGGCAACTTTTGGCTAAAATCTAATATTTTTTTCAATGAATGTTCTCCCATATACATTTTAGCTACTGGAATTTTTTTTTTTAAGTAGCAATGGAGAGCGAATTTTAGCCAGTTCTTCAGTTGGGGAACACGACAAGACGGACGGACAGGTGTCAGGAAAGCTCCTTGGAATCGTCTGGGCCAAGATTGGAGGGGAAGATCTCGAAAACCCCGCCGAGGCAGTGAACGCTGTCATGGGCAGCAGGGAAGTGAAGGACAAGTCCAGTACCATTTGCAGTTCGGTAGTCGACTGCCTGTGCGGCCACTGTCTTGGTAACTTACTAACTTTAACAGAAGGTCCGATCTCCGACTGTAGTAGACTGACTTATGTGTTTGGACCGATCTCCGACCGTAGTAGATCATGTGTTTGGACTGATCTCCGACGGTGGTAGACTATCTGTTTGGACCGGTCTCCGACAGCAGTATGCGTTTGGACTTTGGGACCCAACCCAAGCCTATCCTATCAAAAATATGAGCCCACTGTGGCTGGCGTTTTGTTTTTGGTTGGAATTCAGTTCCGTTTCCTTTTGTCTCAACGAAGAAAATAAAATAAGAAAAACAAATAATTGAGCCCACAAAGTGAGTGATTGCTGGAAGGTCGGAAGGTCGGAACACCCGAATCAGGCCAAACTGAAGAAGGAAGTAGACCTCTCATTGGCTGTTTCCCATTCTGCTGTGGACGGCGCAAAAAGAAAAAACGGATTATCAATCACTCAATCACTTCCCGGAACTCCATGACATCAAGGTAAACCAGACTATAAGGTGGGTACCCCCAAAATCGCCACTTTTTGTTACTGAGACTAGTTACTATTATTAAATTTGGTCAAATTTTCATATGCTCTTGTTGGCAAGTGAAAGGAGGTTCCAGCGCACCAAAGAATGGGACATTTGGATACTGTATGCAAAAGTTATTAACCCCTAATTGCCTGGGCGACCATATATGGTCGACCTGAAATTTCAGGCTCATTTTGCAGTGGGCAGTTAAAAACGTTTGACCGTTTTAAAAAATTTTACGGGCAGTTTGAGGGTTAACTATTGAAAACTTTCATTTTTCACTGAAAAAGGTTAATATTTGATTTTCTAGAGGTCCTCAGCTACATATATGTACCATTAGTGAAGAGTAAAGCTTGCCAATTTTACTTCATTTCTCGGTTTTGAACAAAGCTCATTAATTTCACTTGATTTGAGATCTAAAAAATTGTACATATTCATTTGCTTTGAAAATGGTCCCAATGGAAAGAGTAAAGTGTTTTCATGATTTTCACCATTTGAAAATTTAAACATGCAAGTGTTGATTTGGAGTTTTTTGCAATTTCCACTTTTCAAACAAAATTGCATTCCAACAATTACAAGGTCGAGTGTATAATGAGTTTGATAGCTTTTCATGTGAAATTAAGTTTTTTGAAAGTGCATTTTAGTGTACTAACACTATTTGTAGTTGTTCATGTCACCTCCCATCCCAAAAAACTTTTATATGCAAATTTCAGCAACATAGTGGGGAGGGACAGTACACTAAAAATAGAATGCATACTTTTCTTTTGTTATAATCTCACAACTCCTATTGAATTTTATACTCAAAATTGGTATACATACTAACAAGCAAGCTCTAGAAACATCTATGCGGTCAGATTTCGAAAAAAATAAATTTTGCTTCATGGGGGATAACTACTCTCCTATGCTCTTTTTTCATAGGAAAAACACCCTTGGAAAGGCTTAGGCACTTAGGGGGTAAGGAACAAAATTTGGTTTTAAAAGCGTTTCTTCCACATAGGTACATAATTGATTCTGGAGATGTACACATGGTATAGATGGCGGTTTTAGGTCAGTGGCACTTTAAGAACATACTACCTTATATGACAGGGCAGGACAATGCCGAGTGGTTGGCCCTGTTGTTGCCATATTTTTTTAATTTCCATACAAAAGACAAATGTGAGAAATGAAGAGACCAATTGAATATTAAGGAGTTTTTTCTTTGGATAAAGTATGAATTTGTTATGAATTTCTTAAGTGTGTTGCCCAATTGGCACAAAAGAGTCTCTAGACTATTCCAAAATCAGTAAAAAAATATGTATATTTTGTAATGGTCATCTTACCATCTAGAGCAATCACCATTTTTTCCAAACATGGCCCTACAACATTTCCTAACATGGCTACAACGTGAAGGAATTAAAAATCACTTCTTGTGATGAGTTTACACTGAAAAGGGAGAAGTTCCTACAACAGACACTAATAATTTCATCACCATCACCCAAGGTGTTGGTTTGGGCCACTAGCCAACCTAATGTAGGCCTAATTTCATTTATTAGAAAGAGTTTGTTGTTGACGTAAGACTCTAATGGAACATTCTCTAGGTGCTTGTCATGGGGTGGTTTGTCTGTCAAAGGTTGGTTTACCTTATAGGGGTTGCTATATCTTCTTCTCTTTGTTCTCAATCTTCAAAGAACGAGGACTTAGCACTCTTTCCTTAAATTGTGAGTGAGAGTCCATTTTTTGAAGAGTGAGAAGTTTTTTTTCCGCTTCTCCTCTGGAAGTGAAAAATGGTGTGAAGAAGTTTTTCCATTTTTCATTCTCTCTATTTCTTTTTTGGAGCATTTTTCATTCTCCATTCTCAAAAGGGGAGTCACACCTTCTTTATGGAGAAGATTCTTATTGGCTCTTCTTTTCACTCCTTACCTTCTCATTCTTCATAGAAATTTCATTCTTGAAGAAGGTGTGACAATCCCTAGCTAATATTATTTAGCATGGCTAGATGTTCCCCCAAATTCATACCAAGAAGTAGAAGATTGTCTCATTGGGCTAGATGCTCAAAATTCAACTAATAAGCCAAGCCTCTAGATCTATGGGAGGAAGTAGGTGCCTTGACAAATAGACACAACTTAGCCCTTAATTGTTTAAGTCTCCATGCAACCACAAATTGATCTCTAGAATTAAAAAATAGAAATAATAAATAGACATAATAACAGAAATCTCATTATTTTAGTTGATTGCTTTAAATGAATAAGGATATATTTATTATATTGAGACTTTTTGTAGATTTTGAGATAGAATGTTAGTTACTAGAAAATTCATTTAAGAAAATAGTAATTGAAACCAAAAATAAATAATGTTAAAATAGTGATTTGACAATGAAATTCCAAAAGTTGGTGTTGTTACCTATTTATAAAAAAGTACTAGTAAAAAGATAAAGCAATTTATCCTCGAGTCGAGGATAAAATGAAACTGCAAAAAATCTCAATATAAGGAATATGACCTTGAATCATGAAAGCAATGTCTATCGAATCCAAAAGTCCTTGAAGTGAATCTTTTATGAGTTGGTAATGCGGCAAGCCTATATTTCCTCATTTTTTATACATTGGATGTAAACAAAATTGTAAACACTATCAAGAAATTCTAAATGATCTCAACACCAACAAGGGCTTGTTCTAAATTTTTGCACATCCATTGTCTATCATTCATTCTCCAATTTGGTAGTGTGACCTTTTTATCTTCAATAATTCCACATCTGCTAAATATTTTGTCTATAATTTTGCTCTGACCAAAACAATTCCAGGACTTAAGAAATTAAACAACGAGTCAAGCCCTTTAAGCTTTGTTTTGAAAAAAAAAATTGGACAAAAAAGTGTCTTTTGTATTTTTGGAATATTTCAATTATTTGATCTACTTCAAATATAGTACCGATTTGCCAAGCACTATATTTAGGTTGCAAAGTCAAAGCACTATTCATTATTTACTTTTGCATCCCTTAATGGTACAAACTTTGGACAAGAAACAAGGCCCACACCCATGTCTACACCTACACCCACACTCAAGGAGATTTTTTTATTTCCCTTTGGACTGCCTTTTAAGCAAGTGAATGTTGACTAAGAATTAACTAAAGGTAACCACATCTAAAACCAATTGAATAAACAATTCAACATGGTTTCTATTATTATATTGAAAGAATTTTTTGGGGTCTTGTTGGTAGTCAAAAGATAATTCTACAAGATTTTGGAATGCATTTTTGGGACACTATTTGAATAAACTATGAATTTTCAAGGCACTGGAAATAAATATTTCTATAACCGATCCTAGACTCTCATAAATAGTGGAAGTACATTTTAGGCAATAATTTATAGGGGCCAGTTTAGAAAAGGGTGGATTTTAGGTGTAGATGTCTTAAAAAACACTAATAGGATGTCAGATTTTAGGTTTGGAAAGAAGAATAGTGATAGTCTAATATTTTGAAATTAAGCAACATTATACTGCACGATCTTTGAAGGCTTGGAATCTAATAACACATAAACTTCATTGTTGAGTAATGCTATATTAGTCCTTGAAAGAAGGGTTTCCTTGAGCAAAGGTAATGTAAGTTTGTGAATCTTGATTGGGATTGTGAAGCTATTTACATATCAAAAATTCAATTGATAAGTTGAGTCTTTGGAAAAATATGATCTTTTAAAGTTGATACAAATAGTAAGACTTGATTAATGAGGAAGTTAGACTATCCACTCAAAAAAATATACAAAAATAGTAGTGTATATTTTGAAATTAGAATTTAAGTTTATTTTTTACATTTTTTTTATCTTGTTAAATTAAAAAAAATTACCATGCTTAATTGAGCTTTGAAGTTTTGTTAAATTCTCAACTAGTGCCTTTTGACATGTCCTATATAATTGGATCGTTGTGCCTTCCCATTCTTGTATAATGTATTACCATTTCTTTATATTCAAGAGATTGATTCCCTTAAGAATTATAATTGAATAATATTTTTTTACATATCAGTCAATTATGTTCAAACTATCATTGATTGAATCAGACAACAAGTTTGAGAAATAAGAGCATTGATGTTCTTATTATATTTCACTTCATTTTTAATTCTCTTTATTAACCCCTAAGCGCTCAAACGACCATTTTATGGTCGCTGCCCAACTTCGGGCAGATTTTTCGGGCAGAAAAAAACTTTTTTCAATTTTTATTATTTTATTATTTAAAAAAATATTGGATTGTCTTTCAATATTTATATTCAAAACTAAGATCGCTACGGTCAAACAAAAACTATAAGAGAAATAGCACAAAGAGTCTAGTATTGCCTAGTGTTGAAAAACTTACTATTTGGGGAAAGTGTTGGTGTTTTCATTACTGGATCTTATGCATTTTTTCACAAATCAATAGAAACCACAATTTTGACCAATAAAAAAAAAATTCAATTGCTAAAGATAGAAATTGTATTTTTGGTGAATTTTTGAAGTTATATCTTCAAAATTCATTTGAAGAGAATCTAAGAATAATTTTATAATTTTGACCATACGGATATTTTCTTCTTTTGTGCTTCACATTGTCTATTTTAATGCAAACTTCAAAAAAGTTGTAGAACTTATATTTTATAACACATTTGTGTTTTGTGCAAACCCCTTGGGCTTTTAGGGGTTAATAAGAGCTATGAATTTAATAACACTTGAGCTTCAATGCTAAATATTGTTAGACTAGTCATTAAATATAGGAATTTTATTTTCAAATTTTGAAGCTAATGTAACTTGCAATTCCAACAAGGGGCATGAAGCTATTTACATCCAAAAATATGTATATAATGAATGAAAATACAATTTATTCATCCAATTGTATGTAGATTTATCAACATGTTACAATACCATTCTACTTTGGAGGGGGTTGCTTTACAATAATTTTATCCATTCAAATAAGAAAATATTTTATAAATGTATCTATTCTCTATTGAGTATCCTACCTTTGGATCTTTATGAATTATATTCATGTTGTCGCTCATTGTATCATTGGCCATGTTTTCAAGAAAGAGCCACCTCCAACTTCCTCACATTCATTATAAGGTGGATACCTCCCAAACTGCCATTTTTAATATTGCCTAATTATTACTATTATACTAGTTAAATCTTCATATTTTTTTGTTGGCAAGTGAAAGGAGGTTCCAACGCACCAAAGAACGCAACATTTGGATACAATATACAAAAGTTTGGAAGGGCCAATTTTTTTCTAGGGGATGTTCTAAAATTGTTTCTTCTACATAGGTACCAATTGATTTTGGAGGTGTACACATAGTGATGATGGTGATTTTAGGTAGGGTGTGATTTTGGGTGTACCTACCTTAGATGGACCGAGGTGAACTGACCTCCTAGCTCGTCCTTGAGGAAAAGCATTGGAATTTTTTATTTGTCACACATGATAAAATTTGCCAATTTTGTAATCACGGTTGCAATTAGATGCCCCAAATTAGATAGGAAAGATGTAGAAGACATATTAATCCATAAATGATGATGAGGACGTTTTTAGGCTGGTGAATGACAAAAAAACTCTCTATGCAAGATATAAGTGCAATTATTCATCCTCCAAATCTGGTGTGAAAGGAAAAAGTAGTCTACAATAGTTTGATTTCCAGTGAGTTCTTTTGCATTTATTTTATTTTATTTCTAAACCAACAATTCACATGGTACAAAAACAAATCATTTCCATGGTGACTAGCTAGTCATTCAAGGATTAATCAAGCACAAAATAGGGGATCTTTTATTTTACATGCACCCCTGGAATGACTTCGGGGGACAAGCGAGGCGTTTGCTTAGATGTAACTCTTGTCAATTTAAAACCTCCAGCTCTTCTTTTTATGGCAATGAATCTCGTTTCATTTGTTTCAAAAAAAAAAAAAAAATAACACCCTATTCTTTTAAAGGAAGACTCAGTTTAAAAAAAAAAGAAAATGAAGACCCAGAGTCAATAATTAATTGGACAAAAATAAAGATTTCAAATGATTGTATCATTTACTCAATCAATAGTAATCTCAAAGTAATCTTGAGTCTTAACCCATTTAGAGCATCGCCACGGCTGCTCGCCAAGCGGCCTAACACGCTGACTGAGCGAGCCCTGGCTTCATTTCCTCCCCCACGGCTGACGCGCCAAATGGGGAAAACTGCCCGGCCGCGCCAGAATTTCAAGGAGACACGGGGAAATAGTGGAGCTTCAGCGCGGCTCGCCAAAGGCTCCGACTACCTTTTTCAACCCAGTTTCGAGGCACTGACAGTCCTTCTCACCAATCTTCGAGGCACATCCCCCTTTTACACTCAAAACTTTTCTCACAAGTAATTTTAACCTCAATAAGGTTTCCTTAACTTGTGTGAAAAAACTGAAAAGAAGGCATTTCCCAACTAGAATAAAGTTTGCTTTAATTTGTATCTAGATAAGTGGGAGAAATGCACATTCAACTTCGATGTATTGGAAGAGGTAAGAGAAGCTTACTATATACACATGGGGTGGTAGGAGGTAGAACAAACAATGTGGGATAAGTAAATTAGATGTAGTAGGAGCTCCACCATTCATAGTTTTTTCCAAAGTAGAAATTGTGTTAGAATTACAATTTCAGACCTCATTTAGGCATAGTAGATTAACTTTTTTCAAAACACTTTGAACTCATAAAAGATGTGAAATCAAGATAAATTTCATCTCTTAAAATCCGTTTGAGATTTCAATTCTCTAGTCAAAAGTTATTCACAAATTTCTACTATGCATTTCTACAAATGTAAAAAGAATTTCCCTTCTAATCCTCTTTTGAAATTTGTCCATAACTTTTATTGGAGTCTTAAAATCACAAACGGGTTTTTGGAGGTGAAAAATGTCTTGATTTAACATCTTTTATGAGTTCGAAGTTTTTTGGAAAAAGTTAATCTACTATGCCTAAATGAGGTCTGAAATTGTAATTCTAACACAATTCCTACTTTGGAAAAAACTATGACTATGAGTGGTGGAGCTCCTACTACATCTAATTTACTTATTCCACATTGTTTGTTCTACCTCCTACCACCCTATGTGTATATAATTAGCATCTCTATCAATTCCAAGAATCAAACTAAGTTGGAAATGCCTCTGAAAGTACGTGATCTAGATCTCAATGAACTAAAGTGAAGTTTTTTGAGTTTAATTTTAAAACCATCAAAATCTTTTGCATTATATATCTGGCACTCATAACAAATTTGGCGCCCCTGTATGGCGCGCAGCCGTGGGGAAGAGGAAGAGTGGTGAAGCCCCACTCTTCAAATCCACTCGCCAAAATCCCTCTTGGCGCCCCTGTTTGAGGAGTCAGGCGTGGGGATGCTCTTATAGATCTCAGATAGTCAGATGAATGTGCTAGTAAGTACTAAATAGTAACTGAAGGCTCCTTTTGTAATTATTGGACGTACAGTACAGCATTGCAATGCACTGGTGCCATTATTTACTCACGGATTAATGGTAACTTCTGTTTTTTTACCTCACCATAAATGTGGGTAAAAAGTCAAAAGTTCAAATCAATTAGTTTGCAGTTGTGATCTGTAAGTTACTGCTTTGTGTACTGGTAGGTTTGCAGATGTACATCCGATATCCGGAACTAGGAGACTAATTTCCCGGGTCTCAACCGAGCGCAGCCATTCATGGTGGTGTGCTCCGAAGAAGGGGCAGATAGGTCGGGGAAAGGCAGCTATCGTTCAATCGACCGACGGTCTGTTTGAATTTGCGGGACGTTGACACTCGGAATACATTGGATCGTAAGGAAATTGCTCGACTTCTTCCTCTGCGACCAATTTTGGTAGCTCTTCTGTGGCATAGGAACCCTTGGAGCGCGAGAATCCGGAACTGTTTGAGCTTCGCAGCGCCAGTTTTGGTCACTCGTGGTAGTCATGGCAGGTGCTTGACGGGTTCGAAGGAAACGGACGGCGTGTTGACATATGAAGTGGACGTAGATGTGCATTGTGTTCTCGATTTGGATTGCTCGGTGAGTGAGACCTGGCCGGAAGGTTCAAGAAGTTTTGGCAACTTGTGGTAGAAATGGCGGGTGTTTGAAGGGTGTTGAAAAGTTTGTATGGAAAGGAAGGTGTGTTTACATACTGTATGAAGCGGAACTGGATTGCATGCATTGTTCTCGGTTTGGATTGCTCGGTGAGTGGAACTTCGAATCATCAAGAACGATAGGCGTTTACGAGAAGGCTCTTCGGTTTATTCGTATTGAGGACGAGAGTCGGTTTTTGCAGTCGAGGTTTGATTTGGACGTCGGTGTGGTTTAGGTTAATTGAAAATAGTGAAGATCGTTGCTAAGGAGAGGGAGGTCAGTGTTGTGAGCGGTGGCGCGCACATTTGGAGTGAAGGGAATATGGAAGGGAATAAAGAGGATGCGGATGCTGAGGCAGTAGCAGCTTGCCTGTGAGATTTGCCTAGGAATGCTTATAGAGGGAATTATCATTTTTGCGGCGTCACGGAAGGTTGAGGGACAATGAGGTCAACGTCGCCGTCTCATTCTCCGTCCTCGTCTCGTTATGGAGCGGCGAGCAGGGAGCACACAGCTGTGCTTGAAGGTTTGGCTCGTCTCTCGACGGATGTGTTCAGTGAAAAGCCTTTTGCAGGGCTTGTAATATGTGTGACCGGCCTTTCGAAAGGTGATGATCTCACGACTTTCCATTTAGTGAGAAAATTCCTGATTATATTTGTCGGTAACTGTAGTTGAGTCGTCTGCTTGTTTTTCTGTAAGAACCTATTCGAATGAAATTGACATCCCCGCTAAATTACAACTCTTTGGTACTCGATTTTTCCGTCTTCTTCTAGTCCTTAATTTCTTTGTTGTGTTTTCAGAAAGAGTGTTAAATTCTTGTTACAAGAGAGTGCATCGAGCGCAAGCATCACTAATGCGATGGTTGTCTTGGACTCCCTGGTAAAATGATGGGAAGCTTAGCACCAGGGTGTTGGTGTGTACCGGCGAGCTTAATGAATATTTCGTTTAGTGTACATCAACTACAGTGTTTACTTGAAAATAACTGTTAAGTTGCAGGTCTAAGACGCATGCCTCGAATCTATGTTCTCTTTGTGGAAATGGCGCTAGAGTACTGTACAAGTGGCAGTATTGACGTACTGATGTGTGCCCTTGCGATGCATTCTGAAAGAGCACGCTGAATTGGCTGTGGAGTGCAGAGGCCCGCAAACAAGTGCAAATGATGACTGAACGTATGGGTGGCCAGTACAGCCCAGACCTCCACGTGAACTGCACTCATCTTGTTGTTCAAATATCCTTTTGAGTCTGCTACTGCACTGTGTATTGCTTATAATTGCAGAGCCTTTGTGATTTTGACGAGCATTTTTTCGCAGCTCACTGTTGTACACATCATGTGATAGTATACCTCCTCCGTACATTAGGTTTTTCTTAAGTTTTGCTTTTTGGAGACAAGAAAGTTCGTCAGGTTGAGACACAGATTATCAGAATTTGTCACTTGATTACTTTGGAAAGTCGATAGCTTCCTTGACTTCATGCACAGTTGCAGCGGTCGAAAATTTGAGCATGCTCTGAAGCATGGATTGCACAGAGGCTTATATGTTGTCACGTTGCCGTGGTTCTTGAATTCTGCAAAACAATTTGGTATGCCTCATAATATCCTCACTGACCTCTTTTTCAATTTTTTTTTTAAAAGTGTCCCGCGTTCGTTTTTTCTGAGGCTTTTCTCCCAGAATCCTCCAGCATGAAGGTTTGACCATAGCTGAGACACAATCACAACTGAAAGACCTTTCGTCTCTACTATCTTTGCTTAGCTCAAGATATTCCCAGACGCTTAGTTGTGAAGATCAGAAGTAGTGTCGTGGCTATCCAGTTTCACGATCGCAAGTTCCCACTAAACTTTTCGTCCTTGTTTCGCAGAGCGCTTAGACGAAGATCTATACAGCGTACAAAAGAGTATCCCGGATGCATTTACTCCTGAAAAATTCTCCGACGCGATTGCCAGTAGCAGCTGGCAAAATTCGTGCATGCCGGCTAATTGTGACATGAGGACTACTTACAGGCAGAACAATAACGTATCAAAACCAAAGAGCTCTGGAGGGTCAATAAAAACTTCAGCAAGCACGCCGCGAACGCCACACTCTACTCGTACAATCCAGACATCAAACACGAATACAGCTCTTTCAGGGGCTAGGTTTTACATAGATCCAGATCTCTCAGATGATTTACAATCTAAGGTACATTGAGCAGTTTTTATGGTCCTTGAGGTTTCTATATGTTTGTATTAGCGTTGTTATCGTGCAACTGATTTGTCCTATAAGTAATCTAGTAGTATTTATAGTGATAGGCTGTTTTCAACTTAGTCTCTCCAACCATTTTCTTTGAATTTAATATAGGAATCATATTTATGTCTACTGATATAGATATTTACAGGTTCTAGAGGCAGTCGATTCATGGGGTGCAACTTGTGTGGAGATCTGGTCCAAGAACAATAACACGACTCATGTTGTTTGTGATCCAAACTCTCTTCCCAAATACATTGGTCTCAACCTTCATCTTGTCTCTGTAAGTGACTATCCCATGTTTTTTTATTTGAATCTTTTATAAGAAAAATCTCAGCGTCAGGAGATATCTTTGTTTTCATGCAAACCCAAAGTTTCCTACATAAAGTCACGTTAAATATTATTCTTTTCTTTTCATTGACGAGGGTGTTGTATTGAACATTGGTTAGACATCATCTTTTGTCAAACATGTGCTAGGAAGAAGCTTTACCTCTCTGGAAATGATGAACATGTCAGCTCCAGAGCACCTGTTCCTTCATTATTTAAGTAAATACTTATGTTTTCATTTTGAAAAGCATATTATAATATCTGTAAGTGGTAGTGCCCATTCAGGAGTTTTTATTAGAGGAACATGCTCATGCGTAACGTGTACCATCCTTTGCAGCCTATGTGGGTTCTTTCTGCTCGGGATGGTTTCCCATTACGATGTGTTCAATATTCAGCCGATCTTGCGAGAAATGTGGCTGACCTTCTTCTATTTGGAAAGGACAGTGGTTCCCTGCCTAAGGTTCGTTGTATGTGTTTCTTACTTGATGTTGTGGGCGTCCTTAGACTTTACATTATTAGAGCAGTTGTTGCCTAGAATTTTGGTAATTAAGGTTATAAAAATTCTTACAGTAGTGGAATCTTATAGTTAAACAGTCCTAAACCTCCAAATCAATACGAGTGGCTGCTTCTGTTCTGTGATGCGTAAAAATGAAAGTAACTTATAACTGAGACTCATTGTAGATCATTATTAGGTTGAACCCCATCTCATTGGAGGAGTCTGTGCGTGCTCTGTGTCAGGGTTCTATCAACTCCAATGGAAGGCCTGCCAATACCAGAACAGCAGACGATCACTTGCAAGATCGTCAAGAGAAGGCCACGGCAGCAAAGGCAGGAGTGCGCCGGAGACGAGGTCCTCGAATGCAGGTAAATCTGTAGAAACTTTTCGTGAATCTGAACTCTTCTCTTTGAACTTGTGATTGCACATAATTTATCTAGAAGAAGGCTGTGCGCAATGAACCTGGCGCATGTTGAAACCTTTTCCTTAAAAATTGTTATGTGTTGCGAATACAAGACTTTTGGTACAACTTTCCCTTTTTTTCTACATATCCGTTACCTGACTGTCACTTTTACACAGCCATGTCGGACCCTTCCTCGACCCATCACACCAACTTCCCTCCTGGACTCCATATGTTGGGTTGTGACGGACACACCTACAGCTGCGGAAGTATACACGGATAGCTCAGGCAAGGTCATCGTTGAACATGGTGAACCGGAAAATGGTTACGAGGATGACAATGGGCATTATCGGGAGCCTGGGAACAAAGTCTTTGACAAGGAATTCTACACAAGGGCTTTGAGTGAAAGGTAAATCAATCATGCTCACGTTGTAGGGTTGGTTGGGTGAAAAAATGTTACAAAGACGTCTCAAATAGACCTTCGCGTTTGGACATGTGATCGAAACTCTCTCTGAAGATCGAGACACCTTGATGCGATATCTGGGAACTGTTTATTTCTACCTCTTTGTGGCGTCCTTTCTATATGCCACCTCTAACAATTAATGAATGTCCATGTTCAGTGAAATGCGGGAGATTGTGTTCAGAGGTGCCTTTTTGACAATATTATTTCCCGTCGACCGTTTTTCTGAGCTGGGTCCTTCTTCTCGCACATTTTATAGCGAGGGAGGTTTCTGTAGGGAGAAACTTCTTGAGTTGATTCACGCTTTTTATCAGGTAATATTTTGCAGCTGTATCATATCATAAACCTTCGCTGCTTTGTTGGCACTATTGCCCGTGGAGTCGCATCCCTCGGCTTGGAATGTTCTTCAGTCATTAATTTGGGGGAATTGAATTTATCCCAAGAAATATTCATCTACAAAGTTTGTTCGAGCGATGATGTTGTGTGACGGAGATAGTAATCGGAGGTAGTAATACGGAGGTATATTTTGCAAAAATCCTGAATATATGCTGTATCTTTCTCTTAATGCCCATTCTTGACGGGACCTTGTAGCTCACATGCTCTTTGTTATGGATTAGGAATACATGTCACCAGATGACATCGATGCTGCAATTCACACGGATTCCAAGCATGCTGATAGACTGCGAGCAGTGTACACCTCGAAAGAGGTTGACGAGCTTGGTTATGTTCCAATGCTGCGGGTTGAGTTCCTTGGTAGTCGGCGACAGTTTGAAGGTTTGAAGAGGATTGGCCAGGAACCAACAAGTCATATGTACAACCTCTGCCTGAGTTCTTGACGCTGCCTATTTTTTGTAATCACTCTTTCCTAATGCGTCAAATACTGGTATGTGATTCTGCTCAGAAAGAGAAGGTTCTCATGTAGATACTTATCCTCTAAAGAGGGGTTGTGTTACGTCTTCCGGACTCAAAATAAGAGCTCTTGTCAGAAGCAGGAAATGCAAGTGTGCTTCACTTCAGATGTTTCAATGTACTCGTTGGCTTAAACCTTTGGTTCCTGTGAATATCGAGTATCAGAGTGACAAATTCTGGTCGAGGGTCTTGAATCACGGTTTTCTTTGAAATTGAGTTGCGTTAGAAAGCCCTAGTCTAAAAGCAGACTTTTCATTTTGTGGTTTCGAGATTTGCATCTACAGGAAAAATCGTTGATGATTGCCGAGAACGTGAGTTTCCTCGAGAATCTTTACATCGGTTCTGGTTAGTAGATTTTGTCTTGCCTTCGTCTGGACTCGCTGGAATCGCCAACATTGTCTTTTCGGTTCGAGTTTAGGCCAAACACTTCATATTTTAATAGCCACCGTGGTCACTGTAATTTCGCAACAGCCACGGATTCTACCATTGGTTGAGTAGTTCTGTGCACTGTGTGCTGTTGTGGAGAACACCATGAGATTCTTGAATACCCGACTTACGGTTCCTTACAAGATTCCATTTATGCTCAAAGATGCTCTTGTGGCTTCTACATGCACGGGATTTTATTTCATTTGCTTCGGAGACTGCAGAAAGGGATCTGCAGACTGGAGTGATGAAGTTGTTTTTAGTCTTGAGTGGACGTGCTGAAAGTCTGAAACATGTAAAATAAGGATGAGAAGTCAATTTTGATTGAATCTTTCTGGAACACGGTGTGGACATATTCGCTTGTGGTGGGATAATTAATTTTTTTCCGATTGGTTGCCTGGATTCAAATGTTATGTTTTTTCTGATCGGGCAGGCTACTTCAGGCAGCATTTGTAAATTGATGCTCCACCTGTAAAATTTGGCAGATGTGTATCTAATATGGTATACGACACAGCTGTAAATAAACAAACCCATATGTAGTGCAAAAATCTCACTCTCGGAGGATTTTAAAATTAGTGACCCTGTCAAGTAAGGTCAGAAAATATCTTTTCTTCTAACTCCAAAGGCTATAATCTTTCAATATGTGCAGCTAAAGTTTTTGAAATTTTTCCTTGCATATTCCCTCAATAGTCTAGTGCAAATTTATACAATTAATATTTTAGATTTTTTTTTTTCCATTTTATCCTCATTGCCCTAAAAAGTGATAGTTTTCGACAATATATACGTGAAATGTATTTGTATCTTTTAGAGGTTAAACTTGTTGCATTAAACTTTAAGAATGTATAGTATTGTGGCCTCTTAAAATTACTGTATAATAATTATAATCAATAATATTTGGTTTAGGATTTAGTGGAACAAATACTCTAGCCAATTCAATAAGTATAAAATATTCTAATTATTTTATATTGCATTTTTTTTACTACAAATATTTATATTGTTGAGTGTCTTCCAAGAGAAGAAAATTTCTTTGCCCACTATTGCTATGTAGTCAATAAAATTTTCATAGAAGAAAAAATGTAATACAAAATAATTAGGGTAGGTGGCTCAAAAAGCAACCCTCTTCTTCAAACAGTCTTGTAGGGAGCTCTAAAATAGAGAGTAAATGGTTCTAAAATGGACTACCAACCTCTTTTAGTCCATGGTGTTGCATAATTAAGGGTTGTCAATGGATAGAAGAAGAACCAAGAAGGAGACATTTCAAAGCCAGTGTGTTTCCACTTAATTTTTTCTAAATGGGAATTGATTGCCCAGTTGCCTTTCTACAAATGATAAAAAGAATGTAGGGTCCGTTTAAATTTACTAAAGGTCACATTTAGGAACCTTGTGAATCACTTTTAGAAAGCCGCACTATTTGATTGTGGTCAAGCCATATCTTTTTTCAGATTGCACATGAGTGAGTTTTGCAAGGCCTAGGATCACAAGTAGGTGCATGTCGGAATTCTTTGGAAATTCATAAGTAATTCATAAATGCTCCGAAAAATATGAAATCACTTGTGTTAGATTCTGCATCAATCTTTCTTCAATTGAAAAATAAGGGAAAATATTTTAGGGCATATAAAACTCATTAGAAAGGTCCAACAACCCTTAACCCATCACCGCCTAAGGGGACCAAAATTGTCTTCACACAATCTAGCAGTCAAGTTCAAAATGTTGTAACTTTTTCATCCAATGTCCAAATTCAATCAAACTTGTTAGAAAGTTGAGCATACTAGTCTATTTTTTGTGGTAGAAATTTCAGATCAATTTAAGATGTAATGAGTTTTTGAAAGCCATTCAAAGTTGTAAGTTCAATTTGAGTTCACCACACTACATTGAGATGGCTACAACTTTGGGGGCTTGTATCTTTTTCATCAAATGTTAGTTTCCAACATTAGATGATTTTGGGGGGGTCTGGAGGGCCGTTTCGGGCCTATTCTTGGCGTTGTTCCCCCAGAAGCAAAAGAACAGCCGCTGTCAGAATTTTCTTTTTGGAAAAAAAAAAAAAAAATCTTAAAATGGAAAAATTAGATTAAGTTTATTTTTTTATTTTTTTCTTTGAATTTTTTTTGTATGATGTGGCAGTCGCTTGGCCACGTCACGCAGCTGATGCGGCGCAGTTCCAGACAGTTTCAGAGTCTGGGAACCCTGGGGAACTTGCAATCCTCCATAGAGGCTGAATAACATGTAATGTAAAATTTGTTGGGATTTGTCCCCCATAAAGTCTACTTATTGTGGTAAATTTTCCATGTCAATCCAAGTTGTTTTGAATGCTTGGGAGCAATTTGAAGTTCAAAATCCAGACATTTCTACATTACAGTGAACTTTGGCAATTTATAACTTCTTCAGACAGGGTTTGTTTTCAATCATTTTTGTCGGAAAAGTTGCGCATACTAGTCTAGTTTTTGTGGTAAACTTTCATATCAGTACAAGGAGTTATGATTGATTGACTGAAAAGCATTTTAGTAGAAGTAGGTTTAGCCATAGATGTGTTTTTTTGCTACTTTTTTCACTATTTTTTGACATTTCAAAACAATTTTGCAAATGCAATGAGTCAATTGAAAGATTTTTTTTCCGCACCAAAATGTTTGTCTTTTGGTTTTGAATCACTTTGTAGTTTAAAGTTTTTTCATTTGAGTAGGTGTAGAAAATGAATTTCACCTTCAAATGTGTTTTTAGGGAAACTTCAGCATCTTTTTTCAACACTAGAACATTATAATCTTTCAATCTATATGGTCAAATGACCCCAAATTTGATTTACACCATCTACTACATGCATGGTGGGGAATGGATGTCACTAACATAGCATGATTGTAACAATCTCCTCCGTGAAAAACTAAGCAAGTTCATGTTTTAGAATTCTAAAATATTCTTTTATCTTTATGGTAGAACCACCCACTGTCCACCAGGGACCCATTCCTAGTCTATAGGGTGTACTATTTCCAACCAAGGCTGCAATAAAATTTCAACCAAAGCTTTGAATGTTGTTTTTTCTCCTTTTCAAAGTTAAGATTAATCAAGTCATGACACATGTCCCAAAGCAATGAGCAGAAAATAGTTCTTGAATGATCAGCATTGGAAGACTCTACATGTCAGCTGTAGGTTTGGACCAGCTGCCGGCTTCTGAAATTCATAGTAATTTCAATTCAAGGCATTAAATTACATAAAAAAAATTGCAATCCCCTTGATTTCTATCTTCCTACATGGCAGAAAATTTACATGCCTTAACCCCTGAGCGCCCCAGCGCCCCAAATATGGGCACTCAGAATTTAAAAAAGGGGCCTGTGGCGGCAGATGGGATCGTACTGGGTAGAAAACAGGATTGTTGGGTTATAGTGTCAGGGTATTGATGACCCTGTGTGGAAGACAAGTAGTGGAGTGCGTTGTACGTCAAGGGCACCGACTGAACTGGGAGGAAAGTAGTGCCGGAGACTTTTGGCCACAATTACCACAGCAAGAGCCACCGCCTGCAACCGGTGGTAGACCGTTGCCTCACTTTGGCGCCAAATTCTGAGATGGCTTCCTCCTCAGTCTCCGAGGTTCCACTCAGTGTTTGAAGGCGATTTGTGCGAGGGCGCTTGGGAGGGTTTCAGGGTATGAGTGTGATTGCATCTGTGGCAAAGGTGGACGTCCATTTTGTGTACGGGGTAGGAGAGCTTCAGAGAGATCCAATGCGTGAAAGACGGCCGATTTGAGAGAGTGGGGAACAAACCACCGAGTGGGTTGCCTGCATTGCGGCGATTACTTGAGCGAGTGGTGCAATTCCACTACAGATCTTGATTTCGCGTAGGGTCCATACTCATCATCCTAGGGAGTGTTCACATTTTGGCGTGGGGCAAACAAGGCCATTGAAATACCGATCACAAGTTCAGGAAGATGGCAGGACTACTGCCGGGCAATCAGACAGCCCCACCCCCTGAGGTGGACATGATTGAGCATCGAGTTTCGCAGGAGGAAGTGCACACAATTGAGGCAACGTTAGAGGAGTGGGCATTGACACGCCATCGAGCGACACCTGATCAGGTGCACAGATTGAAATGTTGTTTGTGGGAAGAATTTCTGTTGAGTCTACGGGAACCTAACGCTAATCACTACTGGCCACCACAACCGGATGGCACCTCTTGGCGATACTTGTTTCGTCGCCAGTGCTTCCGAATTCTTGGGGTGTACGAAAGAATTCCCGAAGGGCATGCCGATGGATTGCCAGAACTTGTGAATTCCTTCATACGGGAGAAGTGGTGGCCCAGTAAGGCACGAGGCGAAATCAACGGCACTCACAACATCAAGCATCGTGGTGGTCCACTGCGAGGACGAGGAAGGGGTAGTACGGCTGAGGATGGCGGCCGAGTTAGCGGAATCACCCCATACCCAATTATCGCAAGAGTTCAGTCAGAGATGCGAAGACGCGGCAAGGGGGGATCAGTTGCGTCCCCTGATGTTGCTGCCCAACACAAGTCACAATGACTGTCGAGGGCGGGGCTGCGGCAATGCCCGTGGCGGGAGGGGTCGGGGGAATGCGGGGAGGTGGGGCAATGCAGTGCACGAGAGGGGACATTCAAATAACTCTCCCGAGCTAATGAATTTTGGTGTAGCGCCAAGCGCCACAGTTTTGGATTTGAATCACCCACCACGACTTGATGGCGAATTCACATCATCGGAGGTGTCTACTGTGGATGGTGGAGAAGTCGAACGACTGCCTCCAAGTGGGGGAGAGGACGAGGTAGACCACGACGGTCGACACATGTTGCTACAGGCGGATCAACGCGAGGACGGGGTCAAGCACCAGCACAATTCGGACAAGACTTGCAGCAGCCAACCACAGCGAGAGGATCGGGGCGCAGACGAGGACGACCACCTGGACTTGGACGCGGTCGAGGTCGACTACAAGGATTAGGGCGGGAGGGTGACACGAGCTTCCAAGAAGATTTGCAATCGGATATTTCTGGAGATGCTGCGCCGGCCGGATGGATACCACCACTGATCGCACCTTTGCCACGGTCTCCGCACTGCTTGAGACCGATCGTGGTGCAAGAAGATGGCACCACTACTCTGACAACGTTTTCACCGAATTCTGCTCTTGGCCATCACCGTCGGCGTAGGCGCATCACCATCAACCGGTAAGTGTCGCTTTCCATTGTCACAAAAAATATAATTGGTGTTCTTTTCTTCTAGTTCCTGCTGCTGCGATGCCAATACCACGGCTTCTGTGTGTCCCAACAATGGGAAACTCCCAAACACGGACTCACATCCCTCTCTGACAGGGCTTGACACCCTTGCAGTTTGTAGGGAAAATCAAAATCTAGTTTGATACTTGGAACATATCGCTTCACCATTTTCAGTCAAGAACACAATTACAACAGTCTAAAGAAAAGCCAATGTAGGCAAGGCAACAATTGAATAGAAACAAGTGGTCCAAAGCAAAGTGGAAAAATGCTTTAGATCAAGGTGTTGATTTTGAGAGCTGGTTTTTCTGATTGGAAAGAGAAATACACTAATTCATCATTGCTGGCAAAGGTTCTATTTTGTTTGATTCATCAAAATAGTGCTCTGTCTGAATTCTAACAGAGAGTGTTATGGCAGTGTATGTGACCAGGGGGGTGATAGCCAAGCGCATGTTGCGAGAGGATTGGCCACTACCTTTGCTGCATCAAAGTGTGTCCAAGAGTGGTTACAAGAAACAAATGACCGTCGGCAGCAAGTTTCAAATGGTGACGGTGGTGATGACTTGCCGCGGCTGCAGCGGCCATTTGGCGATGTCAATGTGCGTCCACTTCCTACGGTCGTTTGGGTCCGACTTTCAGTTCTTGGATTTGATCCGCAGCAGTGGGGTGGCCTTCAAGAGTTTGTGGGAGAGCCACAGCAACGTTGGCAAGAAAATGGGATTCCATTCTACTTTGTACTCTTCAAAGGGAGTATTGGCGGTAGAAAGGTGCTTGTTGCTGATTGTCGTGCATTCCAGGATGGAGCAGTGCCTGCTGCAGCTGCCAATACCGCGGGTCCATCCCGGTGCCATGAGGACATTTTAGACTCTAATGACGTCCCTGAGTTCCCTACACAACGTCTGGACGAAGAGCTCGTCTCACCATTACATCAGCAGAGGAGGGTGGCGGTTGGACCATCACCACGACAATCACCAGTACCTACGAGCTCCGCCACAGAGTCAGACAACTCGGAATCTGAATGGATGGCTTCTTGGTAAGACTTTGCAGGTGATGTCTCTTCCATTGAATATTTTGAGTCTCAATCAGGGTCAGATGGAGGTAGGGTGGACCTCCACTACGAAATTGGGTACTATGACAATGACGGAGACCTTGATGACTTAGACTTTCGAGCTCGATACCATGATCATTTTTGGCAAAGCTCAGAGAGCACTCTTTTGGGAGATAGGGAGTCATTTCATGGTAACCCTGCCGGTCCAGTGGCGAGAGTCTCTCGTACTAAACGACCAGCTGCAATTGATTATTTTGATTTATTCTTTGACGATAGGGTAGTGCAAAAGATGGTGGAGCAAACGAATCTCTATGCTTCTCAACAGGGTACTGGCCGCTCAAAGAACACGAACGGTGGGCCTAATTGGGTACCAACATGTCCCTTGGAAATGCGTGCTTTTGTGGGTGTGACCATTCTCATGGGTATCAAATTGTTGCCCACCATACGGGACTATTGGAAGCGGGCTGAATTCCTACAATGCTCTTTGATACCCCGGGTGTTCACAAGAAATCGTTTTGAATCTTTATTGCGATGCTTGCATCTTGTGAATAATGCGACCATTGAGAGTGACAAGGAGTCACCACAATATGACAAATTGGCAAAGGTGAGGTGGATCATTTCAGACTTTGTGACCAAGAGCCAAGCATTGTACAACCCAGAGAAATACATAACTTGTGATGAGATCATGGTGGCATATCAGGGTCACTACTCTGGTTTTCGACAGTATATGCCTGCTAAGCCCACGAAATATGGATTCAAATTTTTTGCAGCTGTATGCAATCCGTCGCGGTATATTTACAATCTATTGCCCTATGTAGGAGCCTCTGGACTTCCCGATCGTGGACAAGGTGAACGAATTGTGCGTGAACTTACCCAAGGCTTGGAGGACGTTGGTCATACAGTTGTATGTGATAACTGGTTCACTTCACCCAAATTGTTTGAGGAGTTGTACATGCGTGGGATTTGGGCCACAGGTACTTTTCGAGAGAATTGCATTGGGCTGCCTACTTCTCTTTTGGGTCACAAAAGGGGTGACCACCCCCGTGGCACCTTGATGTGGAGGATGCATGCCCAACGTCGCATGGCTGCGACTTGTTGGTATGATGCAAAGCCGGTTTACATCCTTTCTACATCAGCTGATCCGGTCGGGGAAGGAGCACGGTCCATGTGGTGGGTGCAAGGTATTCGAGAGGCCATTCCATCCACACCACAACAAGTGGAATATCAGACAAACATGCGGGGAGTGGATGTTGTTGACCAAATGCGCACCGACTACACAATGCAGTTTCATTCACATAAGTGGTGGCACAAGCATCTCTTCTTCACTGTGGATTGTTGGCTGAATAATTCATGGGTCCTACTGAAGCACGACCGTGTCACACGTGGTGAAAATGTATACCGCAAGAGACAATCCTTTCATACAGAGGTTGCTGAGAGTTTGATAGGTCTTTGGCTTGACCCACCAGCAACATGTAAAGTGGATTGCCTTCGCCACCCATCCGCCTTGCATTATAGTAGCTTGCGACCTTCCCTATGGAGGAGGTGCATTGTTTGCAAGCGCAAAACACGCTTCCGTTGCACTACTTGTGCAGGTGCACACATGTGCGTGGATAGATGCTTTGTGAAGGTACATACGCAATCCAAGTGGGCGCTCAGAGTGACTCGGCCAGCACGTCCTTGACCAATCATGAATGCAGGTATAGTGAAACCAGCGTTTGGTTTGTACGTACTTGAGCATTTTATTGGCTTGTGATTGAGTTGATTGGCCGGGTCTAGTTGGATTCAAGTTGCAGCTTCTTATTTGCATTGTTGTTGTGTTCTTTGACCACATTTTGGCTGAATTCAGGTGGAGTATGGCGGCTTTCAAAGGCTGGCTGTAGCAAAGATGGGTTCTGCTGACTTGAGAGAGGCAAGTTGGGGTGCAGGCGATGATCAGGTTGGAGTTCCTGTCACATGGAGCGTGGCGTCTTTTGGCCCTTTAGTGTATTTGATGTCAATCATGGCAGGAATCTTCAATCACTCATGCTGGAAGGCTGAGATGCTGTCTAGGGATCTGATTAGTGAGTGAGGTATCTGCCTTCGAATAGTGAGTGAGTTTGTGATTGTGGCAAGAGTTAGTTTCCATAGAGTCCGTGGGCAATCCCCATTCGTGAGGTACTGAGGTCTCAGTAGTTTGGAATGTGAATTTTTTTCAAAAAGGTCTTCATGTTGCTTGCAGTGGTCACTATTTTCCTCTATCTGTTGTTACTCTCTGAATTTGTAGACACGGCTCTCCAGATGGCACTATCAGGCTTATTTCATATTTTTGGTATTTGGGTCTGCAGTCGTCCTTGTGCTTGTGGCGCCCGGCCAGCCCTGCTGTGTTCCCTTCAGCTGAACTTGACGGTTGTTTGGTGTGGCGCGGGAGATGTGAGTTGGCACCTTTCTGCAGTGCACAACCTGGGCGGGTCCAACGTGTCAATGGACACCGTACTGTGGCAGCCGGTCGCCCCTGCATCCTCCTCCGCGGCTCTGAAGCATTTGCGCATTGATTACTGTGTTCAGATTCTGTCAGGAAAATGTGTAAATGCGTAGGCTGTCAAGTAGTAACTCGCCCAGGCTTCTGCCAAAATTTCACGGTCCCATGAGCTGTTTTCGCTTTCCAGCACCGGCCCAAAGTGCCCGCAACCTCACATTTTCGTCCTTTTGGGGAAAGCCAGAGCATGTTTGACTGCTATAATTTTGAAATCCGTACGGTGAAATGCCTCACAACTTCCCCCACACCTCGGCCACCAAACCCTCTCCACATTTGAACGGTCAGTTTCTCTGGTTCTCGGGGATCAATATGTAGTGACACTCTGATTGGCAGGAGGTCCGTTTTGCCATAGTTTGGGACGTTAAACCGTGGGCGCTCAGGGGTTAAGGTTGGCACCTGACCTTAAAGCACCATCTACAGGCTGTGTACATTTCCAAAATCAGTTATGTACCTATTTGCAATGGAGCACTTTCAGAAACAAACTTTGACCCTTAATAACTTTTGTATATGATGTCCAAATGCCACGTTCTCTGGTGCGTTGGAACCTCCTTTCACTTGCCAACAAGAATATATGAAATTTTGACTAGTCTAATAGTAGTAACTAGGCTCAGTAGCAAAAAGTGGCGGTTTTGGGTGTGTACCCACCTTATACTGCTCCAAAACATGCACAGATCGCTTAAGTGGTCGACAATGGGTGGTTCTACTGTAATACAAGGTTTGGCCAATTCTATGGGCATGGAAGTCTGTGCCTGGTCCTTGCAGGAGAAGCTTCAAAAGTCCTCAGGAGAGGAAGAAGTGGCGAAGCCATCACTTGTAGAAGAAGCTCGCTGTCACACTGTTACCTCCACAGACAAAGAAACGAAGAAAAACAAGCCAGCTCAATGGAGCTTCAACCTCAAGCTTCAAAGTCACGAAACCACAGATAGCTCCAACTCTGATTCATTTCCAGCGCTCAAATTCTTAGCTTTCGTGCTGTCCATCTTCGTCGTGTAATCCCTAGTTCCAGTTTGTATGAGGGTTGGCAAATTGTTCAGACATCAGTCCGGAACTGGAGTTTTTGGCTGTCGGTGATCGTGAGGCAATTCCTCATGACAGTGTTCAGGTTCTACTGGTGACCTCCATCACGAGATCCTTAATTTCAGTGTGTATGAGAGCGGAACTTTTAACTGGTTGTCTGAAGAGTGAGGAGTTTCTTCCATCAAAGTTCTCAACTACTCCTGCGATCTATCCCTGATTGCAGTGTTTGAGCTTGCTTCGTCTTGAGCATTCGGACTTTCCGCCGTCACAGTCGTCGACTTCGACAGTCAGAATTCCCTTCCTTGTATCAATTTCCAGCCGCACATTCTTCTCAGCCTAGAAATACTATCCCTGCAAGAGCTTCAAATCACATTTGAATCGTGCCTCGTCCTTCTTGGAACAGACTCTTGATTCCCTTATTATTCTTTACCCAGAATCACAAACAGACTCTTTAGTTTTGCTGGAACAGACTCTTAGGTTTCGTTCAATTAGTCGCCATGGGCATGTGGGATGAGTTTTGCACGATATGTGCCAGTCCTTCTTACGTCGAATTCGATGCCATGGACACCGTGGAGGGCGAACCACTCCCCCTTCCACTACCCAATCCTGCAGACTACACCTGGCTGGAGTCTTTCATCGGCATTTCCAACAAGGAAGAACTCATCCCCTTAGCTTCATACGACGGCTACGGCGGCTTCGACATTCAAGCTGACACAAGCCCCTACTCCTACTTTTACGTTGGTCGCCATGACCAAGACTATTTTGACACGAAAGTAGCCAGAGGGTACGCTTGCCATGTTGCATGCTACAACTTGCTTCAACAAGAGCTGAACTATACTCTCAAGTATGCAGATTTGCTGCCACTCGTCATCGATAACGAGAATGACCATAATAAATTCTCATGGAGCGATTATGGGGGACTGGCGGATTATCAAGATACCCAGTGCTTTGGGGAAGCGCACTTGCTGAAGGATGGGAAGCTGTGGATGATTGCGGATCCGAGTCGCAATGAGCAGAATAAAGAGAGGATTTTGCAGCTGTGGAGGCCGCTGGTGGAGAGTGGGTTCAAAGAGACCGGATGCGACAGTCGTGGACAATCGGGAACAGACGGGAACAGTCGGGGACGAGAGTTTGGCGCCGGAGATTGCTAAACTGAACTTGGACGAGTCGAAGGCTTGATGGCACGAGGATAGATGGGGTTAGGGATATGGTCAGATTGTGGGGTTCGGGTTTCAGGGCTTTTAGGGTTTGAAGTCTTTGAAGTCCTGCCTGGGCAGAGTATATAGTACTCCGTATATGGAATGTACAAAATGAATTCCTATTTTCTATTTAAATGATGAAGCTCGTTAGGACACGTTATTTCGTACTCCCTTTGTTCCAAAATGATCTTTGTAATAGAAAAAATGGATTTAAGGCTGGAAATAACATTTTTCTGAAAGAAATTTGAGCAATAAGTAAAGTTCACTCCCCTCTTATTATCCTAAGTTTTGAATTTCAAAGTTCTTTTTTAAAGGTGGTTTTTTAGAGCACTTGAAAATCTAATTTTTTGAACCATTTCTAAGGAGCGCCAGTGGGCACTTCAATTTTGTGCTACCACAAGATACAAAAGTGAATTTCCTTGAAAATGCCACAACGTCACTATTCATTCACTTAATCCAATTACATTGACTAAGGTAAACCTGCCTATGACAGGCAGAATGACTGATTTGTTGTATTGCCATTAGCAAAAATAATCAAATTTTTTTCCATACAAAGACACATGTGAGAAATGAAGAAAGCAACTGGAATTTTATTTTTTGAATAAAATATGAATTTTTTGTGAATTTTTGAAGTGTACTGTCCAGTAAGCCCAAAAGAGTCTGTAGACTACCCCAAATCAACAGAAAATTGTTTCCATGATGGTCATCTTCCCACCTAAAACAGTCATAACATTTTCTAAGATGGCTACAAGACTTTCTAACATGGACATGACATGAAGAAATAAAAAAACTACTTTTTACTACCAATTTTAGACTAGATTGGTGTAAGTGTTCATAACAGTTACTAATAACTTCATAACCATATCCCAAGGCTTTGATAACAACTACAAATCAACCTTATGTAGTCTTCATCCCATTTTTAAGAAAAAGTTTCTCGTAGATTGATAAAAGACTGTAATGGGGGGGGGGTTCAGTAGGTGCCTGTCATGGGTGGTTTGCCTGTCATAGGCAGGTTTACCTTACTACCATACCAGACTTGGTGTAGTTGGTGTAACGAATCTTCAGCGGACGATCGACGAGAACGCCTAACCGTTCGTCCAACGACATGGACGAGACCCGCGCAAACACGGATATGGGGCAGGTTTCCTCCACATCTAAACCCGCGGGGTGTGGATAGGCCCACATAAACCCGCGACGCCCCCTTAGCCGCGTGTTCCCATCTCCTTCTAGGGCCTCCTGCCATACCCCCCTGCAACCTTCATCAGATTGCTTGTTTTTCAAGTGCTCCACGACTTCGCAGCCAAATTCCGTGGTGAAGCTCGCAATTGTGATCTCGACCACCATGGCGGCAGTGGCGTGTGCTGGAGCTCTCACGCAGCAATGGGCGCCTTTTCTTTCTTCTTCTTCTTCCGCCTCGAGCTCCGCTGTGTCTGCTTCCCGGAGTGTGGCGTTCCGGGGCGCTGCTGTAGCCGTGAATCCTCTCAGGAGTTCCAGGAGGCTACAGGACAACAGGGTACAGGGGTGGACTGTTAGGGCGTCGGTGGAGGGTGCTGGTGAGGGCGAGTTGGTGTTGAACAAGCCCGAGGGCTCAGGCAAGAAGGTGAGGGGGGGGGGGAAGGGAATGAGGGTTTGGTGTGTTCCTGCTTCTTGCGAATTGGAACATTTTTATGCCGGTTATGCAGCCTGTGCGGTAGCTGCGCCCTAATCAGACAGGAGAACGAACTAATGTGCTCAAGGTGTACATTCTAGGGCGAGAATGTACACCTTCGTTACATGTGTTAATTTCTTTTTGGAGAAGACACTATCATAGTGATACATTCTTGTCCTAGAATGCACATTGGATTTGCTGTCCATTCAATGCTGCCCAAGGTGTAAATTCTAGGACGAGAATGTACAGCTTCGTTGCATTTGTTAATTTCTTCTGTCATGGACACCGGCACAATGATACATTCTTGTGCTAGAATGCACGTTTTAGCCGAATTGGATTTGACTGTCCAAATGAGCTGTAGGTATTGTCAGCAAATGCTAGCGATTCCGCTTGCTTTTAGAAAAGAGAAAAGAGGATGCCTGCTTCTGTCTTGTGAGTTTTTCTTCTGTAACGGACACTAGCATAATGATTCATTCTTGCCTTAGAGTGCACGTTCTAGCCGAATTAAATTTTCTGTTCATATAAGGTGTAGATATTGTCAGCAATGCTAGGGATTTCGCTTGATTTTTGGAATAGGTGAAAGAGGATGCCTTCATCTGTCTTGTGAGCTTATTTTCGAAAACATCCTGCACGAGTGTAATTGGCGAAGTGATTCCGAATTTGTGAAAAGCTAGCTGAGTAGTGCACTGCGGTTTGGATTGTTCCGGAATGGGAAATAGTGTATGGAAATGATGAGAAGCCATTAGGTTTTAGAGAATTTGTGTGGAGTTGATGAAGAGCGTGGAGCAGTTGTCATGGTCGTCTAAACCTCAATTCAGTAGAGCCTAGTTTGCTAAGTTCTAGGATTCAGGTTTACAATGTGCAGTTGACTAAAAGCTAAACAGACGCGCTGTGAGGCGGGGAACCCATTCCCGTGGCTTTCAGCTCTTTTGAGGGGTTTCCTTGATTGGAATAGTTTTATTTTGTTTTGGTAGAGAAATTTCCCCATTTTTTGAGGATTCCAATGCACTAAATTTATTACTGTATGAGGAAATTGTGAATGGTTGAAGCTTGAAGTAGTAAGGTCTTAATCACAAGGTTAGGCTACCCTTGAATAATGTGTATTTGGCTGTGATAGAACCTAGAAGTATGTCGTATCTTACGAGTCACATGGGGAAGACACATGCATTGTAAATGGATGAATGTGAAACCACATGAAAAGGACCCCACGCAAATGGTCCTACCTTAAGTCTTTTGCATATGAAATAGTGTCGAATAGCTTGAATTTCCCCATCGTATCTTTTCAGCGATGAGTTTGATTTTAAGCGTTCGTGAACGGCTGCGGTACACGATCACACACAGCTGGCAATTCAGGGGAGACTCTTGGCAGTTTTGCATGGTAGGCAAAGGGTGGTGGTGACACCCCAAGTGTATAATCTATGGAGAGAATGCATCTGTAGAGTACATTACAGAGGGCAGTATCACCTAAGCAGAACTCGCCATCCTGGTACCAGTTTGATTCCGTCGTCATTTCTGATCATACTTCAGTGTTTTCTGCGGTTGATTTCCTGTTATGATCTTAATCTTTGCTCTCTTGGTTTGCAGAAAAAAGTGGTGATTGCTGCTCCAAAGAAGCAAAGGGTGTTGCTGAGGTTTTTGTGGTTGGAGAAGAACATCGGGATCGCACTTGACCAGGTGGTGCCTGGCCATGGAACCATCCCTCTCAGTCCCTACTTCTTCTGGCCGCGCAAGGACGCCTGGGAGCAACTCAAGACCAAGCTCGACAGCAAAGGCTGGATTTCCAGGAAGAGGACCATCATCTTACTCAACCAAGCTACCGATATCATCAACTTGTGGCAGGCTAACGCCGCCAACCTTTAGAGGAGGATTCTTTAGATGTGCCCGCCCTCACACTAGTTGTAATGTTCTTATTAAATTTGCAATCGAGAGTTCTCTCACAATTTTTCGGTATTCATGTTGCACTGTTTTTTTCAATTTTTTTCTTCCCCACTCTGGAATTCTTTGAAGTGGAAGAAAAGGGCTTTTGTGTTTGATTTTGAGACAAAAATCATTCTTGCACAAGCAGAATTCACTGTTAACTGTTTCTAGGATCGACCCTAAAAGATTCTTTCCTTCAAAGCTAATAGTTGATTTTAGTGAATTTCAAAACATATCACTCCTTTTTCAAAAATGTAGGATATGACCCTCTTCTTTCTCTCTTTCAACCCATTTTGTAACCTTCCTTGAAATCTCCTCCAAGTATATTTGAAGTCCTGTAGACAAGGAGCAGCAGTCACTTTTGACCATTTGGGCATTTTACCCATTTACTTTAGTTGTTCAGTGAGTACCACAACGAAAGTCTTATGACATTTACAGAGTGTTTACAGAGAGGGTTGGATGAAGCCAAAGATTCAAATGAAATGGATGAAAAAAAAAACTCCCATAATTAAATGATTTTTGCCGGAAAAAGAAGCCTTGATCAATTAGTATGAGAGATATATTGTACCAAATTGAGAATTGGAATACCCTATATGAAGGTCAGATTTGGCCTAAATTAAATCATTTTTGTAAAAAGTGCTACATGTCATTTTGTGATTGGTTTGAGGTGATACGGATCCTAAAGAATTTGATGTGGAAATTCAATATTGGCACCTAAGTGCCAAATCGTACCTTCACATATGGTAATGTGAATTTCACCATCGATAAAAATTATGTTATACTTCATCTTAGTAGAAACCAAATTCCTATGTCATTTCTACAATTGGAAAACCAACAAATTGTGGTCATAGGTCCAAAGGCCTTTCTAGAAGTACTGTTTTTGCATTGCAGATACTAAATGTTCAGCTCTACATACTTCAAATTGTTGTAATATAATATAGAATTTCAGAATTTTGTTCAATATTTCAAATTGAGATCCCAACTAAATGTAAAATAGTTCATTCCATCAGTGAAGAAGATCCTCATAAAGATCAAATAAAAAAAGATTGTATTTATTTCTACCATTCATATCAATAATAAGGACCTAGACGTTGCCAAAATACACTTGAAAAACATGCTTCGTTAGTCAAAGATTAAACATCTTCACTTACAGAGAAATCAATCAATTCAAGAAGTTGTGTCAGACCATGTCAAAGTAGTTTGTTTTTTATTAAGTTCCTACTAAGAATCATGTAGTGTTTATTTTTGTCAAATACAAAACTTCTTATTGATCCCAAGCTGATAAAGTTAATCACTAAGTGAATCCCAATTTGTAGAAGGAGTGTCAAAGGAAGGTTTAACTAAGAATAGTATATAAGAAATACAACAACAAACTTCATCAAACCAAGTTTAGTAGCTTCAAGGTGTTTCGTCCTATGTTTCTCTCAAACTTTGTCTCTTCCTGCTCCCTCATTGCACACACTTTACAATTACCTCTAATGTGGTAGAACCACCCATTGTCAACCATTTAAGCAATTTCACATATGTTCTGGAGTAGTAGAAGGGAATGTGAATTTACATGCCTGTAAGAAGATAGAAATGATGGGCATTGCTAAGTTTTCATGATTTTTTTCTTTAAATTGAATTTACTATGAATTTTGGAAGACAAAAATTGGCCTCAAACCGTACCTAAGATATAGATTCTTCCAATTTCGACCATTCCATAATTACTTTCCCATTCATTGCTTACTAAATCAAGACATGTGTCATGACTTTATAATGCCAACCTTGCAAAAGAAAAAAAAAATCAAATTCCAAACTATGGTTGGAATCTATACCAGCCTTGGTTGAAAATAGCTACATCCTACAGGTTGGTTATTGATGGCCGGTTAGTAATGGGTGGTTTTACCATACTATCTCAATGATAGAATTTTTTTTTACCATCAACTGCAAAACTGAACACACTAAGAAATTTCATCCATTTTAAAAAATGGATGAAAATTCAAATCATCGACGTCACTGCCACTTTGGGCAGTTAATGGTCAACACGATTTCAACACCCAAAGCGACGACCCAATTTCAGTCCCGCCGTCCGTCGCAGTCCCTTTCAGGCTCCCTTCAAAGGGAGCAAGACGCTTCCAGAATCTTCCAATACAGACACGAATTCGCCGTCTCCGAAAACAGGCGCAGACAGAAACAGACCTAGAAATACACACGCAGAGCATCACCGGAGACGAAGAAGACGAAGAAGAGGAAGAAGCCGGATTTTCTTCGGATATGGCGGAGGTGAAGGAGGAGGAGGAGGAGGCGATGGGTCTGGCAGGGAATGGCACCCCGGAGTCGGACCCCGAGCTTAAGAAAACGTCTTCCTACCGTTACTGGGTGCGGAGCTCCACCCTGACGGCGCCCAAGACGGCTCCCCGCCCTATGACAACGGACGAGATCACAGCGAAGAGCAGCAGCAATGGCGCGCAGTTGGCAGGCTCCAAGTGGAACCAGGCGGGGACGTGGGAGGAGAAGGTGTTAAGCTCCTGGGCGTACAGCCGCGTGAAGGCGCTTCTCCCCGCCGTGGAGCCCGTGGAGTTCGACCAGGGCTGCACCGCTAGGGTTGTGGAGGTGACGAGCTGTAGCGGCGATGCGTCGATGGTGACTGTGCGGCAACGGAAGCGTGTGGGCTATTCATTTGAAATCGAGATGAAGTACGCGGTGACGATGAGGGAGGAGGACGGGAAGGCGATTGAAGGGAAAATGAAGGTGCCGGAAGCGTGCTATGGCGAGCTGGATGATCTGGAGCTCGAGGTGACGGTGAGCGCGGCCGACGTCAAGGACGAGGAGAGGCGGAGGACCATGAAGCAGAATTTGACGAAGCTGCTGTTGCCGAGGATTCGGCGGAAGCTCGAGGAGTTTGAGACGGAGTTGAAGGAGAGGTAATGGTTGGCTGCGAGAAAACTACCTTGGGGATTGATGTCTTTGAAAACAGGGGTATTTTTTTTGGTATCGCAACTTCGGTTGACCTATTGGCTGGCTGTGAAGTCGTTTTCGTAGAGCGGAGGGTTTCATATGAGAAGGAATCGTTAACCGTTATCTTCTGTGCGAAGGATGTTGCATTTCATTTCGAGTCGCTGTTTGCATTCAAATTTTTGTGTCTCTGCGTTACGACGCGGAAGATGATACCCGATCAGGTCACATTTTGATTATTCTCAAAGAGAAGAGTTAGGTGTGGGAGACAGAGAAAATGGTTACCTGAACCACAGTAGGATATTCATCAGATGTGTCGTCTGCTCTATATTCAATCCGTGGACTTCTTCGTCATGGATTTATTACTAGCTACATAGGATTTAAGCTATTTGCAATTCAACATTATAGAAAATGGTTCCATTTTTCACATTCTTCCTCTGTTTCCTTAGAGCATGTGGTGACATTCCTCCTCTGTTTCGGAAGATTGCTTTGATGATGTAGGTACCATTTTGTCTAAATTCCTATTTAGAGAAAAAGTTTATTCGGATGAAATTGAAACACAATGATTGTACATTACGACTCAACTGTTGCTGTCGATTTTGTCACTCATATATTGGAGTATCCGTGCCGTAGTTCAAACTCAGATTGTTATAGCCCTACTTTTTTTCACTGGATCCTGCCAGATACTGATTGATTTCTTACAAAGAGGAGTTAGCTGCGGGAGAGGACTGCATCAGATGGGTATTTATCAGAGATGTCTTGTGCTTTATTGAATGTGTATGGATTTAGTAGCTACGTAGGATTAAAATTTTTATTTTTTTATATATTTTTTTGACACGGATTCAAACTCTTTTCGAGCAACTTCGTATAGAACGCTTCAAGTCAACACTCAACCTCCGTTCTTTTGGAGCACGTGATGATTCTTTTCCGTTCTGGTGGAGCCGGTACGTGTAGCTTTCATGATGATGTTGAGCTCCGACCGGTAGGTGACATATATTTCATTCTTTTTAATTTGTACATGGATAGGATTGAAAACATAAAGATTTTACACTAGGGCTCTACTGGTACGAATCGTGGCTGTCGATTTGTCACAGTATCAATGAATCCCCTAAAGTCCCATCTGGACAAAATGGATTTTTTTTTATAAATTTTAATTTTTTGAAACACATGGACAATTTCCATTGATAGAGGAAACAGTACAAGGAACCAAGGGAACCAGTCCTTGGTGGAATTTTTTTCTTACATACAGGTAGCAAAAACAACGACCAAATAAGACACCAAACCTGTCAACAAGGGAGGTTAGGACCAAGAAGGTAGAGGATAGAGGACCAATGATCAATTGAAGCTCCCTGTCTTGGGTTGAGCAAGCCTCCATTGCATCGACAGCCTAGACTGCTCTTTGAATTTTGGGTAGGTTCTTATGCGCTCAATTTCTGGTGAAATTTTTTTAAACTTTTTCATAAGATAGAAAAGTTTATTAGCTTTTGGGGAATGTAATTTTTATTTCAATTGGTGCCCTAGAGTAAAAGTTATACTCTAAAATACTACAATGAGGTAGAGGTATCTATAATGGATAACTTAAACATTTTAGCCTCTAGGATATGGGAAATTCGTTGAGAAATTGAGCTTAATGTTTGAGGAAATAAGGATGAAGAAGAATGCAAATAAAAAGTATTTTTTTTTCTCTCAAAAATGAATATTTATTCGATGTAATTGTGAATTTTTCATTCAAATCCTTTCTAATTTTATAGATTCACTTATCATGAATAGTCTTAGAAGTTCTTCCTAAGTAAGGAGGGAAGAGAGATGAGTGGAGGAGAAAGTGGCAAAAAAGAATCTTTTTCAATGAACAACGCATCTAACTATTGTCCACAATAGGTCACCTTATGAAGCCATTACACGGGGATTATCCAAAATAGGTACCTGTACTTTAAGTTTGGAATTGAATTTGGCGAGTCAAAAAAATGATCCACAAAATCCGTATAGGATTTGTTTTTGAGTTCAATTTTCACATTTTTTTTAAACAAAAAGTTCCACATGATTAAATTAATTGTTAGGACGATCTCACCATTGAAATTAGTGTGTTTTAATTCCATCTTAGAGCTACTAATGATTTGTTTTTTTCCTCCATTATATATCTTCTTTTACTTCTTAATTTTTTAAAGAATAAAAAGAATAAAAATCAATTTTTTTTTTTTAATTTTAGTTTTTTTAATATTCTCAATTCAGTTCTTTATGATAAATTATTTTAATTCAAAACCTCATAAACTAGTTTGCCATGGTTCAAGAAAATATAATGTCTTTACTTTGAACACATTTATTTTGCAATCTATGTGTTCAAAGTATTTAAATTTCTTTTACACATTTTCATATCAGTCTATTGCAAGCTCCTACAGTAAGATATACAAAAAAATACCATTTTAAAATATTTTGTTCTAAAAATGGCAGTTTTGAGCATTTTTTGACCAAAAAAAAGGCCTTTGGACTTTAGGGATTAATGTATCTATCCATAGTCAAATATAATAACTCTAATTTTTGGACCAAACCATGCCAAAGATGACAACTTAATGGCACTAGCATGTGATCAAATTGGAAACAAAAGTTAGAATAAGTCAAGTTGGTAAATTTTCTAGAAATTTTGCTTTTATTTTAATATTCTTGTATTGAACATTGTACAAATAGCAATATTTTATTTCCTAATTGCAATGGGGCTTGCTTTGAGGGGAATATGCTTAGTAATAAGTGATCCCTTTCTTATGAGATGTTTATTCATTTATTTTGTGTTACAAATGAGTGGATTAGACGTTTTGCAACTTTTAATGTCTAGGAAGTTATTTGCAATTGATGTCTAGGTAGTTTAAATTGTTTTTAATTGCGTATATTTCTACTCCCTCTATCTTAAAATATATCCGTGGTTTCCTATAAATAAATAAAAGACTAAATTAACAAGTAAGCTGCTTCAATGTGGACATGAATGTATAGATCTTATAGCTTTTAGTTGGCCCCAATAGACCTAGAATTTTCGAATCCAAAAGACAAGCAAACCATGTTGAAAAAACGTAGTAAAATTGACAATTTAGTTGTTGTTTTCAACTACCTCCGGTGCAATGAATTCCGGTTGTTCTGCTACCAACTCCCATGAATTTTACTTTGATGAGATCCTTGATCTCCATTCAGCATCGATGAATTCAGTCAACTTCGATTAGCTCCTTGAGTCAATTTTGATGACCTCAAGTCAACATTTTTTAATCCTTTCTTTGCACTCAGAGTCTATGATTCTAGTTCAATCAGGTCTTGTGAAAAAACTGCAATTACAGTACAAGATTCACTGCGATTAGAGTTTGGGATTCAATGCGATTAGGCTTTTAAATTCAAGTTTGACTAAGGTAGGAGGCTATTAAAGCAACCCTTTAAGAGCTAATTGCATTTTCAAGGAAGCTAAACTCCTTGAAACAGTTTTCAGTAAATTTTACTAGGAAGAAAAATGGAATTGGCATCTAATCCAAGTTGTTTCATATTTTTTGGACATTCGTGGAATTAGTTACAAATTTCTGAAGTTAAAACACAGTGGTTTTTAAAAGCGACCCCCTCCTAAAATGTCCTGCCCTGGTACATTGAAGAAAGTAAAATGTACCTCTGTGTTAGAGGTCGCTTTTAGAGACATGTCGCTTTTACAGACCCCTACCTTAGACTGCAGAATTAAGGGTGATTGACTCTCGTGATTCAATTACCATAAATCCGGTGATTCAAGTTCCATCAATCCGTCAATTTTTGTAAACAATTGAAGCATCAAATTTAATTTAGGATAAACAAATTTAGAAAATCATGGATTTATTTTGGAACAAAGGGAGTAGTATATTTCACATATTGATAGTATGAATGTTGAATACTTCCTAAAAAGTGAGGATTTTGTGAATTAAATGAACTCACCCGTATTGATTATACCTGTAGTAAAGAATTCATTCATGTTTTACAATCTTTAGTCATGCCTTTAAATTGTTATTGCAACAAAGTAAGGAAAAGAAAAATTGTCATATTAGCATTCCAAAAGATGGGAGTAGTCCTTGAATATAATCCACAATGGGATGTTACATGCTTTTATTTTGACCACCTACAACAGGAAAATCATGGTTAACCCTTTAATGTCTAAGAAGCCCAAATTGGGTCTCACGTTTTTTTAAGCAATGTTGAAGAGTTTATATGGAGATTTCCTTAAACTTAAATAATTGTGTATTTGAACCAATGCATACAATGTTCTTCATTTAAGCTAATGATATAATAAAATTTTCTATTTCTATTATATTTTCTATAATATAGTTAATCAAAATCTGCAACTGAAAACCATGAATTCTTAGTACATAAAGGGTTAAGGGGCTTGTGACTCTCTTCTCATTCAACTCACCAAAAATCCATGTTATGAAGTTTCTTGAGCTTGGTGAAGTTTCCTTACTCAACCAAATCTATAAATATAAGTTCTTCAAAGTCAAAACTTCAATATGCACTCTAATTGGTTTATAAAGGCAAATGATGTGATCACCCAAATTTTTGGAACAAGGTGGCCATAGTGAATTCCTTACTATAGATATAAACAATATTGTGCTTCTTGATTGGTTATTAGTCTCACAAAATGCTCCATTGCAATTCTTGAAAATACTCCATTGTAGTCCTTATTGGTTAGTAAAGATGCAAATATTGTAGTTTTAGAGTATTATAGTTTAGAAGAGAATATCTTTGTGTAACAATGACTCCCCCTAATACCTTTTTATTTTCATAAAAATTACTTGGCTAAAATACATTTAAAATCTATTTTGATTATCTATTCTTCCAAAAAAATTTGCAAATCCAATAAGTCTAAATATGCACAACCACCAAGGGGATGATAATGGACTTCACCCCTTCCTCAACAAGTGAAAAAATCCAAAAGGGAAAAAAAAAAGTCTCTTCCTTTTGTTCCTACAACCATTGTCAAAGACTTTTGCAACTATAGAGATCTTTGCAAGTTGCAAAAGGCAATGGAATTGAGCCTTCAACCTACCACATAATGATCTGGAAATTTGTGAGCAAATTCATCATCACCATCCATGTTTCTCAATCCTAACCTCATGAAGTATGTGAAAATAAAAGTCATCCAATTGTGCCAATGACATACTTGGGAGAAAAAGTGAGCCTTTCGGACCACATACAACCCCTAAGCACCCATTGCATGTTTACTAAAATCCAAACCTTTGTGAACTAATTCCAATCAAACTATCACCTAACAAGAGATCCACATAAATTGACCATACTGATTGGTAGTGGAGACAAGCCCAGAGCTCAAGGGAAAGGGACATGTCCTTTTGACTGTACTTTTGAAAAGATTATAGTAGTCGAATAAGGAAATCTTTGAAATTTGGAGAGACAGGATCGTGGATTTGGGGCACTCATGGGTTAAGCCAGTTTTACATCTTTCACACAAAGACAACACAACAACTATGTCTTGGTCTCCAAGCTTGCTTCAAGGTGAAGTTGGTCTAAGTAGGTCACTTCATTCTCACAAAGTGGAGAATCAGATTGCTCATCTGAAAATGTTAAGAGTAATCCCTTTCTGAGTTGCAGCTTTCTTCACCTGCGAGTTTTTTTGAGGATTTCCACAGTTTGTTAAAGAGAGGGACCGCCAAACTAGATTGATCTATCGCAAAGACAAAGCAATCCCTGAGAATGGTAGGTGATGAATCAGCTGCTAATAAAATCAGTGTAACATACCCTATAACAGTAGTTCTGAACACCTGCTTCACACGTCATAAAGAACCCACTAGTAAAACACGTCACACCTAGTTCACAAGTCATTAAATCACGAGTGAGGGCCAAAAAAAAAAAATGGATTTTTAAACGCCGACCAGATTGGATAATAACCTCGAAACATCATCCCAGTTATGGTATTAGCAACCAAGAATTCCCTCCAAAATATATAAGTGATTGCCATCCACCTAAACTACCATCTGGACGCATGATGGTCCTCATCTGTAGGTGATCTAATCTGTTTTCTTCATTGACTTGATTACAGATAACCTGTACCAGAACCTCTAAAGGAGCAAGGGAACTCGAAAAGAAACTGCTTTATTTGGGACAAAAATGAAACTGAGAAGCAACGCAGACAGCTGACTCCCACTACGAGTCCATACGCAGTTTACCAGAAGATGGGGCCATCCATCTCCCAGAATTGTATACATTCTCACCCACTTTCCAGCCGGGCACATTGGCCATCACCTTGGATTCCTCTTCCAAAAGCTTATTCTTCTCCCTAACAAACCTGCATAACAAAAAAAAACTCAATAGATCAGAAAGGTCAGAATTCATTTTATTGATTATATCAGAGACACTGACAAAGTACAGCAAGGGGACGTCCCACAGTGCCTGAACTAAAATAGAAAGTGCACTTTGGAATCAAAAAGGCAAAACATATTTTTACTGTTTCTAGTGTATCCTATAATGAATCCTACAATGAATATAATTCATAATAATGGTATCCTATAGTGAATCCTATTTCTGTTGATACATTATTGTTACCTTCCTAAATGATTTATTTCAGCTCCTACATATTGGTAGCAGTCACTTCTGACCATTCAGGCACTCAGACAAACCAACTTGGACACTCTAATGCCAGGGATTCATAATCGATTCAGCAAGAGTGACTGTCGATGTCATAGTGCAGATATCCGGTACATTATGGAAACTATGCACCTCGCCAATACAGTTGATAAAAGATAATTGTTCAGACAAGAAGCAGCGGTGCTATATGAAATTATTTCGAGCAGCATACGAAGGATACAATCATGAAAACCTGCAGGAAGATACTCGATTGGGAGAGGATCAACCAATCGGAAGTGAGATATCTCTAACGGAGGAAGCAATGTGTGCATTGCGTTCATGCATCTATCACCAGTACTGTATCCATTTGAACTGTGTAAGGTGGATGTGATTCACACTAACCGGACTCTAGTGCATCGCATAGGCTTACATGATAAACTATTCTAATGAAACCAACAATATTTAGAGATGGAGCTACACGCAGATCAACAATGATAGAAACCAAGCTATTCGATTGCGGGGAGACTAGGTGATTGTTCAAGAAACCCGTACACAGATCAAAATGTACAACAGCTTGTTTCAATGTAAGGAACACGACCAGATGCTCACGATGAGAAGGTTTCACGAATAAAGACAAGCTAGGGTATAGAAGGAAAAACTTGACATATAAGGTGTAGGATACTAAAATTGTTACGGACCAGATCCCATCTCGTACACTAACCCCTATTATCAGCAATATCCCAATTATTCATATACGTGGTTGGCCTTCAATTAGTAAGTGGTAAAAGTATGATTTGGCTACATGGTCATGGCCACTGATCTTTAATTGGAAATGGGGTTATCTACTGTTAGTATAGTGATCACCAATCTCCTTGGATTAGCATAAGAAATTCATACGCAGTGATAAAAATTGATCTAAACAGATTTGACTTTCATATCCAAAATCTCTCCACATCTCTACGGATCTACCAAAAATCACAATTCAAATAGTATTCTTTCCCTTAAGCACATGTCAACAGCACACATTAGGTGCCGAAACTTCAACCTGCATTCTTTGGTGTGTCGTGTCTTCTTAAGTCTTAGCATGCATTACTACTCCTCAACATCCGAACTTGGACCCGCACAATAACCATCAGTTGTACCACATCAGCAGAACCCTAAACCTCAAATTGCGAAACTCAAATGAAGAATCAAACCTTGCATCCTCCTCAGCTTGAATCAGAGGCAATACAGCTTGTCTTGCCGCAATCTTCTCAGCTTTCAAACCCCTACAATATCAGCAATACACATTTTAGGGCACAAGCCCGTCGCGCAGGCATTCTGACAAAAGCAAAAACGCATGACCAATCAAAGTGGCAGTCAAATTCCCTGTATCCACATTCTCAACAACAAAAACAAAAAACTCCAATCGTCGGAGAATAACGTTCCCTTAAAAGTAGCGAACCTGCGATAGATGTTGCCCTGGCCAACTTGGTACATTCCCCATCCGATGACAACGGACGAGACGAGAAGTACCGCCACTCCGCTAGGTCCGCTATTGGCAATCCTCCGCCCGTACCGCACAGCAGGGAATCCACCCGGTGGAGGTCCATCCTGCAACACAGGCATCTCCTTCACACTCGTCATGCCCTTCTGGCCTCGGATCGTGGTTTCCGTCATCTTGACCTACTTTCTCCCCACTCCCAAACTCAGGGAATCACACTGTAAGTTTTCGTGCAATGGCGAATTCCTCTCCTGTACTCAAATTCTCTCAAATCTACTCAAATTCCTCAAATCATTACAGGAAAAAGGCGCAAAATGATTCAGCAACTGCGCCGTGTGCGTCCGACCACCGCCCGAACGCAGCACCGCAAGCTCCGGGATCATAAAGGAGAAGCTGGCTAGGGTTTGAGCGATGGCTAGGGTTTGGAAGGGGAAAGAATGAGTAGTCTGCGAGCTCGGGAAGGAGAAGCTACGGGAAAGGGTGGTTCAGATCGGTAGAGGAGGCTGATTCCACATGGAAACGCCCCTCTTCTTACAATTCATGGAATATGCAAAGGTTTTGGACGGAATTAGAGGAGGGTAACTACACCTAATTGCGTGGTCAAATAAGCATTTGAGCTTTGGGGGTGCACTTAGTTCTACTATAACAAACCACATGCGAACAAGTGATTTCTAATAAACTATAATTTCAACCTAAAATTTTGAGCATTCTTTAATAATGTCTATAGGTTTTTATTGCCAAAATTTCCAACTCAAATAAAATATGAAATGATTTCTAGAAGAGGTTGAAAATGAACTAAAATGGCATGTTTTTCAACTCAAATAATTATAGAAAACACATTTAGCTGACCATTGAATCAATATTCAACTCAAAATGAGCTTTAAATAGAGAGTTGTTTTTAGGATTTTTTTGTTCATTTTTTAGATAATTTTTTCTTATATAATATAGGGGTGTGAAAGTTATTTTTCAGTTCTACAATGTATCTTTTTACTTAAATTTTTTGGAACTAATTATTATTAACAAATAAAAATATCAATAATTCAAAATAGAAACTTTCAAAATAGAAAAAACTATTTATTTTTTATATTCTTTTTCAAATTTAAAACTCAAAAAGTATATAGGGGATCCAAAGTTTTGTTTGCACGTGGTTTCTAATAAACACTCTAAGTGAACTCCCTGAGTGTATTTTACATTGCATTTGACATAAACGATGAATTGATTTCTACTAATGTAGTCCTCAGCAATGCTTGCTATGAACTTCAAGTATTTTCCAAAATATTTGCAGTCACTTATGTTTAAAATATATACACTATAAGAAACCCGCATTTTAGGTGGCGTTTTGTAATGTTTTTAAACGTATTTTAGGTGATGTCTATTGCGTCAAATCCATGTTTTTATGTTAACATTGATGTTATGTTGGACGTATTGTTGACATAAAAATATAATTTTGTTGCTTTGGACGTCATCTAAAATATGTCTAAAAAAATTACAAAACACCATCTAAAACGCAAGTTTCTTATGGTAATACTAAATGCTTACAGTCTTTGCGGGTAGGAGTTCATTTACATTCTAAAAAATGATTGAACAATCACTACAAAGCAATCATTTTTTTCATTTTTTTCATTTAGCAAAAAGTACCATTATATGAGTAAAATAGTCATGGTGAAATCATTCAAAAGATATTGCATAGCTTATGTCAAAAAGTGAGCTTTCTATAACAATCAAAAGCAATCCACAACTGCATTGTACTCTCCCTTGTGCATTAATATACTACAAGACACCCATCATTCTTGTTAGTATTAGCCAATCACTCCATGTGTACTCTAGAGATCTAAACAAAATGTATAGCTACTCTTGAAATTATAAGCCCATCCTCCCATATTGTATGTAAACCTCCCAATTTGGCTTTAGTATGCCTGAGTCTCGGTACAAAAAATGTGATGTACTTATTGTTTATTTGACTATTGGATATTGAAAGCAGTAGAAGAAACCCATGTTTTTTATGATGCATTTTTTGTGATGTCTACTTGTTTTTATGGTATCCTTGATGTTACATCTAACATCTTGATGTTATGCAGGATGTCATTGTTGACATAAAAACAAGTGGATGTCACAAAAAATGTGCTATAAAAAACATGGGTTTCTTCTAGTGAAGTGCAAATGCCATATTTTAAAATAAATTCATTATCCCTAAAATCTCAAAATATGGGTATTTAAAAGTATCTCTTCATCTTGATATTATTTGCAATTGATTTTTTTTGTGGTTTAGAATTTTTGCAATTGATTATGAACTATGCATTCTGCATCCATTCATTCCCTTGCTCTTGATTTCAAATGGAAACCAATATTTTCTAAATTGAATGCATTAGTCATGCTTGAATAGATTTACTTATGTTGTGTTGTTCAAAAGAGTTCAATGAGCCTCCCAAGCTACATAGTCCGTTCGGCTCCTCTTCACCAAAGTATAGATTCTTGCAACTTTCTACTTGCAAAGCCTCCATTACCTTTGAAATTTTGAATCCTGCACATTCCTCTTAGCCATTAGAAAAAACTTGACCCTTGCAAAGGGCCACTAACTGTGCATTTTCGGCACCTTAGCGGTGCAAATATAGAAAAATATATATATATTTAAAAAAAGGTGATATGATGTGGCATTGATGTGGCACTAGTAGTGCCACATGAATTTCCAAAAATAAATAATAAATAAAAATCATCATTTTTTTTCTAATTGCACTACTGCCATCCAAAACTTGCAGTCTCTTTTGAGGTCTGAAAATTTTCCAATGAAAGCCTTCTTACTCATTAATACAATTTTCTTTCCTCTCATCCAAAACAGCTACAATTTATTTTGTGTAGAGAATAAAAGTTTTCTGTTCTTCTTCCTCTTTTTCTCCCTATGCTGAGAACCACTTTTGAATATTTCATCAAACGGACAAAGTAAATTTTTTTTTAGCCATGATTCCAAATCCAATCTACACGCACCTTCATTGAATCTTTGAAACAAATAGATACCCTTGCTAACTCTAGACTCATGAGACATACGTCACAACTGCATTGGAGAGTGAATGTAATACTTTGCAATGGTATATTAAGAGAAATTTCCACAAATATAATTATAAATGTTACGTCCAACAAACAACAACAAGGAACAAACATCCAATGTGTTGCCCACATTATAAAAGGATCTAAAGGCCCTCCAGCTTCAACATATTGTAGTAAAAAAAACATAATATGACAGAATACTATAAAAAAAACCCGCCTTGGGAGAAATTTTGTAATTTTTTCAGACGGAATTTAGGTGACATAAAAAAACTAAAAAACTTGTGTTTTTTTTTCAATAATTACGTCCAATATAACATTCAGATGTTATATTGGACATGATTATTGACAAAAAAACCAAGTTTTTTTTTTCAACATCACTTAAAATTTGTTTGTAAAATTACAAAACGTCACCTAAGACGTAAAGAGATCATGATAAATTTAGGTTTCTTAATAGTGGAAATAAAGAGATCATGATAAATTTTTGGTTTAGTCTACATGATATTCTAAAATGTAATCAAGACTCTAAACATGTTTGGATACTATACTAGCCCCAAATATCAAACACGTACTAGTTTGATACACCAAACAATATTTTTGTTGCAAAAGGCTTACTTTCAATTGTAGGAGCAACCATCGATGCTCGGGGAGTTCACTTAGAGTATCCATTAAAAACCACATGCGAACAAAATTTTGGACCCCCTATATACTTTTTGAATTTTAAATAAAATAAAATAAAAAAATAAGAATAAAATTTTCTACTTTGAAAGTTTATGTTTTGAATTATTGATATTTTTATTTGTTAATAATTATTAGTTATAAATTTTTGAAATAAAAAGATACATTGTAGAACTAAAAAAATAACCTTTATACCCCAGCCTATATTATATAAGAAAAATTTGTCTAAGAAATGAACAAAAAATTCCTAAAAATAACTCTCTATTTAATGCTCATTTTGAGTTGAATATTGATTCAATGGTCATTTAAATGTATTCTCTATAATTATTTGAGTTGAAAAACATGCCATTTTAGTTCATTTTCAACCTCTTCTAGAAATCATTTCATATTTTATTTGAGTTGAAAATTTTAGCAATAGAAACCTATACTCATTATTAAACAATGCTCAAAATTTTAGGTTGACATTATAGTTTATTAGAAACCACTTGTTCGCATGTGGTTTGTTGTAGTAGAATTAAATGCACCTTCGGAGCATCGATGCCATCTCAATGATTATTCACAATGTAACATTTTTAAGGTAGTTGTTACAATCAATATATCCCTCTACATGCAAACACCTATCCTACAATTCAAAAGAGCAAGCCCATTCAACGTATTGCAAATGTTCCTACATAGCATTGCAATAAGTGAAAAAATGTTGGCAACATCAAAGAATTGATCATAAAAATAACCATGCTCTCTTTCTCCAAACTAAGAGCCATAATCTCCTTCAATTTGGAACTGAATCCACGTACAAGGTTTATCAAATCACATTTCTGTATACTTAGAGTGCACTTGCCTCAATTATGTTGACAATTATGGTCATCTTGGTGATAGGTGGACGTCATCAATATGTTAATTGCAAATACTGTTGTTTCTTATTTTTTGTTACTTCTACAAGATGAATCCAATAGAAGACAAGTTCATATATGCACAAGCTTCAATTTCAATGAAGTGAAGTGCTTGATTATTACAGTTGATATCATCAAGGTTTCTAATAAGAATTTTGAACGTATCTAGAATACCAAGAATCTCTTAATTAGTACATTCAATTTGAGACTGAAAGCCTTGAGTTTCAACTTACACATATAGCTTCAGAAATAGTAGTCATTCTTGGATGCAAGTAATGTGATTTGATCAAATATTCTACACAATTGTATTTAGATTTACATTTGTCCATTACATCAATCAAGTAATTGATTTATACTTCCAATATTCTAGGCATTTTTAAGAATTAGAATATTAGTACATATTCTAATAAACCACAGTAATAGGTCCATGATAATAGGCACTAATACTAATGGACTCCCTTGTACAAAATCTTGAAAAGAAAAATCATAATCATTCATTTCAAAATTGGATTGTCAATGCTAAAATTAGACTTTAAAATAATTCAAAAATATAAATTATTAAAATTAATAATTATATAAGATTTTAATTAATCCAAGTATTGTTGACACCAAATTTTGGTGCCTTGGGCATTTAGGGGTTAATATTGCTTTTATATCAGATCCCCAATACTTAGGACTTTTTTCAATGTTTGGTAACTAGGAAAAAATCAGACATGTGTAGTCAATTCTTGTATCTTTCCCATATGTGATCCATAGCAACAACACCTAAAATCACTTTACTAAATCACTTGAATTATTATTATTTTGTTGGATTTGGTTGTTAGTCAAAAGGAGATTCTAGATTTTTTTACAATGTATTTCTAATTCTTCACTGTATTAATACACTATGAATTTTAGAAGAGTTGAAAATAGAGTTCCAAAATTGATCCTAACTCTCATGAATAGTGGTTGTATATTTAGACTATAGGTGCTCAAAGTAAAGGTAATATAATCACTTCTTAAAATTATAATAAACATTCATAGATCTTCAAAAATATCTATTTAATTAATTCACACACACACACAGAGACACACACAGAGACACACACAGAGACACACACAGAGACACACACAGAGACACACACAGAGACACATACAGAGACACACACAGAGACACAGACACACAGAGACACACACAGACAGAGACAAACAGAGACACACAGAGACACACAGAGACACACAGAGACACACAGAGACACACAGAGACACACAGAGACACACAGAGACACACACAGACACACAGAGACACACAGAGACACACACAGACACACACACAGACACACACAGACACATAGAGACACACAGAGACACACACACAGACACACACAGAGACACACAGAGATACACAGAGACACACACAGACACACACAGAGACACACAGAGATACACAGAGACACACACAGACACACACACAGACACACAGAGACACACACAGAGACACACACAGACACACACAGAGACACACACAAACACACACACAGACACACACAGACACACACAGACAAATACACAGACACACAGACACACACAGACACACACAGACAAACACACAGACACACAGAGACACACACACAGACACACACAGAGACACACAGAGATACACAGAGACACACACAGACACACAGAGACACACACAGACACACAGAGACAGACACACAGACACAGACACACACACACACACAGACACACAGAGACAGACAGAGACACACAGAGACAGACACACAGACACACACAGACACACAGAGACAGACACACAGACACACAGACACACACACACAGACACACACAGACATACACACACACACAGAGACACACAGAGACACACAGAGACACACAGAGACAGACAGAGACACACAGAGACACACAGAGACACACAGAGACACACACACACACACACATTGATATATATTGATATATTATATTAATTTTCTTGAAGCTTCTTTAATAATTAGTTATTTGATGAACTGCAATTTTCAAAAGATTCATCATCCATTTAGTAGATGGTTGAGCATTTTACAATTAGACAAAAATCTGTATAGGTTAGATTCAAGAACATGACAAAATTTAGGTGAATTTACTACAAGCTACAAGCTCTCAAGTGCAACCATTGGGAGTTTAAGATTTCTTTAAGGCACGTCCTTGCTTCAGAGGTGTTTACTTAACTCCTAAAGAAATGTGATTTTTTTAGGTCCAAAAGTGCTTAAAAATATTTGTACCCGAAGTGAGGCTAAAATCTTCATCAATATTTTGTTTAGACAAATCCAACCGTGGATTAACTTTTAGATTAACTTTTTCAAATACATCCTTCCAAAATTTTAGAGAGAAAAATCCCACATAAAACAAGTTTAATGTGCTCAAACTTCAAAAAATAATTTTTCTAGCCTTTCCTAAAAGTGAAGTTTTGTCTTTCAACATTTTAAGAATAAAGCACACTTTTCTTATGATTTGTGCATTTTAGTCTATATCTTGGGGAGTGCACTCTATAATATCTTTATACGTCATGTGCATTCAAGCCCCTACTAGAAAGAGGCTATGTAGGTAAATTTCAAGAATTTTTAGGGGGCTATCTTTACCTAAATTTCTAAATGGATCATATTTTAGAAACCCTATATTTAATTTGAAATTTTTTTTCATGTTCATTTTTAATACCCTATGTTCATTGTAAATAAAGAAAATTTGCACGATTTTGACTAACATTTACTACATCATAAGTGAGTTTACCTTGCAAGATTTTGGGTGTATTAGAACATAGAGACCTAAAAGTCTAACATTTTCAAAGAAAGTCCAAAAACATAACACATTCAAACAAGTACATTCCAATACATAGAATCTAGAAATACTTGAGAGCACATGCACAAAGTAGAATAAATAGCATCAATTAGTACTATGTACATACAAATCATACACGAACGTTTTGGAGAGTGTAATGTGCAACAAAAAGCAATCCAATGTGTAGAAATGCACGTCCTGTGTTCACAAACACGGCACATGAAATGAAAATGGAGTCCACAAATAGGGGCAAAAATTGAAGCCTTAGAAAGTAAAGACTACTATCATCCTCTCTCAAAATACCAAAGTAGATAACAACATCCTGGGAATGAAATATACAAATATATGAAACCCAAGTAGAAAAATAGCAGCCTCAATGAATTTCCAATCACGGTTGCAAACAACTGTGAACCTTGCCACCCTACACATTCAAACACAAACACAATGGAATTTAGTGAAAGAACTAAATGACAAATTGGAAATAAAAGAACTTTGTAAGTTTGATGAAAACACTTTACCTCAATGCAACGTTGGTGTTACCCACACGTTTGGAGAAGAAGCCTGTCCATCACCCTTTCGAACTTGAATTTTGTGATGCCATCTGCTGTGAAGAATGCCTTGCAGCCGCTGTAGATCTGCGATTGTAAGTGCATCAAGTGATCTTGTTCTCCCAATCAAATAACATGTACTTCTCTCGTGAATCCATTCAGCCGTTCCAGCCTCTTCTTAATGCATTTCTTGTCTTCTAAATCCCATAATTTAAATGGCCATTCCAAGACGTCATTGGATTCCAAAGCAAACTGTAGTGCCTTTAATGTCACAACACCTCCAACGTCCACCTTCCCAAATTACTCAAGCTTTGCAATTTCATCTTCCAAAGTCCATAGTGTGATTTTGTTAGGGAGAGTGACAGCCATGTTCTTCCCTAATCCCTAAAGCGTGCCAAATTCACAGTAGAAGCGGATCCAATTTCTGACCTCGTCAATTTTCACAACCCTCAACTTCACCCTAGAGCATGAAACCTTGAACGTGAAGCACGCTGAACTAAAACCCTTAAACCGCAATCCAAAGTAATCCAGGAATTGCAACTTTCACCTACACAAATGTACAATCTTCCTAAATAGACCTTTGTTTCCATTTTTGGCCCTAAATCCTAAATCAAACACTTCACGCATTCTTTAGAACATCCTCATAGCTCACAAATCTCAAAACAACACTTTGAAGACCAAACAAAACATTCACAAACAAGCAATAAGGCCGTTGAAGGAGAGCGCCAAACCCTAGTTGCAGACTCCAAAACAAGCAAGCGTTGAACACTGTAAACGTCATCCAGAGTGTAAGTTGAAATGAACTTAACATCATGTACTTTTCATTCATTCACTGCCATTGTACACATAGGATCCAACTCATTAGGATACTTAGTATACTTCCACACAACTCAACTCATTAGATACCCGTATTAGCTCAGTATACTTTTAAAAAGTTCATATTTTTTGTCGGTCTTTTTGGTAGGGCTACTTTAGAAATAAAAAATAGGTAAAGTGCTATATTATCTCCTACCCTTCATTATTTATAATGAGAAATGTCCCATTTCAATCATGCTAATTTATTTCTAAAAATTGTCTAAAATTTAGGCCAAGGTAATTAAAACCACCCTTCATTTGATTGCATGTTACAGTTAAAGAAATTGGGAGTTGCCCCCCCAGGTCTATATGTTGGAAAATGGGTTAAGAGTACATGGAAAAAAAACTTAAACTAAAAGAACTTTCACACTCATTGTTAAAAAGATTATAAAGTGGAAGGTGGTACTTGATATAAAAAAAATTCTAAATTGCTACTCCCCCTGCTTCAAAATAAAAACAATGTTTTCTTTGCATTTTACAGAAGAAACATTGCTTTTATTGTAAAACAGAGGGAATAATAACTTTGATAGGAAATTGAGAATTGCTAATTCCAATGGTGAGATTATTCTAATAAAAAAAATATCTCCTATATTTTTATTTTTATTTGAAAATTTTCAAAATAGAGTCCAAAATAGAGTCTAATTGCAAAATAAAACTTCCAATAACCTTCATGTCATTATTTGAAATTCAATGGTTCAAATGTTTTTGTATAAGTGTCAATCTAAACAATAAAAAATTAACTACTTTATATTTTCTCAAAACCCATAATTAGCTAACTAATTTGTCATTGAAATTAGAAAAAATACTTATAATTTTTGCAACATTTATTGGAATAGGCTAGGCATAAAACAAAGCTTTACACATGAATTTGAATGATTCGCATTATCTTCACAATTTCATGCAAAAAATCCAAAATTATGAAATCAATAGAGCTTACCAAATTTTTTGAAGAGCCCAAAATAGTCTTGTTAATCTTTTATGGACTAAAGGGAGTTTAGTGGCATGAGTAGATATCCTATAGTTTCAACTTTAACCCTTGAAGGACGAGCTAATCACTTGGAGAAATGAGAAATCTTTTTTTCTAGTATTGTGTGAATCATTTGCTTAAAAATATCCAAAAGCACTCATCGGAGGTCGAACTATTGTGCAAGACCTCCCCCTTTTACACAAAATTCTAAAGATGAACATTTGTTCTTCTATCTTACTTAGAAGGATTCTCTCTCATCCATTGGGCACTTAGTGTCCATAGTGATGTTACTAGGTTAAAAATTGATGGAATATTGTATGAGTGTCAAAAAATTATGAACCCATTCAATTGGTGTTTTTTTCTCAAGAAGCTAAGGCATGTGCCAAAAAGTTCATCATTTGAATTAGCATTTGGGGAAATTTAAAAAGTTTTTCTAGCTATTTTCTTTCAAATTTCCAAATTGAATTGGTTTTTTCAAATACAGAGTCTGGTTATTTTTCTAATTTTCACTCAAAATAGAAATTTTGAAGATTTTTATTCCTTTTTTTTTCCCCATGTTTCTAAATCGCCGATTTTTTTTTCCCAATCCCACCAGCTAACTTGAACTAAGGTAACATGTCCAGAAATCGCCCACCTAAGAGCTGACACTGAATTTTGGGAAGGTAAAACTTCTTGAAATATTTAATAGTAAATTTTTCTTGAAAGAAAAGTGGATTTGGCATCTAACCTAAGTCGTTTTATATTTTTTGGAGCTTTTAGAAATTAGTTATGAAATTTTGAAGTTGAAGTGTCATAAGGCTCCAAAATCGTCCACCCCTGAAATGTACACTGTTTGTACATCAGTGAAGGCTATGAAAAAATAGCATGTACAAATTGTGTACATTTTACAGGTGGTCGGTTCTTAATGCCTGAACTATTCTTGAGCCTGTTACCTTAGACGGTGGTTCTTCCCAAAGGATAGATTTGGGACCACCCACCTAATCAGAGCACACAAAAAGTGGCGTTTTCAACCTTATTCCCAGCATCATGATCCATGCAATATCATCCAGGGAGCCGCATGGAAAAAAATTGTGCAATGCACCCAAATTGTGGTCCCAACTACCCCCCCAAATTACACACTTGGATGTGTTTTAAAGGCTTATTTATATGAGTATTATTAGCCTATTTCCATTCACGTTTATCCCTTTGTTCGTCACTTTCGCTTTAATTGGCCTTGTCCGACCTCCACGTCAACAAGCGTATCCCAAGGACGTCGGATGACGTGTAGAATTTCGTAGTTCGTCCGTCCAAAAGTCGGCGTCTGTACTGTAGCTCGACACTTCGTGACGAGATCAATCGACGACCATTGGACGGGGGAAGTTCGCTCTTTTCCGACATCCACGACGTCGAGTCGAGAGTCCTCCCGTGCTGACGTGGATTGAAAATCCATCAGTCGGCGTCCGGAATTGCAGTACAGTACGGTATTGCAAGGTGGGGATTGGTCGGCGACCTTTGGACGGGGGAAGGGAAGCTGCGATCTTCCTCAACAGGGCTCCTTCGGGAGATGAACATAATCAGGAGTACTTTAGCCTGGAGGAGAATTTTGTTGGTGTCTTCCGCACTTTTCTCGATGGATTATTTTATACGTGTTTGATGCGATCACGATAATTTCTTGTTGTCGTTCGGTGCACGAAAGTGTTGGAAAAGGTTGATTGGAAGCTTGATTACGCTCGGGTTGCAGGGAGGTCGATCTCAAAATTTCGTGAAATTCAGAAATTTCAGTTGGAGGATCGGATTCGAAGCAAACAATTAAAGGGAGCGACTTCGGAATTAAGCTTAGTAGGTAATTCCAGAACCTTGAGAGATTCCATTACAGGACAATTATTTTTCCTTTTTTTTTTTCTTTTGTACGTTGAAGTTGCGCTGACATCTGATGTGTTCGTTTCTCTTTTCAGTTTGTTTTTTCACACTTATGAAAGTAGAATTCCAATCGCTTTGTTTCAAACACAAGAAGAAGAAACTAGAATTCCTTAGCAAAATAGTCGAAGTCACGATACATCTCTTATTTGTCATCATTGAGACTGTTGAGGCTACGGTTCCAGAGGTGTCTCGGAACGAAATCGGCGCAAAAAAGTGGATATCTATTGCCAGGACTTTTTGGTGGAAGAGTCAAGATAGGTTTACTATTTGGTTTGCTTGAGGATTACCCCGGGGACGGAGTCTGTCGTATCACGTTTTCTTGAATTGGCTTCATGTTTTTTTAGAGTCTTGGAGCGCGAGGGAGGACTTTCCTTTCAATTTGATTCCTGCTGATCAGAAGCTCAATTCCGCACGAAGTCTCGGAGTCAATATCGAATTGGTGATTTGTGCAGGTAATTTGAGTCTGAATGAATTTTCTACAATGATTCGTTTGGCGAAGTATGATTTTCGAACGCTGGCGAGGGTTTGTTCATTTGTACGTCAATCCGACGACATGTGTTTCTTGCACGACCTTCTTTCCGCACTGTAAGATCAGTGATCGGCAGCTTTCCTAGCGCGTTGCGTGTTTTTCTCGTGAGTAATTACATCTGCAATTTCTGAACGAAGAGTTCCTGTATTCTCCTTGTATGCATTCAAGTGTGGTGAACAGAGTGGTCTAATAGCTACTCTGTACTGATTAGCAATCACCTCAAGATTTTCCGATTGCGTCATAGAAGATTGAGATTCTCGCTAACTGCACAACTTCGGATGCTCCGTAGATTGAGATTACTCTTCACAGTAGCTTTTTTCTTGGAGCTCTCTTTCCTTAGTTTCAATTTTTTTTGTTAGTCTGAATCCTCTCCAAAATACTCGTATGTAGTTGGTCGATTGGATGAAAACTTGGAACTTCATTCCGTTGCGTCGTGTGATTGAATCATGAGTGATGCAAATGTCGAGAATAATTTTCTGCGAGTGGTCGTACTTTATCATGATGGAAATTGCGGATGTCTGAGCATCAGACTGGCAATTGCATCAGGTTTTCGTCATGGCTGCGTCATATCTGTTCACGCCGTACCGCCCTTGATCACATGGTCTTCAGATGGTGCAGATCCGAGTACTCTGGAGCTCAGTGTTCTGACTCTAATCGTGAAAATCGTTCTTCTAAATATTATATGCTCTTACCCATTTTATGATTTACTCTTTCTTTGAAGGGGAAGTCGGGTTCTATGTGATTCTGATTGTCGAAGCTGGTGTTTCTTATCTAAGTGCTTTGGTTCTCCAATTTTTGTAGTACACAATTTTTCTCAGCTGAAAAACTTTTATGCAATTTCTCGCTACTCAGTTCTAATAAATTCCTGTTTGAATGTATAACTAAGATATAGAGTTGGGTAGTCATGGCAGCAAATTCTATAAAACAGAGTAAGCTTCTTCATTCAGGGTTACATAATTTTTCGGATTTCATTTCGCACTGGAGCTTGTATTGCTGTAGATAGGCTCCAACGGGATTTACTTAATTGATATCTTGGGGTCGGAACCTGTTAAAACTACTTCATTGTGAGAGCTCAAGTCCAGTCCATCATTGTTGATGTTTGGGTTTGTAGTGCAGTGTTGAGGGTGTTGTGCATTAGACTTATGGATGGTGATATGAGTGCTTCGCAGGAAGACGAAGATTGACCTGGGAAGATGGCAGACCGACTTGAGAGGCAGACGGATGATATGGGTGGACTTCTTGTTAGTGAAGTGGCCCAAAGACGTCTGGACAGGATAGCATCACATTTGTGCGACTCCAATCTTGGGCAGGAGGAACAGCTCAGTAGGGAATTATGTGCGAAACTCATCAAGCGGCCAGTGAATCCGTCAGTCCTTGCTAATCTTATGGCAGGTATGTCATCGTTTAATCTTAATAATTATTGTCTTTTTCAATCATCCGCAGTGCTCATCTTTTTACAGCAATAGATTCAGTGGCGTTATTGGTCTCTCCCTGTGTTTATCTTTATCGGGCATTTTACTTACTCCAATCATATCAATGCTTTTTGAGATGAGGACTCAAATGTCTTTGTCCAAGTAGTCAGTTTTGAGTTCGGGCTGATTTTCAAGGGTTGGATAATGACTGTACGAATGCAGAATCCTGAGATTCGTATGATGTTGTCCAGGTGGCTATCCAGCTGACAGGGAGAAGATCTTTAATTTCTTTATCAACCGGCCGGATTTAGAGACTCCTGTAGAGATTGCGAAGGCAGAGCATCGAGAGATTGTGTACAAGCAGCTGAAAGCTCTCGTCAATGAAGCAGGGGTAAATCCGATGAAGTATTTGATGGAGGATCCTATGCGCTATTTTACAGTTGGGGAGGCGGTTGGTTTTATTGATGTATCTCTTGCAATTAAGATGGGAGTGCAGTTCAGGTAAAAGCCTAAAATATCTGAGCCTGTATTTCTCCTTCCCCTTTTTTTCTTTCATATGCAAAGTTTGGATACTATCAATTTCTAGTTCATCACTGAAATTTTAGACGTGATCGGATGTATAACAGTCTGTGGGGAGGCTCCGTCGCGAATCTGGGAACTCAGAAGCATCGAGACAAATATTTGGACGGCATTTCCAACTTGACATATCCTGGATGTTTTGCCATGACCGAACTCCATCATGGTATGTGCGCACTAAATTCTTCTCATACTGGAATTGTAGGGTTTGTCAATTACTTTTTCTGAGACTATTGTAACTGGTTTCTATTTGGATGTGCCTTCTTTGAAAGTCGATTGACTGATTACCACGTCAATTATACTTTAGTGAAGAGTAATACCACTTCAAAATGCTCTACTTTATGGTGTCGATTATCTGTAGATATACGTTTGGAAAATCATCTATTGCGGAGACTAAACTCCAACAAGTACTGCCAAGTTTACCACAGTTAGAAATATTGAGTATCTGCTTTTCTTATATACATTTGTTTTCCTTTTATTTTTTTTCAGGTTCTAATGTTCAAGGTATTCAGACAACTGCAACATTTGACCGCATGACTGATGAGTTTATCATCTACACTCCAAACGATGGAGCACTGAAGTGGTGGATAGGTAATGCTGCCGTGCACGGGAAGTTTGCGTCAGTGTTTGCGCGACTTCTGCTGCCTTCGCCCGATTCTCACCTGGACACAGACATGGGCGTTCATGCGTTCATTGTTCCCATTCGGAGTATGGAAGATCACTCTGTACTGCCTGGAATTGAGATACGTGACTGCGGTTTCAAAATCGGGTTGAATGGGGTTGATAACGGAGCCCTAAGATTCGACAATGTTCGTATTCCTAGAGACAACCTTTTGAATCGCTTTGGAGATGTATCTAAGGATGGAAAGTACACTAGCATACTCCCAACAATCAACAAACGTTTCGCTGCAACGCTGGGAGAGCTTGTCGGGGGAAGAGTGGGTTTGGCGCATGGTTCTGTTGGAGTACTGAAAGCTGCATCTACAATTGCTATCAGGTCTTCCTTCTTCTTGAGTTATTGCAATAGACTTGAATTGTCGCGTTCCTTAATTGTTTTGGAAAACACGTAAATCTGACATCCTGTTTTTGCAAGATGTTGGACAACTGATGCGTTGCCTTCTGCTCATTTCTATTTTGTTGTTATTGTCGATGGATCTAGGGAAAGAGCAAGTCTTTTTTGTTTGTAAATTTTTGAAGGACTCTCGACAACTTGGTGAAGGTCTGATAGTCAGGTATAATGAGGCTGCATATTAACAACTTAAGGTTTGTACTTGACGTTTCTTCTGTTGCAGGTATTCTTTGATAAGACAACAGTTTGGACCACCGAACAAAGCAGAAATCAGTATTCTGGACTATCAATCACAACAGCAAAAGCTCATGCCCATGCTTTCTTCTGTATATGCCTTCCATTTTGCCGCCGAGTATCTAGTAAGTCGTTTCTCTTTGTCCGAGTCGCTATCCTTTTTCTCAGACTTATGGAATTGAATGTTTCGGTACACATGAAAGGCGACGTTGCAATGACGGAACACAGTATTCTTTCAGTAATTTAGTGAATCCAAGTTGGATTGTGAGGAAGAGGATCATAGGTAGTTGAATATTATATTATTGTAGCTCACTGAAAATGTTCGTTAAAACGTCACGTGAATTGTCTTCTGGGTTTTTATTAGGAGACACCGCTCAGAGTTAGCTTTTCTTTGCTGATTTAGATCAGTCTTTCCTTGCATAATGGTTAATACCCCAGGAATAACAACGTCTTTTTTAGGTGGATCGATATGTTGAGATGAAGAAAACACATGATGATGAGATAGTTGCTGATGTCCATGCCCTATCCGCGGGGCTCAAAGCTTACATTACATCCTACACCGCAAAGGCATTAAATACCTGTCGAGAGTCCTGTGGTGGACACGGTTATGCAGCAGTAAATCGCTTTGGCGCGCTGAGAAACGATCACGATATTTTTCAAACATTCGAAGGGGACAACACAGTCCTTCTACAACAGGTATGCTCGAGCTCCTTCTCGAACTTCCCAACCTACAACCGCAAAAAGCAGTTGAAAGGCAGTATTACTGTGTAACAATATTACTTTGGTCTAACAACGATAATCTATTTTGACCAATATCTTTTGTCTTACGTAAGTGTAGTCATTTTTTAATGATTTTCTTGCTTTCAAAGATTGAATAAACTGTGGATTACCAATTTTGACAGGTAGCTGGAGATCTACTAAAACAATACAAGAGAAAATTCGAGGGTGGGGCACTGAGTGTAACCTGGACATACTTGAGGGATTCAATGAGTACATACTTATCCCAAACAAATCCCGTGTCCACACACCGGGAAGGTTACGGTCACCTACGGGACCCTCGGTTTCAACTGGATGCTTTCCAGGTACCTTTCGATCTCAGGACCTCTAGGTGGTTTATCAATTTGCATGTTGATTCATATCTTGTCGAGCTTAAGGTCATCTATTTTTGCAGTAAACTTGAAGCATTGAATCTTCGCTGAAGACTGACAGATCTTTGAAAAGTGCGGTTTGCCTTGCCGCTTAGACATCAGAACACGCTTTAATCTCTTCGATGCTGGTTCCTCATGTGATCATCATTCTTGTCTGTGTGCAGTATCGCACGGCAAGATTGCTACACACGGCAGCGCTGCGATTGAGGAAGCACTCCAAACGTTTGGGCAGCTTTGGGGCTTGGAACCGCTGCCTTAATCATTTGCTCACGCTGGCCGAGTCCCACATCGAGTCGGTCATATTAGCTAAATTCAGTGAGGCAGTGGAAAGGTGCTTCCTTCTTCACATCATTTCGAGATTGCTCTTTTCGCGCGCTTGAACAGTGCCTTTTACTGTTGCTGCACTTCCATCACATAAATGTTCTCTGTTTCTCTCCAAGTGGTGACTGATCCGATTTACCATTCTTGCTCTTAGGTGTGAGGACAGGCAGACAAGGAAAGTGCTGAACATGGTGCGTGACTTGTATGCTTTGGATCGAATCTGGAAGGATATTGGCACGTACCGCAACCAAGACTATATTGCGCCAAATAAGGCTAAGGTAAGTATTTGGTGGTCATTGATAACGCATCGCTCTGTGCAAGCAGTATCGATTCCTTGAATGTGCTTTCGTTTGGAGTGTTCCACCTTACTTTGATCTATGTGTTGTCCTGGAATTGAGTTTCAGCTCTTACTTACAATTTGTCTTCCTTCCATTATTCAGGCTATTCATCGACTGGTAGAGTATCTGAGCTTTGAACTGAAAGGGGAAGCGGGTTCTCTTGTTGACGGCTTTGGCATTCCCGACGCTCTTTTGCGCGCCCCAATCGGCCTTCAGTCGGGCCAGTACTCTGAGTATACACAACATGTGGGATTTGAGTACTAGACCGACTCGTATTCCGGTTTTAGCAGTTTTAGGTGTTCCACAACTTACAAGCATAGAAATTACTCTTATTCTTGAACACGGCTGAGTCAGCGCACTTCATGGAGTTGATAGTTTGCAACGAAGGTGTTGTTGCTCTGAAAGATGGCTGCTTGCCTAGCCGTGATCTTTACCGCAGTTCGGTATCCCTCAAGCTTTGAGGAGGAACAGGGACACAAGCGTTCCTCTTGAATTACTGGGTAGACGGATGTTAGGCATGGGATACTCCCAGATCGATGTGGATCCCCCACTTTACTTTTAACAAATTCGTAAGTTATGTCAGTGATGTAAAGAGATATTTTGTACTGCAAGCATCGGGAAAAAGCCACTCATTGCTGCAGTACTGTTTCAATGGGTTAACAGTATAATATTGAAAGTGTATTGTTGCAGTACTTCAAGCAATATACTTTTATAAAAATGCAGTACTCCTATTGAAACTATATTGTTGCATTATTACTTGCATTATTACTTGCAGTACTGCAACAATATATTTTCAATACTATACTGTTAACCCATTGAAACGGTACTGCAACAATATTGAAGCAATGAGGGGTACTTTCCCGATGAAGCCATGTATTGGAAGCTACGGGTATTCATCCGAGGTGATTTGCAACAGAAATCAATCAGACTGACTGATTTTTGCACTCAACCCTCATCTCTGTAATAGCACATTCCCTGTGTGCAAAAGATATACACAAGCTTGCATTAATAGAACAAAACCTAATAGCAAAAACTACCAAAACAGGACATTCCAAAATCTTACACACAGTGAGTACACATGGGTTTTGAGAATTCTGTATTGCCCATTTCAACGTCAAAACTCATGTCGTTTTTTTGATCATTTACCTATCAATGAAAAAAAGCGACTAATCATTTTACATATGATATCCAAGAAACACATCTTTACTGTGTTCGTATCATTCCTCTTAAAAAGAGTTTCTAATAAGAATATTTGAGAATCTGACACAGTCTGATAATAGAAAACAGCCTTAATGCTAAAAGGTGTTACAATCGCATATGGTTACCTTAAAAAAGAGCCAACCTTGTACTTCGAAAATATGTTCCAAAATTGCAAAGTAGAAACAATTATGTCTAGACGGATTGTCAATTACATTACTTACAAAGGCCAAGACTCTTTGGAGTCAAATTGTATGGACTTCGGAGACGAAGAGTCTCTTCATCATTCACGACGTTCCTTCCAACTGCTCGGAGTTTCTCTCTCACTTACAAGGCTACGGCATTCTCCTTCTTGCGAACTTTCAGTCGCAGATTGTTTGCAAAAGACGGCATGGGATTGATCCTGACGGTCTCCTCGGGATCTTCCATCTCCCACTCGAAGCTCAACACCAGGTAGTGCAGGTACACCAAGATCTCCGTCCGCGCGAATTCGTTTCCCAGGCACATGTGAGGTCCTCCACCGAAAGTAACAAACGTGTAGGGAACAGGACCTGAGCCTTCGAATCGAGATGGGTCGAACTTCTCAGGGTTGGGGAAAAACTCGGGGGAATAGTGGGAGCGGCCGACATTCCACACAAGCTGCAAAAATAGTGCACAAACAATATGAAAGAAACTTCGTCCACCACATCTGGGAAAAACTCTGGGTGCTACAGGACTCTGCACAAACTTCCATGTACAAAAGAATCAGTCGAACCCTAATTGCGGAATCCTAGGGTTTAGGGTTTAAGGTGTTATTTTTTTTCTTCTGAAAAGTCAAGAGAGATTCTGGAATTCTACATGGAAGTGTGCACCATTTGCAAGAGGAGAATCGGAATGGTTGGCAAGCAAAAAGTTAGGGAGACTAAGGCTTGTGAAAAGTGGAGGACACAACTTTGTGGGCGAGACAACTTTGTGACTTCCAGAAATCGGGTTATTTAACGTTGGACATGAACTTTTGGGGTTGCTTTTGAGTTTGACAACAAGGCAAAGCGACTGCTCGAATGTAGTTTCTATGTAATCACGTAGAAGTGCAAGCATCGTAAAACTCAACGAAGGCAATTCCATCCTCTAGAAAAAACCAATTCTAAAATTCTTTTCTGATTCCAACACGTCATGGACGTTTGCTCTCATACAGATTCATCCACTAGCAAGGGGGAGAATTCTCATAGAAATGCCAGCTTGTGCGGTGTAGTGAAAGCAAAACTCACCAACCACCCTTTAGGAATGGTGTGACCTTCATATTCGAAGTCTTGGATCGCCTTCCGGAAAGCCCCTTGCACAGGAGGCTGTACCCGCATGGTCTCCTGGCACACACGCCATGTGTACTTCATTTTGCGTGTGTCCTCCCAAGTCAGAGGTGCTCCTGCCTTCTCCTCTGCAATCTCTTGTTGCTCTAACACACACAGTCAACAACAACAACAAAAAAACAAAACTCCTGCAGATTAGACTCTGACTCCTTTAATCTGCCTGCTTGGGAGCCAGTCATATTATAGGTCAGATAGTTTGAATATGAGAACAAAAGTGTGCTACAGACAATGCTATTGTGGCAAGGGTGCAGAATCTCATCGAAGGAAGGGTTTTGATTATAGCAATTTGAGCGTAACCACAGAAATCTCTGCATGTCAAATAGTTTCTTTAATTTTGAGGACTTGAGATTGCCAGACATGTGAGGGAAGTGTAACCAACTTCATTCATTGCCCAAATGATTGTAAGCTAGGCAATGCAAAGTATGGAGAACATTCTAAATCATTTTCTCGTAAATAATAGACAAAAAATTTTAAAAAACTAATGAGGGATGTTTCCTTAGGTTGATTGGGATGCACCTTGAATGACCTCTTTCAAGCACTGAGGATTGAGGAAGAGGTACTTGAACACCTGCGCCAGTACCGTGCTGCTGGTGTCATGGCCGGCGAACAACATCAGCACAATGTTGTCTTTGATGTCATCCTCGGTCATGAAGCTTCCGTTCTCATGTGGGGTGGTTAGCAACACGGAGAGGAGGTCTTGGTGGGCCGAGACTTTGCCGTCTTCCAAATCCTGCACCCCCAAGAAATCAGGAATCAAACCATGAATGAACTGGAAAATGGACCAAAAAATGGACCGGAAATTATCCTATTTTTCAAATTGGTTTTGGACTTGAGACACATGCAACTCGAAACTTAAGACTCTCCCTCATTGATTATCAATTGTTTGCATGTTGCTTCAGTTGATTGATGGGTTAATATAAACATGACATCTGTTTTCATGTCATTTTTATCCCGGAGTGCCATAAAGTTCATATTTTGGATGTGAATCAGAGTGCTTGAGATGATGATGTTTGGTCACCACAGATCAGAGCTTCTCGATTATCCAAATGGTTTAGTAAATGCTTGTATCTTCAAGAAACGATCTTTCTTTACAACCAATTTGATGTAATTGAGGTATTTAAGTGATATTTTTGTAAGAAGATCTAAACTAGACATGCAAAAGTTCAAAATGAGGATATGGGTGTTACAAATCAAAAATTTCAGAAACATCTTTCCAACATGGAAATGGCACTACGTACGTAGTGTTATTTTAGTGTTGAAGCCCATCAACTAATTGAAATTATGAAATTGAAACAACCAATCAATTAAGCTACACTTACTCATTATGGACCTACAACTCAACTATGTCCCCATCTATACTTGTCCCAACATTTCAAGGGGCTCAAATGTTGGACAAGTGTTTGTAGGGATGCAATTGGGTTGAGGATCCCATAATAGGTATGAGAACATTAGTGGAGAAGTGATGTAGTATTAGAGAAATTGTTGTGCACCTGTCGCCTTTGTTGTACGAGGGAGTGCAAGACATGTAATAAGCCTTTGCGCGCAAGCCGTGCTTTGTGGTAGAGTGTTCCTGGGAGATCAATAGGCAATTGCATGATCCCCCCAAGATAGTGTTCCACAGCCACCTCCATTTGAAGAAACTCTGGGTCCTCTGGCTTGAGGCTCACAAACAAGTCTGCAGCCATTGCAAATGTGAACTTCTTCACCACCAGAGCTGCCACAATTTGGTCCTTTCCATCCCAATACTTTGCAAGTTGGGCCTTGACCACTGCATCCATTCGGGGTACAAACTTTTGGAGGCCATCGGGACCAAAGAACGAGGTGAAGAGGCGACGCGCCCGTCTATTGTCACCGTCAACGTTAGGACGGCTGAAAGTTATGGTCCACTAGTTCTTACAAAAAGCTTTTTGCACTCTCTTCACATTTTGATGGAAATTCAATTTTCTAGTGAATTTAACAGTTTCTTGAATTGTATCCTAAGAATTCTTTTTCTAATTAAAATCATTCTAGAAAGTATATTCGTATTAACCAAAGGCTGAAATCTTAGTTTGTTGTAATTATAGTTTGATTGGAAGATTTAAAGTTTTGAAACATCTCATTTAAAACACTTTGATCAAATCGTGACAAAATGTTAATGCTAAACAAGGTTTATATGTTAAAGTTTGAAGTTTGGATTTTCATTACAAAGCCCATGTGAGGATTGAACTCTTACAATAATATGCTTACACTTGGTCTTGGAGATAGTATCGAAAAGGTGAATCATGTTCCAATATTTATAGTAGCTAAACTGTAAACATCGTACAATATGAGATGAAGTGGAGACATAGCAAGTTTTCACACAACATTGTATAAATGGGATATGAATGAATGAACTAACTTGTGATCGTCGCCACATTTGACTGATAGACTGCCCTTGCCAAGCAACTTTGCCACTGAAGGGGGCCAAGTGTTGTGTACCAATTTGTTCTCATTAGCAAACAAGAATTTGTTGCCTTCAGGAGCTGGCAAGGATACAATCATGTTGAACAATATATTTGTCTTAAACACCTGCACATGAATGACAATCACACAATGAGATTCCATGATTCATGTAAATTTCTCCTAACATTGAAACCCATTACATTGGCACAACTCAAAGACAGTGCCAAAATTGTGACAATCAAATATACAATGCTCTAAAAAAACTAGGATTGACCTAGATATAGGTTTCATGGTGCCCCACCTTCAAAACCGCAAAGTTGTGAAAATCCGCCAATACAATGAAATTGACCATTCCTAGTTTTGTTGGTACTCAAGACCCTATCCCTATTACCGTTGCATTTGTTAGTGATCATTTTCATTGAAATGGCATGTTTCAAAGTGTCAAAATAGAGTTATTAAAAATTTGAGCTGCATATGCCAAATCCAACTAAGAGTCTGATCCCTAGAAACAAGTGAAACTTGAAACAAAAAGGATTTGAACCTCAGTGACAACACACAACAGCATCCATTTTCTTGAGCGGTTACAAAGAAGGAAAATTCTTGAAAGTTCTAGCTTGAATGAAGAGTCTGTTTTGGAGTCATTACACTAGTAAGCAGGGCCGGGGAGCTTCCATGGATCGAAGGCCGACAGTCACACTAATATCAATCCAATGGCAAAGTTGATATCAAAACATGAAAACTTTTGCTAATTGTTTGAATTATCCTCAAGTGCCTCCTGCTAAGTGACTGCAAAATCCTCTTTATACTCCAAATTGGACCAAACACAAAAAACTCACTAAACTTAATAATACAAGTTGCACTCAAATGTTGATTCAGACAGTATTTTAAAGTCTGTGCACCCTAGAAATGCCAACCTGAATTGTATATTTGCAACGCACTGTAGATACACAATCATGCATTCATTTCAAGAGGCAATTAGAGGCTTTTAATGTATGCCAATCATAATACATGGTTATCATTAATCTCTTTCTTACACATATAGACTGTAAAGTAAAGTGGAAGTGGCCAATGGGGAACACAAAACGGAAGCTCAGTAATAGAAAAAAACATGCCTAAGTAGACCAAGCGTCAAGACCCACACTTGGTGACAAGCAAGCAGCCAAGCCAAGCCACGTAGTATACCTTGCCATACTTGGCCACTCGTGTATTGTAGAATTCCGAGACGCGGTTGTTGTAAGCAGCGGCCAAATAAGCTTGGGTTTCACCCAACAGCGGCCACCCTGCGCTTCCCGGCGGCACCGGCGGCATCCCTTTCCTTCTTTTTGCGTCTGCACCGCCGTTCGTACCCCAGAACGCCAAGCCTGCTGCTAGTAACGCCACCACCGCCGCAACCACGGCAAGCCATCCGAAATGCCCATCTTGCGTCCATTGCTCCAGCACTCCTCCCATCTTGAGAACCCTGTCTGTCTGTCTGTCTGTCTCTGGGGGAAGAAGATCGATCGATCGACGTGAAACTTGGCTCAGAGACAAACTGAATGAAGCTAGTGCCTGTTGGCTGGGGGCAGTACTTTAGATCGTGTATGGCCTGGTCTGAAATTTTTTTTTAATTAAAATTTGTTTGTTTGTTTGTTTGGACATAAACAAAGTGAACAAACTGCCTGTGGCTAAGATAAGGTTGCTGTCAGACTTGACCATTCGGTCACGCCACGGATCCACGATTTGCAAGGGGAGACTGCTGAAGTAATTGTGCGGAACAAGGCACCGACACGTAGACTTACAGGCGTGTGGCCCGTTGTCAATTGTGTAAACTATAAGCTAAGTTTGTGTGGAGAATAGTGAAACGCTTTTTTTTTTAATCTTTTATACAAATTGAAACGGAATTTCATTGCAAAAAATAAGTTAGAACAAAAAAAAACAGCCTTACAGTGAAAAACTTTTGGAAGAGGGCCTACAGTGAAAGCCTGTTTTGTGGCACACTCTCTCTGTTGCACAGACAAGTTGACGGACATAACAATATTCAATGGGGTGCCTGCCTTCTGCACTCTCTGCAAGTAATTTGAATCTTTGCAGTCTGTAAGGTAAGAGGTCCATAAAGCGACCATCTAAGAGCTGAAACCTGAATTTTGGGAAGACAAAACTTCTTGAAATATTTTCCAGTAAATTTTCCTTGAAAGAGAAGTGGATTTGGCATCTAACCTAAGTCGTTTCATATTTTTTGGAGCTTTTTGAAATTAGTTATGAATTTTTGAAGTTGAACTGGCATAGGGCTCCAAAATCGTCCACCCCTGAAATGTTCACTGTTTGTACATCAGTGAAGGCTATGAAAAAACAGCATGTATAAATCGTGTACATTTTACAGGTGGGCGGTTCTTAATGCCTGAGCTATTCTCGAGCTTGTTACCTTAGTAGGCGCACGTGCTACACACACTCATGAGCAAGTCAAGGGACTTACAACCACCATCCCAAGTCACTTGCTTTTCATTTCTGTATTTTCATGAGTACATCAAGCCGGAGAAAAATAACTCCAACCCTTAAACGACAATGGGTATCATAACCGTGGAAATCATTTGTTTGGACACCGTGTGAATTGTTGGATTAAAATAATGCAAGAGCACTTATTTGGAAGTCAAACTATTGCAAATGATCTTCCCTTTTCCCACAAAATTTGGAGGACGAATAGTTGCACTTGTGTCCTACACTAGAGATTATCTTGTCATTCATCACCCACAAAATGTCCGCCTCGACATTTACCCCTGTAATGCCGAACTCATGGCCGTGGAAGGAATCCCGCAAACGGGCCTAAAACCGTGCGTTCATGGACAGGTCGAATTTGCGACAGCAGTGATTGAAACGAAGAAAGAATGTCGGTGGGGTTTCAAGATTAGTTCAGTCAGCCTTTCGAAAAGCATTTGAAGTAAGGAATTACAGGAACTACTATAAATTGGTGGCGTGATTGAAGGTGAGACGTCAGTTATTCCAAACTTGGGCAGGTGCATAAGAGATGGCAAAAAAATCAGACTCGGATGAGCACGGAATTTATAATGATGAATTTAGCAAGGCCTTTAGCAATGCAGAGCGCACATGGGTGGAACACAAGAAATTGCAGTGGAATCTGGAGAAAACAGAGTTTGCAAATCATTTGCCGAAGCAACTTTTAAAAAAATGAACAGTGACACTTACAAACCGAAACGCACTTCAATCGATCATTTCGCATCCTCCCTGGAATGCGTGATGACGAGCGACGTAAAGGGCAACTCAATTCACTGAAAGAAAAAAAAGGAGGACCTGATTGGCTTCTCCGTAGTCATGAACCACGTGATTCCTGCATTCTTGAGGCGGGTAGCTCGGTCCCCAGGCCAAGTCCCTGGCCGCACTGTAGGGGCAGCGAAGAAAGCTTCACCTGACCCCGAATTCTCCCGTGCCCACAAAGCTGCCCCTACCCCTCTTTCACAGACGTCGGTGCAGCAATTGCCACGTGCCGAGGTCGAGCCTAAAACCCTGAATATTCTCTTGAAACCCTAAATACTCTCTTGAAACGGGTCTAAAACCCTGAATATTCTCTTGAAATTTTGCCTCGCGGTCTGAGTCATTCTTGTTGACAAATTTTGCTACCTCGCTCGCACAGTGAACTAGGTCAGCTGCTGTGCCTGGAAGTCCGACGCTTTCCATATCGTTTTTATTGAACTCAGCAAAATTAACTTCAAACCAATGTCTCAGATTCTTGCGCCACTGACTCCTCACTGTTCCTAAGTCGGCTCCCCATCTGTGGACGAAAATCTGGATGAAAAAACATTTTATTTTTTCATCTACTGCAGAAAATTGTCATCTGAACGCCACAAATTGGCGCCGGTGTCGCTTCTGGGTTAAGGGTTAATTGTACAGTATGTTCCCCACTTGGTGATAGGGGTGATGTTTGCAATGTGAATCTAGTCCAGATTGAAGTAGTTCTAAATTTGTTCTTAAGACCTTAGTGACAAGTGGAAACATACCACTAGATGGATAGATTGGAGACCTTGGAAATCATCTTTTTAGCACCTTGCAAATTAAGAAAAACAAGTTAGAGCACTCATTGTAAGTCAAACTACTGTGCAAGACTTTCCCTTTTCACATAAAATTCCAAGGATGAACATCTACACTTCTATCTTACATTGAAGGATTTTTTTGTCATCCATCGGACACTTTTAGGTTGCCATGTTACTACATGGTTATTAAGAGCTTATTCATAGTGGATTCCACTTACAACTATAAGTAGTACATCAAGCTACTCTATAGAAGCATCCTAGATTCCATTTTGTTTAAAACGGCCTTGTAGCATGTATGATAATTTTCCATGCAATAGAATATTCTTCAAAAAGACATTTTTGTAAATCCCTACAAGACATATGTTTAGGCTCACAAATGTAGCCTTACTTGGAACTTGCCTTAATTAATTCTTCACTATGAAATTGGCCTACTTTACGTGGTGGTTGTAAAATCAAAACACGAAATTATTGTCCCAAAGTGACTCATTTGTGAATATGTAAAAATTGACCCTAACAAAGCAAATAATATAAATCCTTTCTATGGTATCCAAAGAAACATTAATTCCTTAAGGACTAAACTAAGGGTACTCTGAATTTCTAAAATTGTGAAGATGTATTATGAAATGTAATTTAGAATAATAATTTAATGAAGACTTTTAAATAAAAGTTGTAACTGTAGGAGATCTAATTGTGCGGATATGATCTAAAAATTTATAGATCGCACGTAATATGATCTACATATCCGTATGTATTAAATAAAATTTACATTTAAAAATGTGTGCTTGGTATGTGCTTGTCTTTATCTATTGTTTGAAATTTGTTAGTTAAGTCTTTAACCCTGAACGGCCCTCGGGCTCTTGCTCTACGGCACCGTAGCCCTAGTATACGGTGAGGCCAGATTTTCAAAAAGTAAGAACAGATCATGAAAACAAAATTGTAGCCGTTCCGATTGGCTTATCGTATGTTGCATGCTGCGCATAAATACGGGAAAGACTCGGGACTACCGGGATCGAAAGAATTTCCAAGGAATGCGACAAAGATGACGACAGTCTGTCTATTTCGGGCGAATCTTTTTTTACACAAAAATACACCTTGCACCGTTGCAAGATCGCAACGGTGGATGGACGAACATCAACGCAAGCAGTGCACACAAAAAATTACAGCGCAAATTGTATACCAACACGCCGATTAGAGCTTCGGACTCTCCGTCTGCAAAACAACTCGGGTCGCCCGGAAATGCGTCGGGTCCTGGTGCTATACGAGTTGCCCTGTCGTCCGACCTGGCTTCCGAACGTTGCACGACAACTTCCCAGCACGACATGCTGGCCACAAGAAGGGTGGATGAGGACGCGGGTCGCCGCGCAGGGGAATCCAAAGACACACTCCCGCCAGAATCCCTATTGTCCCGCCATGGCGTGTCAACGCACACATCCACCTTGACACAGAAGACCCTAAACACCACCGGGTTCCGTAATGTACTAACCAAGGCTCGTAGCGTATCCAAAATTGCGTATAGTTGCAAAATCCTAGCGTTCCAGAATGTATTACCCGAACTGGAACCGATACATCGACGCGCCTTGTGAAGCCCTATAACTTTGTCGAAGGCACCAAACCCTAAAAATGCCGCAAACCTGTCCATATACGCACTAAACCCTAACATACGGCCACAAAGGGCGTTCGGGCCGTTCAGGGGTTAACCTCTAAAGATCCAAAGTTTTTAGACAAATATGTCATGAAATATAAGTTCCATATATTTTTTGAATTTTTCCACAAAGAAGATAATGTGAAGCATGAAAAGAGTAAAGTATATTTATAGTCAAAATTTAAAAACGATTTATAGATTTGCTTCAAATGAATTTTGAAGATTTATCTTAAAAGAATCACCAAAAATACCTAATTTTCTATCTTTCAAAATTTCAAATTTCTACTAGTAGTCAAAATTGCAAGTCCAATTGATTTGAGACAAAAAAAATATAGGATTTAGTGATGAGAACATCAAAACTTTCTTTAGTTTATAGTAAACTTTCCAACAATAGGCAAATAGTAAATAATTTGCACTATATTCCTTACAATTGTTTTAACATAATTTTTTTAGTTTTGAATAGAAAGAGAGAGAGAAACTAATTCAATTTATAAAAAAAAAATTAAAAGAATTAAAAATAAAAATTTTGATTGAAAATGATGCCAAAAATTGGGCAACAACCATAAAATGGTTGATTGAGTTTTTATTAGGGGTTAAGGGGTTAAGGTATGCACATCTATAATTAACATTTTCCATAAAGCGAAACCTACATTTGAACTCGAAAGAGTGAATTCTATTTAGACTTTGATGACTATCAAAACATAAAAGTATATGAGAGCTTAGTAATTTTTTTTTGGATACACCAAGAGGCAATATTTTGAAAAGTCATAACTTATCTATATGGTGTCCAAATAATGCATGCTAAAGGCCTCTAGGAATCTTCATTTAGATGTCAATAAGATTTAATAAATGATTTAATTATTTTAAGTAATATTTATTACTACCTCCATCCTAAAATGATCTTCATGTTGGACACAATATTCCAGATTAAGGCTAAAAAGAACATTTCAGAGATCTGTTTTGCATTATAAGTAGAGTTTGGTGTACTTTCAACATCCAAGAAACTTTGTGCTTTGGAGCCTTTTTTGAATTGTAGTTTTGGAATATTGAAAAGTATAATTTTGGAGGCATTTTTAAAGAGCACCATTGGACTTATAATTGTTATGTGTAAAATTTTCATTTTAGGGGAATTTAGTACATGCATAAGACTATGTTTTGACTTCTAATTTGCCTCCCAAAGCTTCATCTCCTCCAACTGGGAAATACTCAAAGAGGTATAAAAAAATATGAACAAACAATATTGATTGGTACCTCCAATCATTTTTAATTTGTCTTTTGATTGATGATTACAGGGATGAAGGAAAAACTACCACTCCAAAGTTGTTTTGCTAGTCCAATCCGAAAAGTCAAATTTGACCTATTCTGATGTCACAAAGTACAACGATAAGATCATTTTGGGACAAAAAATTAAAGCCAATAGGAAGATCATTATGGGATAGAGGGAGTATATTCAATTGGAATTAGTTTCAAAATTTATAGGTGCACATACCTAATATTTTATACCTCCCTTTTTGGAATCATAGGAAAGGCAATCATTTTGTTAACATTATTATAAGACTACTTGTAAATCCACTTAAATGGAAATTCAAGCGCAAGACTCTTCCTAAAAGGATGGTGGATTTAGAAATTTTTGTCAATTCAGAAAACTCAACTTCTATGCATGTAGGTACAAATGAGTTGAGTTGCATCAAATGTCCTAAGTCACACATTCAATTTAGCTCAAGCATGACAATTGAAGCTCAAGGTTTTCCTTGCACAAATAGTTGGGTAAAAAAGTTTGGTTGAATTCAAAAACTCAAATCAACTTAAGTATTTGTCGGCACAAGTGGCTTGAATTTTAAAACTCAAAAAGATGAGAGAACGAGACACAACCGTCCTAGCATCTCATATTTTTCCCTAATCAACTTTATACTACAATAGATGCTAATTTAATGCATCGATATTTTCAAATGAATTTCAAATAACTTTATATTGAAAATGACAACTTCAAAGGAAGTTGTAAGTAGGAAACATTTTAAATTTGTTAGTAGCCTCTAATTTTTTTTTAATATTAGAAATTATAATTTTACCATATGATGTTCATAGCACAAGCACATCTATCGTTGTAAATACATGGAATGATTTGTTTCCCATATGAACTAGATAGTTAGTGTATGGATGAGTGTCTCAATGAAACTGGTCACAAAGATATATATTTTTTTAAATTAGCACTTCAAAGGCTCTAGGCTAGAAATGGTCACATCTTTTCACAGTTTTCTTTGCCAAATTACTTATAAAACTATGATTATGAAATCATTTATGTAGTTGTGAATTGTGTTATCAAGCCATTCATCTACATAGGTGGATACAATATGCTTGATGTATTTAAGAATTGCTCATACTGCCTGAAGTGGTCGCATACTAGATTGACTACAGAGTGTAGCAGCCCACCTTTAATACCCTGGGTTGGCAAGAAAAGTTCACAGGACAAGCTTTGACCGCATCACATTCAACATTTTCCAATATCGTCTCGCCAAAAATGTCATAAAATGGATTTAGGACCAGTCTAACAAGTCGATTCTACCGAGGCTATAAAGTGATAAAAAAAGGAAAAAAGTCTAACGAAAACTACAAAAAAAAACTACAATAAATCGGGCCTGCTGCTCTGAGCAGCACATTCTGCAAAATGAGCACATTCAATAAATTACACCTGATTACAGGAGTCCAAACTGTTGCACCAGGTTGATGAAATTCTGAGTAACCGATATGGAATTGTTCTTTGAACACCTTCAACTGCAACCTTGAGCTTCCATGTATTTCCAATGCATGTTTGCATTGCTACGATCTGATAATATGATTGGAGCTCAAACATCTTCGAGAAAGCCCTATAAGGAGCGTACTCATTATCCTCGTAAAACTAAAGCTAGTCTACCTCGAATTCCATTTACTGTTTATGACATTCGATTCTCGCTAATCATCGCCGGCTAACTGCTCACTAACATCACTCAATAAAGTCACCAAACCCTAAGATGGTGTAAGAAAACCTCAAAACCCTAAAAGAAGTGAAGATGAGAGGTTTTGAGGAGGTATCATGACAAAGACTATCAAAATCGTTTAAAAGAAATTGCTGAGAGGATGGATTTTACTCTAAAAAGCAGAGCCGCTGCCGCGTTTCTGCCCGAGCAGATTATCCTTGGCTTCATTGATTTTCGACGCAATGAAATCGCTACCTCCGGCGTCCGGATGATTGGCCTGCATGACGCGCCGGTGCGCCTCCTTGATTTTGTCCTGAGCCGCACTCTCCCGCACTCCCAGGATCAACGCGGCTTCACGCCGAGTCATCACGGGCTGAAACCCTCCCTCGTAAAACTTCCGCATCCGCGCAGTAGCGGGACGCGCCTTGTACGCCTGCCAGGCCTCGATGCTGTACTTCCCTACCATCGCCGCGGCCGCCACGGACAGACCGGCGATCAATGGCGTCCCCATGCTCGAACTGCAAAGCCTCGGAATCCCCTGTAAACCCCCGACCTAGGGTTTTGGGTTTTTCACGGGATACGAAACGGAATTGGATCCTGCAAATTCGTGTAACTGTGGCAACTTCGAATGTACAACAAAGGGATTGGAGATAGCGAATGTGCGTTTTCTCTGCAGAAGATTGGAAATTCTCGGACGTGGTCCTGAAACAATCAGCTCGGGAAAGCCAGGCAACTTGGCTTGCGAGGGCTATGAATGATAAAGGTAAAGTAGGAGTGAAAAAGTAAAATTTAAAGTAATGATTGTGCTGAGAGTGCTGGCATGAGAGCTTCCTCAATATGCGCTTCTGTATTCGCACACCAAAGTAAACAAACTTCCATTCAAAATTCCAAATCCCACTCACTCCCCAATGCAATGGACATTGGTCTCTCTTTATTCCTAGGCCCATCATTATCCTTCCCAAACCCAGAAATTTGTTGAAATATGAAGGGCTCATGACTTAACTCATATGACCACTGCATCTCAACTTCAGAATTTTCCAGTTACTTCTATAAAGGTCCAAAATATACAAAACGACTTGGATTAGATGTCAATTCTTTTTTTTCTTCCTATATAAATTTTTTGGAATTTATTCAAAGGGTTCAGCTTCCCCCAAAGGAAATTTGCTCTTTAGTGATTGCTTTAAAAATAGACAACCTCGTCACTCTCTTTGTCAAATTCTACAACTAATTTTGACTATAAGTTTTATTTTCATTTGTCAACTATGGAATCACATGTCTTCCATTAATCATTAAAAATTTCCTTTAAATTTTTTTTTTTTTAAAGAATAATTGAAGTAAATTCATATTTACTACAGAATACATTTTGTGTTGATTCCAAAATTCTACCATAGATGTGCATTACAATTCTGAAGTTCATTCTTTAGGCCACAATATAGTATTTCTTTGTAATTGACGCGTAAAATGCCATTAAGCTTGGGGATAAAATGGACTTTTGATAGGCTTCTAAGATCTCAATATTTGTTGTGATTTTTTGAATTTTTTGGTCCAAATAGAAAAAAACACTACCTTCTTGAAAATATAATTTTTAAGACAATTGATGCCCGGAAACAGGAAATGGAGCACAAGAAGCCCAAATTTTAGTTCGGTGGGCACAAAAAAAACGATAAAAAAACTTAAATTGAAAAGTTCATATACATTGTATTTTTATGTGTGTAGGAAGCTTTAATTCATTCCATTTAGATTTGGTATACAAAGTTGTGGAAATCTTATTTTGGGGGCAATTACAACATGTCCTTCAAAAAATAACTTGTATGATTAGTTATTGAACTCAGCTTTCAATTTTCCCGGAAAATATAGTTTCACAAGGTTTAAATCTCTTGCTAGAACAATCTCATGGTTGATATTAGTATTTTAATTCCATCTTACAATTATTAAAAAATTCAATTTTACCTTCAATCTTGAATGTATTTCTACTAAACAATTTTTAAATTGATAAAAACTGAGTGTTTTTCTTTTGAATTTTCATCATTTACATTTACAAGTTTAAAATCAATAGAGGATTTTCTTAAATTAATGAAGTTCAAAGCCAATAAATGTAGTTGAAGAAGGTACAAAAAAAACTTGTTTTCTCACTATCAATGCAAATATCTTGAAATCTACATAGTGAAAGTTTCTAAAAATTCTTTCACACATTCTTACACTAGTTTAGTACACAATTGTGCGAATAGATGTGGAAAAAATTTAATATTTTTTGTGCCTTGTGGAACTTTGGAGGCTGCATGGCAGAGTAAAGAGGGGGGCAATTCTGTTCCCCGGGATGGGTGTGACATAGGCGCATGGTTAAGCAACTTCTTGGAGTCATCAATTTAATCCGAAATGATTTGACTATTGAATTCTTTAAAAAAATTAATGTTTATTTACATTGGAGCGTTTTCATGTTTGTATAGTTTAAAATTCTTTAAAATTCTTTTCAAAGTTTGATTTTAGTGTCAACAACAATTAGTCAATTACATTATGAAAAAGAATGATTATTAAAAAAAATTCAATTTTTTGTGTTACACTGTCCATTGCAAATCTTTATTTTATAATATAAGGTGATCATTGCATTTCAACTTCAAACAATTTGTAACTAATTCGCTAATGGTCTTAAGATATGAAATGACTTGGGTTAGACGTCAATTTCATTTTACTTCCTACACAAATTTACTAGGAAATTGTTTCATGGAGTTTAGGTGCCTTAAAGAGGCAACCAAATCTTCAATGATCTTTAACCCTAAATGTGCAACGTCTTTTTCAGAATTGACAATTTCAAAAAAATGATTACAGTTTTATTTTCAACAATATTTTGGAATTGAGATACGAATGAAGGTTTTTGATTTTGACATTTTGAGTCCATCTATAGCTCCAAATTCACCAATACTACCACCAACATTTTTTAAAGAATTTTGAAAAGAAAATTTTAATATTCCGTCAAGATTTGATTACAAGCAACATATTCATTTTTAAAGTGACACTTCTTGGAATACATTTGAAATGAGATTCTCTCTTCAAAATGAATATTTGAGATGTATGTGTTCTTTACATTTAAGACCTCATTTTTGCAAATCTAATTCTGAACTATAGTCATTGCTTTCAATATCTTTTTAAACATTAGGCAGTGTCCTACAGAATTTTAGTGCAAATTGTTTCAAGGAGTTCAACTTTCCTCTAAAGAAAATTTGCTTTCAAATGGTTGCTTTGACACATCAAACATTGCAATTTTGGACAGCCCATTCTGAATAAAATTTTAATTTTTTATCTTTGAAATTCTTACAGAATTTTCTGATTGACAAGTAATTTTAACCCCTAAAGACTAATATGCATTTTCGGGCAACACAAAATTTTGGACAAGTGCATGTGACTAGATATTTGCATTTTTTAGGTAGAAACTTTAATAGAAGGTGGGGACAAAGAATACCTTGTATATGCACTAAATTTTGTGGCATTTGGAAATATGAGTAAAAAATTATGACCAGGTATGTTATTTTTTCTCTTGGTTGGGCAAATTGGGCAAATAAGAAAAAAATAAAAATTCATTAAATGTTTATTTTAAATTGGTTTTCTTCAGTTATACATACTTCAAAAACTTTGAATCATTTCAATTTGACCAATGACTCAAAAGCTTTGAAGACTTTAAATTTGAGGGTACTTTCGGATTCCCTATTCTAAAATAAACTTTGGAGTCCTTCATTTTATTCAATTTTCATTTTCTTTGGAAAGATATAAATTCATAAAGTGTAGATTCTTTATTACAACCTTTCAACCATTGGGATTTGCAATTTCAAATTTTGTAACTAAATTTTTAAGAATTGAGAATTCTGATTTATTTTCTACTTCTTCCTACTTATTATTTTTTTCCTATATATGTACAATTCCAAATGATGTAAAATTTGATAGACAAAATTCAAAATTAGTGTTTTTTTTTTCTTAAGAATTTATGCTAAAAGTGTCATACAAGTTACAAAATACACATTCTTCACACAGATTCAACTTAAATAGAAAGTAGATTTCTAATCCTACATTCTCTTAGTTAACCTTCAAAAGAATTAAAATCATGAACTATGTAAAATCTTTTAAGTTCAGCTTCCAAAACAATTGTTGGGCTTCTAATGTCCTCTTCGGCTTACTTTTTTTTCTCACTAAACAACGGATTACAATATTGTATGATTTTGAAAAAGAAGAAGCAACAAATATGAAACCCCAAAAAGAGTTTAACTTTCAAAGAAATTTAATAATTTACATGGATTTGCTAAATTTGTTTTTCTATACATTCATTGCAACTACAATGTTTCACTAATTTTCTAGACTTCTCCAAAATTTGAATGAAATATACACTACAACTGTCAAACTTCAAATACTAGATTACAACAGTTGCTTAAAGTAAATGTCATTTAACAACTACAAGTTCTTGACTATGTTTTCACCAAAGACGCTCCCAAATTGCCATTTCTAATACAAGTACTAAATTTTAGACAAATGTAACCATAGGATCTCGTCGTACGTTGGTTTCAAAAGATGTGTAAATTTTTTTGAATAATTCCACCATATAGACTGCAAGATATTTGCGTTTGAAGTGAAAAAATCTTTTCCAGCCTCTGCAGAAAATCTAGCAGCTGCACTTCACAAGGTCAAATCTTTATAAAAATTTATTCCAAAATGATTGTAGCTCTTTGGATTCATTCTTCAAGTCAAGTTGGCTAAATTCTTGAAAAGTTTTAGATCAATTGAAATAGTACAACATATAGGGAAAACAAGTAGAAAGAAGTAGAGAATGATTCAAAATATTGAATTGTTAACCATTTCTTTATGGAATTGGAAAAAGTCAATTGCAGTGGTTGTAATGTTATAATAAACAATCTAAATCTAATGATTTTTCGGCAAGAATATTAAATATTGAGTAAAATAAAGGACTTCAAAGTTTATTTTAGAATATTGATTTCATAACTATTTGAAAACTATCCTCAAATAAAACTCCTTATAACTTTCATCTCATTTATCAAGATGAAATGAATCAAAATCATTTGTGTATATAGAAATCTAGAGCAACAATTAAAATTTTTTTTTTTAAAATGTTTCTTAAAGAGTTTCTTTTTAATGCTCAGGTTGCCCGCCATGATATGAAAACTACATATCATTCAATAACTTTTTGACAATGTACTCTAAAGTCATGAAAATTGTTGGGCCTTAAAGCTACTCCTTGAAAAAAGTTGTGTTAAAATTTCATAGAAAAAAAATAAAATTTCCATTCATAGTGAGCTCCCTCAAATCGCTATGTTGCTAAAAAATACACTTTAATCCTTTAGGGGTTAAGCTACTACTTTTTGCAATGGTGCTTCAGTACTTCTTTAATCAACTTCTCAAAAAACATATTACACACAAAATTTCTTCTTACAAAGCTCATATCCACAATGTTACAACTCATACAGTACATTGTGTCTATCTCCCCAAAAGAACATGTATATTTTCTTGCAATTATATCAATTTCTCTACATTTCATGTAAAGCACCTAAAACAAATGGCATTGTCTATTAGTATTTCTTGTTTGACTTAGACTTTAATTGACATTGTCACAACTAGTTGAAAACCATGAAGCACTGGCAAAATCTATTCACTATTATTCTTTCCTTTGCAACCTCAAATATTGGGAAAGCTTCATATTGTAATACTTTATTAATTTCAGATTTTTGGACAACAAATTAGGTAGAAGTTTTGAGTAATAATTCTTCAGACTACAGTCAACGAACTAATCGATCACGTGTTATTGTATCTTGCATCTCATATGCCAAATTTTTAGTTCTACCTAGCCGAGAATTTTTTATGCACATAAATTTGTGCATAATACAACTCATTGGCCTAGTACATGTATCATCAAATGGAACAAATTTATTGTTCTTGATGAAATTCATACTAGTGACTTTGTCGACCAAGTTTGTTTCTCGTCCATCAGATGATACACTTATTTGCTCATAATATTTTGCGCTAAAATAAACTTGAATGAACCCTCAAAACTCGTGAGTAAAAAACTGAGTAATTTTGCCTTTGAAAGGTGTGCCCAATAGAATATCATGTTTCACTACAACATCATCACCAACTTCGTAAAATACATTGCCCATCATACACCTTTTGTACTCATATATATATAATCCTTGAGTGATTTCCAACTGTGGATGTTGATGACGCAAATAAGAAGATACAATGGAATCAACTTGCTTCGATTTATTGTGAACAAGACTAATTATAATACCCTTTGTAGTTGTTGTGACAGCACAAGTATGCAGTGGTGGACACTTGAGCAATTTCATCATTGTTGTAGCTTTTTCTTTTGTGGATACTCGAAGACAACCATTACCATGGGTTGGTGGACATAGCAATTCAATGGCATGGTCATCTGCAACTTCTTCGGAATGCCAATATGATTTGTGTATTTCTACAAGTGCTCGTTCTGAAGTTTCCAAATTGTCACGTTCTTGGTATTTGCAGGTATTAACCTTTTGAAACACTCTTCGAAAGCAATACTTATGAATGTTGCTTCAACATTTTTCTGGTTTGTGTTCAAATTTAAGAAATTTTGTATTTCTCGTTCATGCGGAAAACACCAGTACACATCACTATGTCCAAACCGTCTTTTATCTTCAACTATGTGTCCTGCTCCAGCAACATGTTCCAAAGGTTTACCATTTGGACTGTCCAAATCCTCTGAAAAGATTTACCATTTCTGTAGTAACTGACGAACTACGAGCAAATCATCCTTTGTCCACCCTTTCGATCTTGTGTAGTTGAAAAAATAATGAGCTACATCCACTAGGTACAATCCTTGTGTGCAACGTTCTTTCAAATACTTCCCTTTGAATTTATGCACAATTATGGGTAGCACCCACTGCACAAATTTTTGGTATTCTTCAGTTGTATAAGTTTCGTGGTTGCTTATAGGATCACGGGGCCATTGGCTTTGTTTCAAATCTCCAACACGAGCTTCTGTGATTGACTTACAAGTTGACCTTACGACATCAAAGATGTTGCTTCTGAATTTGTGCTTCTCTATGTCTTCAAAAAATAGTTTGGTATAATTTTTGAAGAGGTTCAACCCTATGATATGCATTACATCGAAGACCATATCTTTGGACAAGTCAAATCCATACAAGTGGTACAACCGCCACAACTTCGACTCTCCAAATACACCAGATACTCTACTACAACGATTTCTTTCCTCTGGTTCATTGCTATGAACATTCCACTCTCGCACACCTTCAAATAATTCATGTGTTGTTCTCATAGGAGGCGGATTGAGAACTTGCTCTTGGTTTTCATCATAAGCATATTTTCTTGCACTAACCTCGATATAGTTCATTTTACAACGTCTACATCATGTAGGCCCAAAGCTTTTCAGTCTACCAATCTTGCACTGTGCAGGATGGTCACCTGTTACTAGCATTAAAAATGCCCGAATGAATGGTAAATCATCTGAAGTTGATAGGTACTTATTAATTTTACTGACTGGATAGTTGTACTTGCACTTTATGCCTTCTACAAACAACATCTCCAACTCTTCTACAAATGGTTGTAAAAAAGATGAAATATTTTTCTTCATGCATGCAATGTTGAAGTCCTTATTATTAGCCAATGGAATGAACAATACAGGCAACAATGAAATGTTTGATGTAGTTCCAGCGTTCAGTACTGAAACATTCAAAATCCAACAACCTCGAGACCTTTTCCTGGTCACATTGAAACCATCCCAATGTGTTGCCATAGCAACATTTCTTGGATCCCCTTTCACCATCAACTTTGGTTTCACAATATGCCTTCTACAATTCCAACATTGAAACTCATAGCGCTCTGTTTCAGGGTTCCAATTGTTTTTCAATTCATCACACTTGGTTGGATAAGCACAGAATGCCATGCGACATTCACGATTTGGACAATGCACTGGTAGTTCCCATTCACGTCGGGGATTCCACCAGTCTTGAGTCTCCCGTACCTTCTCACCGTCCCAAAAATTTTGAATATAAAGTGGAGGTGTATTTTTTTGGAGCCACTCCTCACGGTTGTTCCACATAGACAACATTTTGGTGCAAAATATTCTTGAAGACATAATTGACGCCAATTGCAAAGAAATTGGCAAGTAATCAAATGCTACCATTTCACCCCTCAATGTTCCACACATGGTGCATGCTTGTCCATGAATCCTGCATAATCGTTTCATCTTAGTAGGAGTTGTGCATCCGCACCGTGAAGCAGCATTCCTTTCATGCGTATCATCCTTGCTCGGTGCAAATAGAATTGGTTCGTGAGCGTACTCTTTTGTGCCCAAACACATCCTCCATCTTTGTGGCTCGACCATGCCCCACTTCTTGTACATTGTGAGGAGCCTTTTGAAAGATGATGGTGTAGTGGAAAGACCTTCCAAATCTCCTTTCCAATCCCTTGGCATTTTTTGTAATACATCTCCAAGTTTTTCTTTTCTTGGCTCTACTGGTAATTTCAGTCCTGAAAACATTTGATCCAACATGTAGTCTTGTAACTCGATTGACATTTTTTTATTATCCCATTTTGCTTGCACTTTAATCAATACATGCTTCATTATACTTTTCATTTCTTCATGGGGATCCACATCTTCTAATTCATTTGCATCCAAATGTTTCACAACTTGGTGTTCTATTCTGCAGTTATTTGGAACTTCAAATGATTGTGGTGGAGACAGACTTGGTTGTGATGTCAATGGAGCTAGTCCAATAGGCCGGTGGTGGATCCATATCAACATTTTTATCTTCTGGAGTTGATGGATGTTCATCTTCTGCCACACGAGCGCCACGTAATTTTTGTTCCCTTTCTAGTTGAATTTGCCTAGCCTGGTTACGTTGCTGGTGTGCACAAAATATTCTTTTTTCTATATATTTGCCTTCTTGAATATTTGTTTTGCATTCAAAACACATGCAAAATTTGGGTCGTAAGGGCTATTTTCCTTGACCTTTGCCTCTCATTTTGAAGTTTGAAATGAGATGTTCAGCTAATTTAATTATATACTTACCTATGCAAATTATAATCTATACAATGCTATAAATGTTGTAGTCTTGTTATTTCAATATCTACTTTGTATCCAACTTGCTCTTCTTTTCACTTAAGTAAAATATCAATTATATAAACTAGATTTCATAATCACTATGCATATGTCAAAATAAAAACATCTTTTTATACAATTCTTTATTCAAAACTTACATACTTATATACATGTGTTTTGAATAAAATAAAAGATGTATTCTGCTTTTACTCTTCAATGAAAAATTGACATGTTCTCAAAAATAAAATGAAATCCTTTGTAGAACTCCAAAGTATTGGTTGCACTTTCAATGCATTGGAAATAGTTATTAATAAAAATTTGAACATAATCTTGAGCCCCTAAAGAACCGTTTGTATCCTCGAGGGACAATTTGGGGTCTGGGTAGGTTCCTACTGTCTGCATTTGTAGTGAATTTCTTTGAAATTTCTTGAGGTTTTGTAGTTATGTGAGAGCTTCGTACAAATATAATTCTTGTTTCAATCAGATGCCAGATGAAAAAGTTATGGTCCAATAAGCAAGAATGGATACTAGTGAGCAGTCCAACCCCCCCCACAAAAGTCTATATTAATTGACTAAAATAAATAAAAATTACTATATGTGAAGCTTTTATTCATTATATTTGGATGAGCGATGAGGAAGTTATGGACAATTTTTTTTTTCTGGCACTGTAAGCATCTTAAAAAAAAAACACTTGTCCAACTGTAAAGGCTAATATCTTCCAATCCATATGGTCAAAATTGATGAAATTTTTACTACATGATCTCAGACAATTTAAATACAAGATCCTATGGTTACATTCCAAAAAATATATATTATTTTGATTTCTTTAAATGAACACAACAGAAGTGGCAATTTTGAGTGGTTTTTGACAGAAAACACCCTCAAGGTTTTAGGGGTTCAGAATTCACATAGTATAACATGAATTCTTATAGAATGTTGAGCTAAAAAAGTGAAATTTGTTGAAAATGAGTAATACCTATATTGAAAAACTTCAATAATTCAGGGCCACTGTTGGAAGGGTTTCCACTTGGGTTGTCATTAGAATCAATTAAAACACATTATATAAGCACATAAACAAACCTCTACCTTGAATACAATCAAAACACATTAAACACAGAGCCTACTCCCATGAATGTATAGTATTAAAATTTTAATAATTATATATTTTGTTCTTCCTTAATTCTTTAAAGTTTATAAGATGTAATACTTTTTTCTTTGTGAATTATACGACAAATTATTAAAAAATTAAAAATTAAAAAATTAAAATCATTTTCAATGCATGTTTTGTTTTTTCTTCTTTTTTGTTTAATTTTAGAGTAATATCTAAAACATCTTAATTCTTGTGCTTGCGTTCTTGATATTGATGAAAAATTTCCTGCAAGGACGTTTTTACAAACTTCAAATCATGGTGTTTTTAATGTTTTGTGTGATGGTTTTGAAATTCCAAAGTGTTCATGAGTTAAACAATTGAGTTGAATTAGTCTTTATGCTATAAAAAAAATTATTCTACAAAAGATTTCTCCATAAAATGAACAAGCCCTAGCATTCTTCTCTACACTAAGCTTTGTACTCATATAAACTCCTAAATATCTTAAGGTCTTTTTTTATATTTTTGAAATTTGCTATATATTAGGATAAAAAATGTCATACGTTTTTATCAATTTCATGTAATTGAAATTGTACTAAATAAAACATAAAATGTTTGAAATGAAATGAAAAAATAAGATACAACTATATCACTTGTGGATTGATAGATTACAATGTTTAATAAAGAGAGTGTTACCACTATTAAAGCGATATAAAGTCTTTCAATTACCTTTTCACATATCCTATCTTAAAAAATGAATTACCAGAAGTATATGATGTTATAGGGCATAACTTGCTAAAACCCAATTAATTTAGGACTTCTCAGAGAGTGCTCTATACTTTTCTTAACCCCTAAAAGTTTTGGAAGTCGTTTTAAAGAAAGTTGTCAAAAAAAATGTATTTGCACTTTGTTACAAGTAGGCAATCAAGGATCAGTAGATTTCAGTTTTCAACTATAAGATCTTGAGCTTTACTTCACTATTGAGGTGCTTATCAAATTTTCAGTAATAGATTTTCTAAAAAGAAAAGGATCAAAAGAGTCAAAGTAAAAATTTAATTATTTTTCACTGTGAAAATTGTGGGTAGTTGCTCTTTGACTACCAAATTAGTCACAGTTCAAGAAAACCTCCAACATTTTTACCTTTTCCAATTGGAAATGGCTCAAGAAATTATCAATACATGCAATAAGCCTAGAAGAAGCATCTTGCAATTGAAGTTGGATATACTGGCTTCCATTATTTTTTCTCTAAACTAAAGAGTCAAATCAATGAAAAAACTGTGGAATATTCAGAGAGTGTCAAAACCTCCCACAACTTGGCAAGTAGGTGCCATGCACAACCAAGAATACATGGACAAACTTTGGATTCATTTCAAACAATCATGCAAAAGATGTGGCCATTTTCCTAAACTGTGACTAATGTGACTAATGCCTCTTTTGGGCATTAGTCACATTAGTCACAGTTCAGGAAAACCTCCAAATTTTTTACCTTTTCCAATTAGAAATGGCTCAAGAAATTACCAATACATGCAATAAGCCTAAAAGAAGCATTATAATTCGTGATTCTCTATGTCTTCAAAATGCTCTAACAATTAACCCCTCACCGTTGAAGGCCAAACCATGTCAAAAAACAACCTTACTTTTCAAGGGTTATAAGTCTAAATGTGTGTAAGGTATGAAAATCTCAACCATACAATCTTGTAGTGTGCATATTGTAGATGGTGTAAATCAAATTTGGGGTCATTTGACTGTATAGATTGAAAGATTATAATGTTTTAGTGTTGAAAGAAGATGCTGAAATTTTCCTAAAAACACATTTGGAGGTGAAATTCGATTTGCAAACGTACTCAAATAATAAATCTTTGAACTAAAATGTCATCCAAAAACAAAAGGCAAATAGTTTGGTTGAAAAAAAATAATTTCGTTGACTCATTGCATTTGCAAAAGTGTTTTGAATTGTCAAAAATTAGTGGAAAAAGTAACAAAAAAATGCATCTATGGCTGAACCTACATCTACTAAAATGCTTCTCAGCTAATCATAACTTCTTGGATTGATATGAAATTTTTACAACAAAAATTAGACTAGTATGTGCATTGTCTCCAAATTTTTTTATTGAAAAGAAACCTTGTCTGAAGAAGTTATAAGCTACCGAAGTTTGATGTAATGCAAAAATGTCTGGATTTGAACTTCAAATTCCTCCCAAATATTTAAAACAATTTGGATGAACATGAAAATTTTACCACAATAATTAGACTTTATGGGGAAAAAAATCCAGTTTTTTTTGTTGAAAAATAACATTTGATTAAAAAGATACAAGCACTTAAAGTTGCTGCCATCTCAATCCAATGTGGTGAACTCAAACTGAACCTAAGAAGTTCGAATGGCTCTCAAAAACTCAGTACACCTTGGATAGGTCTGAAAATTTTACCACAAAAAATAGAATAATATGCGCAACTTTCACAACAAGTTTTATTGAATTTGGACACTGGATGCAAAAGTTACAGCAATTTGAAGTTGACTACTAGACTATGTGAGGACACTTTCGAAGCCGTAGGGCGGTGAGGGGTTAAAGGCATTTTTTCATAGTCCAGGTTATTAGCAGGCGGTGACAACATGGTGACAGCAGGCAGGCTTGTAGTCGAGGTGACGCACAGAAGGCGGTGAAGCATGCTTGCGGTCTGGCCGCCTCCCACATTTGTAGACTCCATAGTTGCGGTCTCTAGGAAGGATACCTTGTGCACAAACTCTTTTGCAATTTCTGTATCCAGTTGTTGCAAGTGCTCTTAGCTCCTCCAGCCACCTTTGTATGTGATCGAACAACTGTTGGTTTGTGATATCTCCCGACGTGGCTTTCCTTTCAAGCGCCAATGCCCTCCTCGACCTTCTCTGTTTTTGTAAAGGCGGATCCTTATAGTATTTTTTGCTGCAGTGTCAAGCATCACAGTAAGTTGGTCTTCCTTTTCAACTGCGTTTGGTGATTGTATAGGTAAGAAATTTGTATGCTCTAGGGTTTATTGTCATTGATTTTTTGTACTCTTTTTTCTTCTTATCCATAATATTGTGCTTTGTCTTTGTAAACTTTGTCTTTGAATTTCTTGTTGTCCCAATAACAATGAGTTGTTGCACTACAATTTCTGAAGTAAAACTCAAGGACAATGGGGCTTGCACAATGCTGTGACGTTTATAGTGACAAGTTTTTGAGAGACGTCTCAAAATTTTGTGCCAATTGTGGAGAGAAGAGAATGGAGGAGGGAACTATGCAAGAGGAGGACTTTCTTGAGGTGGAAGAAGAAGGCAACATGAGAGGACCTTTAGCACGACTTGCATTGCAAGAGAAAAATGTAAACAAACTTTCTTACCTTCAAGTTTTTGCTCCTCCATCTTGTTGATCAAACAACAAAAAGTATGGAAAGAAAGCTCTTCGAGCTGCAAATATGGGCATTCAACATAGAATAATGTTAGACAATTATGAACAAGTTAAGAAATGGGTGGTAGATGCACAAGAAGTTGGGAGGTTGCTTCAAGGAGCGTTTAATTTAGAAGAACAAGGAATGTGAGATACTTTGAGGCAAGTGGTGAAGGAGAATTGTGCTACACTCCAAGAAATGAATTGGGTAGAAAAAATCATAAATGGGGTGAGAGAGAAATTTATAAGTATTTGAAACAACACTTAAGGTATTTGAGGAAAAATAAATAAATTTAGAGAAGTTGATAGGAAATGAAGGATAAGAATTAAATAATAGTCCTATAGAAGAAGGTAGAGAATTTCTTTTGACGGACACAATTGAAAATACTGAGATGCAAGAAGCATTTGTTGAAAGGGGAGAAAAAGCACACGAATCTAATATAGAGCTACTTCGAAGTGTTGAAGACAATGAATTGTTTTTGTTGTTGGTATTGTCCCTACCTATTGTTGATGTTATGAGAAAGCACTTGAAGAAAGTGATGGAGGATGTAAATCAAAGGGTCACTCCAAAACTATTTGGAGTTGGGTATCGTAAATGGAACAAAGATACACAAGTTAGGGAAGTAGCAAATACTACCGCCAACAATGTCTGCAGTTGCTTGGTGGATCTCCCCGAAGTCCTTCAATTTAAGCCATAAACGTTGTTAGAAGCAAAAAATGGCCTACATGTCCCCCAACAAAAATTCTATATGCGTGTTGCGACCTGGAGATTCGCAAGGTGACAGTTCTACTACATGCAGGTAATAACACGCATTCTTTTGTGTAGGTTTTGTTGCTCTTAATTCAACTCTCTTAGTCATGACGTCTTAAATCTTTCACAAAAACCCTGAGCTAGTGAATGTCCAAGAGCAAATTAGGGTGGTACTGGGCTGATCAGCCTTCCGACAGGTCCACGGTGGGGGAAAGCTTGGTTTGAACGGACCAATATCCAGCATGTGAGTCACCTGCGATCACCATCTCTCCCCTTTAACTGCTGAAGTTTCTACTTGTTGAAGCAATTTGCATTCTTGACTCTGCAGATTATTGCTGATGCATCTCCAATCATCGCAATTATTTTTTCATCGACCCAGCAGTGTTCGTATAAGTTAGCATTTGTACATATTTTGAAGCGTGGTTGTGATAGAATATTTTTTTCTAGGATTGCAATTGGAGCAGTATGTACACATAGGTCACCTGCCGCACATGATCAGTCAACAGAACAATGAAGAAGAGCACGTTGTGGAAAGCAGGAGGAGGCAGCACTTGGGAGCACTATGGATATTCCAGTCAATGCCTTGCCAAATGTGCTGATCACGAATAACATCGTGATGAATGCCCCTGATTGCGCGCTTTGGTGGCTGCCTTGATCGAGGACGGGAGCTGCAATGTATTCATCTACGCCCTTGAACCCTAAGTTGTAAACCATTTTGTAATTCCAGAAGAATGCGGGAATGTTTCTTCGTTGAAGAGCATGTTATAGGTTCAAACAGGGGTTTAGTTCCTTCAAAATTAATTTTTTAGTTTTTCTCCTTTTTTATATTTTCCGCGTTGATTTTTCTTCATCCAGACCTTTCTTCTCCCTCTGCTTATTCGATTCTTCCATACATGAACAATGTCTTCTTTAAGAGAAAAGTCAGCTATGTCTCACAGCATTACTTTGGAAGATATAATTCGGACCAACACATGAAAGCTGATTGAGTGACACATTTTCTTTTCTCTTTGCAAAATAGACATACTTCATCAAGAAACAGTTGGGAAAGTTCAAAACAGAAATGTAGTGATTCATTTATTTTAATGTGTTAATTCTACCTGATTCAACCTAAAAAAATCCAGATGATAACTTTCCAGATAATCATGCCCTCAATCTTGACATAATCCGGAAGGGAATTTTTTTTTTGGCAACTTCTCCATTGTAAAAAATTGGCTGTTACTAAGCTCTAATGCAAATAATTGACTGTTTTCAGGATTATCCCAACAAGGAGAGAATGCTAAATGGAGCCCAGAGGATGCTTCAGAAGATTGCAGAGTCATTGATGGTGAAAGCTTCTCCACCCTTGAGTATTCGCGCAGACTCAGATGCCGACGTCATGGCCAGTTTGGACGACATTATGCACTGTGAGTTATATGCAACTTTTAAAGATTTTTTTCCCCTCCCTTTTAGGTTTCTTTCTATTGTACTTCAATGTAAGAGGATAGAAGGATTTAATTTTGTCTTTGAGACGTGGGCGCAAATTAATTCAGTATTTTGTTCTTCTCAGTTTGATTGTGTCAAAATTTGTGGTGGCTTTAGATTGTTAGTGATTTTTGTTTTCAGCCTCTTTGACTAAATTGTACTTTGCACAAATCCACAATGACATGGTGGAAATGAAAAGTCTTCTTAACAATAACAAGTAGAGTGAATATTGTGCCCCATTGACGTGGTTCGATTTGAATGAGGCTGAGCCATGGGATGTCAAGCATTGACACAACTTATACAATATGATATATCGAAAGAAAAGTGGGAGACACCCAACTGATAGCCCACGACAAAGAAGTTTACGACATTGTGTGGGGAGGTGCTGGTGTGTTTGCTTTCGTCTTAGCTGCAGATGGATCCATTCGCGTCTTTGATCTTAGAGATAAAGAGCATTCAACGATTATTTACCAAAGTACTCAGCTAGATACCTTCTTCTGCGATTGGGTGTCCCGGTTGTTTTTGGGCTGTACAGTAGGCATGTGAATCAAAGTTTTTAAATCCGGGTCCTTGGGATTGTGTGGGTATGGGGAGTGGAATGTTGTTTGTGGATAGTCCTAGTTGCAAATGCGTTTGTTTTGTTGTTCCGATGTGCTTATATCTGCAATTTTTTTCTTTCAAAAATGCCATCGGAGAAGCCCAATGGGAAAGGCGAGAAAGAAGTTGTAGCGAAAGGGGATGAGTCCATTGAGCAAACCTATTCCATGCGGAAACAAATGTTAGCGTTTCCCCGTGTGGATGCAGCTATATCTAAGAGTCCAAGTGTAGATTTGACTCAGCGCTTTTCCCAAAATCAAGGTCTTGGGTCGTTGCCAGGTACGTGTGCGAATTGCGATGATGAGTGGCGATTGTGATTGCCCTTTTTTGTCCTTACTGCGTGGCTACATGCTTTGATGTATTGTAACTAGGGTTTGATGTTGAACTGTCTTTGGATCTTTCTCCGATAGCTTGCATGAGGAACGGCTTGTACTGCATGTGAGAGTTTTAGAGGGTTTGTAGTCTGTAGTTTCTTGAGTACAAGGAATTCCTTTTTTCTTCTATTTTTGGGGTTGGGAAGAACATTGCCATTGGTAGGTCTTATGAGAATCAGGTGTGATGGGTACATTTGTTTTAGCCGCATTTTTCTTGTTATGGTTTGTTCTTGTGGTTTGTGAGATGAGACTAACAAGGAATCGTTTTTGAACACGTGTCAACATTTGATTTCTGTGCAAGCTCTGATTATGTTGTCTTTGATCAACCAACCCGTTGAAGGCAACTTCGACCCGATTATAGTGTATATGGCAGGGACTGAGATTAACCAACTGCAATGGTCGTCCACCAAACCTGATTGGGTCGCCAGAGCGTTCTCAAACAAGCTCTTGATATTACGTGTTTGATATTTGCTCTTGGTGTGGTGATCTTATGGGAATTCTTTCTCAGAAATTTGAAGTTTGTAGATGGTATTATGGAGGTGGTTGTGAAGTTACAAATTATCCAAGATAAAATGTGCAATTTGCAGCTACTCTCTTGTCATCGCAGCTGCCTTTTCCATCCATTTTATCCAATCGTAAAGTTTGCTTCCATTGACTGTAATGCGCAAATTCATCCATCCTATTAAGTTTCATCCAAAAATGATAAATTCATCGAACTCGTGTCACAATGTTCATCCAATTATCCAACAGAATTCATCCCACTTTGACCAAAAATCATCCAAATTTGACCAAAAATCATGCACATCGCTACTTGTGTGATATGAAATTACCCCATGCTAAAGCATACAAAATGGAGGTAATTGGGGGCATAAAGATTTGCCCCCCCGCCATCTCGTGCATTAGTATAAGGGGGTGGTGGGTAAAAGGGGAGGATAAAAGGGGGGGATAAAAGGGGGGGGATAAAAGGGGGGGTAACCCTTCTCAGTTTTGTAGGGGATTATCCGCCGAAAGTTCCCAGTGTCCAAAACCCACCACAAAACGACTCTAAGGATCTCGAAATGAAATCCAAAAAGACAACCATGTTGATAAGGCTTTAGTGAAGTAATAATTGTATATATACTATGAGATGAAAGCTCGCAATTCTTGGATTCTTGACTGCTATTTAGGTTTCTGTGACACTTGGAACGAAGGTTTTGGCGTCTCGTACTCTCAAATTATCCCCTTCATAAATTGGGTGCTTGGCTGTGTAATCACTACAACAAAACCAGTGTTTTATGACTGCAAAATATAACTGCAATGAGTCGTAAAATCAAAAAATATGACTGGCCGCAGAAATCACTCACTGTAGATGACTGCAACATGATTGACATGAGTCATTACCGACGAGTCACTTCGGACATTAGTCATATTGGAAGTCATATTTTTTGGGGGGTATAATTATCCATACTTAGTCGTATTTTGCCAACAAGGCGTATACTTTGACTATCTTTAAGGGCTTGACTTTTTTTTGAGTTGCTCGGGCAAACAAAAATAAATTCTAGGTGGCAAGTGACTCCATGTAGTCATTTTTTTGGCTGACGTGGAATATGACTGCGGCCAGTCATATTTTGGCTGATGTGGAATATAACTGCGGTCAGTCATATTTTGGTTAATGTGGCATATGACTGCGGCCAGTCATATTTGGCTAATGTGGCATATGACTGCGGTCAGTCATATTTTGGTTAATGTGGAATATGACTGTTGCCAGTCATATTTTAGCTAATGTGGCATATGACTGCGGTCAGTCATATTTTGGCTGACGTGAAATATGACAGCGGTTAGTCATATTTTGGCTAATGTGGCATATAACTTTGTACAGTCATATTTTTTGTAGATGTAGAATATCACTCTTGTTAGTCATATTTTTGAAGATGTGGAATATGACTCTTGTGAGTTATATTTTTGAATGATGTGGAATATGATTCTTGTGAGTCATATTTTGGTTGATGTGGTAGTTCATATGGATGTCATTGGTAGTTTATGACTAATTGCAGTCATATTTTGAAAAATACAAAGTCATATTTTGGAAAAGACTCCATGTAGCTAAAAATGAATACATATGATTTTAGAGATATACAAGAGATAATCATATTGGAAAGGGAGAATGTAAAAAGGAAAGCAACTTTCTTCATTGACATTTATTAGTCATCAATACAAAACATATATACCACAATGAATCATTCACCGAATCCAATAAGACCCATATTCCTTACAATAATGTGAAGATGGCTCTATTGGGTTGCAAGTAGCCTCCAATGACTTTATTTCAACTTTTGGTGCCTACATAAACAATTAAAGACATGGAAGGTTAATTTTTAGTGAATGAACAACAAAGCTCAACCTTCAAAGGCTTACAACAACACAAAATATGTAGCTCAAATTTAGGGTAGGAAAAATAAGAATGGTGATGGAGAAAACAAGAAGAAAAAATAGACAAGTACTAAAAGATAATAACAAACAAGAGTTAAGATGTAACAAGAAACAAGAAGCAACAACTAAGACACAACATGAAACAACAAGAAACAAGAGTTAAGATGCAACAAAAAAAAACAAGCAGCAAGAATTAAAAAGCAACAAGAAGAAACAAAAAACAAGAACTAAGAAGAAGAAAGAGCTAAAATGCTAGAGAAAGAAAAAGTTTAGATGCAACAACAAGAAACAAGAAGCATGATTAGAACTAAGAAGCAACAAGAAAGAAGAGTTAAGATGCAACAAAAGACAACAACTAAGAAGCAATAACAAGTATGAGCTAAGAGACAATAAAAGGCAAGGAAGAAGGGCCAAAAGAAGTGACGGCTAGGGTTTCAAGACCCTAAAAAGTGACAGCTAGGGTTTCAAAATCTTAAAAAAGTGGCGACTAGGGTTTCAAAATCCTAAAAAAGTGGTGGCTAGGTTTCAAAATCCTAAAAAAATAGGTGAATAGGATTTCAAAATCTTAAATAACAATTTGTCCAATTTTTTTTTTGAATTGCTTGTATTTTTCTTGGGTTGCCCAAAACAAAAAAAATGTCACTACCATAGAAATATGACTGACAATATGACTTAACGTTCCCCAAACATGTTCCCTACGTTCCCTACGTTCCCTACAAAGTACTTTGGTGTTCCTAATGGTCGTATAATGTATACTTGTGAAGTAGAAGGCCCAAAAATGATTGACAGTCATATTTTGCAGTCATATTTTTCTTCAAGGTGTTGGCCTTCAAGAATATGACTACAACTTGTCGTCAGTCATCCTCAGTTATATTTTTGCAGTCATAAAATACCCGTTTTTTTGTAGTGAATCCTGCCAACTTTCCGTTGGTGATGTCATCGTTTCTCCTCCACCTCTCAAAACCATTTGCACGCTACTAAAACAACCAATTTACCCAAGAAAAATCCAAGAGTAGGTATCCAAGAGGCGCGCAGGTACTAAGAGCATCACCACGCGTCCTGCAAAATCTGGCTTGCAAAATGGGGGGGGCATCCATTTTGCAAGCCGGATTTTGCAGGACGCCCCACCCATGACCTCTTAAGAGGCCGAGGTGGAGTGACGTGGAGTGACTGGGAGGTAAAAGTGGCAGCACGGGTCTGTAACTCCGTGTGCAGGGAATAGCAGCTGTTACGCTGGATTTGCACTCTTGATGATTGCACTGTGTTACTTTTGCAGTGTTTAAAAGAAATTGTGTAAGCGTTTGCCAGAGCGGTTGAAAGGCTAAATTTGTTCGTTTTAAATATGCTTGTTTTAATTATTGGAAAGAAAGTATAAATATGCTTGTTTTAATTATTGGAAAGAAAGTATAAATATGCTTGTTTTAATTATTGGAAAGAAAGTATAAATATGCTTGTTTTAATTATTGGAAAGAAAGTATAAATATGCTCATTTTAATTATTGGAATGAAAGACTAAATATGCTTGTTTTAATTATTGGAATGAAAGGTTAAATATGCTCGTTTATTTGGAAAATGTCAAAGGTTCTAGTAATCTAGGAAACACGGTTGAAATTACAAAAAAAAATGCTAATTATTTTGAGCAATTATTTTTTTGAACTTGTCATTACATTATATTGCACAACATGAACCCATAAAGGATGCGGACCCCCACAACCAAAGTAGCCACCAAAATACAACTTTTGGACCAAGGATACACTCTTTATTTCTATGAAGAGTCAAGTCATCCATGAAGCAGCTTTGGTTGTAGCGTCCTTTAACCCCAAGATAGGTTTATATCCATTGAAGAATACTCAAGCATCATGACTAAGCTAAATTTTTCTTTTAAATCCTTGAAGGAACAACATGCATTTTTTTGGGTAATATAAAATTTATGGACAGATATGTGTGAATGGAGATTTTCATATTTTAGGTTTAAATTTAAGTAGAAAGTGGGGCCGAGGATAATCTTTCATATGCACTAAACTTCATGACATTTGGAAAATATGAGTAAGAAATTATGGCCTAATATGTTTGTTTATAAAAGAATGGGTAGTCTGGTTAGATTAAAAAAAATCACTTCTCTTAGAAATAAAAATTTGAAATTGGTATTCTAGATTTGTGACTAAATGGAAAGCTTTTGATCATTCTATTTTGATCAATGAGCCAAAATTTATGAGAAGTTTTAATTTATAGGCAATTATGGATTATCTACTCTAAATAAACTTTCAGGGCTTCTATTTTACTCAATTTTCAATATTTTTCGAAAAAAATAAAGTCATAGGATGTAGAATGTTTATTACAACATTTCAACTATCGAAAATATCATTTTCTACTTCCATAACTAAATACTTCACAATTTAGTATTTTGAATCATTATTTACCTCTTTCTACTTACTTTTTTTCCTACATGTTGTACAATTCTAAATGATCTACAAATTTGAAAACATGTAGCCAACTTGTCTTGAAGGATGAGTCCACTGTACTTCAAGATCTTATTGTTACATAGATCTGAAAATGTTTTTTTGATAAAAATTGTTGGTTGTACTAGAAATGGCAATTTTGGAGCGTTCTTGGTAAAAACACAGTCAAGGTCCTTTAGGGGTTAAATTGCATTCATATATGTCACTTATATTTTATTATTACGTAACACTATCAATCATTATGATTAATAGCTCCTTTCTTTCATGGAAAAGTGTCATAGTTCAAATTAGAAATGTTAAAGATCACATTAGAACACAATGCAAAACAATATCACTTATAGATTGAAAGATTATAACGATTGATAACAAGGTTGTCAAATTTGCCAAATTGATTTAGAGCATTTCAATTCTAATTTCACATGTCTAATCTAAAAAGTTGATCAACAAATGAATACGAGGATGAAGGGCCTAACATGCATTACTCCAATCAATTTATGGCTTCTCACAATATACTCTACATTTTCTTAAATGCATTTCTAATGCAATTTTCTCTCCAAGATCTGCTGTATTTGAGGCTAATTTCCAAGAGACTTCAATACTAGAAAATGCTAAGACTGCAATGGGCACCCTTGCACAACGTCTTGAATAGAAAAATCAATATTGTTAATTTTGATAACTAGATTTTATATGCTAAAACTTAGCTTCAAAAATAATATTTCAAAAATATAAACTATTGAAAATCGTGATTTGGCAAGGTTTTATGTAACTTCAAAGTTTTTTTGACACCACATTTTGGTGCCAAAGGATATTTAAAGGTTAATTTGTTTTGAATATATAAAAATTGGATGATTTTGAATGTAACGAGTCATGCAAAAGCTTGAAAATGTCTAACATTCCATTGACATTGAGAGCATCACCACCCATCCTTCATAAACTTGAAACTACCCAAAAAATACCAAGTTAATCTGTAAAGGATACACCCCCACAACCAAAGTAGTCACCAAAATGCTACAACTATTGAACTAATGGGTGCACTCTTTGTTGTGTAATGAAGAGGCAAAATCATTCATGAAGCAACTTTGGATGTAGCATCCTTTGACCTCAAGATAGGTTTACATCCATTGAGGAATACTCAAAGATCATGTCTTAGCAAAATTGTCCTTTTTAAAATTACGTCACACTTTGAATTGTCAATCATTATGACAATTTGTACTTTCCTTCATGGAAAAGTGTCATAATTATAATTTTTATAACTAAAAGTAGAAATTAATTTGTAAATATAGAAAAAACAATCCAATTATTTTGAAATTATTTCAAGTAGCAAATTGCAATGTAGATTAGATAGTGTGAAATTTTTTCAATTAGTTATTTTATTTTTTATACTAAAAGTACCCTTGACAATGACCTTCAAATCAAATTTTACTATGAAATAGAGTGCAAGACATTTAAGTTTAAAATAAAAGACATAATTTTATAATTGAAAATCATTAAAAAAATGTTAGGTAGAAGTTGGTCTAAAATTGAAAGATCAAACAAATTGATGATACCTCTAAGATGGAACCAAAACACAATAATCTCAATGTTGAGATTGTTCTATCAAGAAAGTTTAACCTTGCTAACGAATTTTCTTAAAAAACTCTGAAAATTGTATTTAGAAATGAATCCTACAAGTTTTTTTTTTCAAGAACATGCTTAGATTGCCTAAAAACAAGATTTTTTATAACTTCATATAACAAATCCAAATGGAATAAATCAAATCTTCCCATGCACATAAAACAATTTAAAAAACAAATCTACCCATGCACACAATTTTAAAAAATAATTTAAAAAAAAAAAAGTTTCTAAAGGTCAAGATTTCTTGCTAGAACAATCTCACCATTGAGATTAGTATATTTCAATTCTATCTTAGAGCTATAAATGATTTACTTTTTCCTTCAATCTTGAACCTACTTCTACTTAACAATTTTTTAATGAGTGAAAACTAAGTGTATTTTCTTAAACTTTTTTTTTCTAGATTCTCAACTCAATTCTTCATCATATAAAATTAGAAATTCAAAATTATTAGAGCAAAAAATTGAAGTTAAAAAGGTTCAAAGCCCCAAAATGTAGTTGAGCAAGGTGCAAAAAAACTAGGTTCTTTCACTTTGAATGCAAATATCTTGCAATGTACGTGGTCAAAATTTCTGAAATTTCTTCTACGCTTTCTTATACTAGTCTAGTACAAGATCCTACGGTAAAATATGCAGAAAGAAACATTAATCTTTTTTTTGCTCTCTGCTCTAGAAATGACAGTTTTGAGTGATTTTTGATGAAAAAATGGTCTTGGGATTTTAGGGGTTAAGATAATGTGTTCCGTTGATGGTGCTTTTAGTTGGGATTAAATTCCTAAAACATCATTTATATTCAGATTCAGAGCTTGCACGGAAACTGAAGGATAAATCTGACCCTGTGCAAAGTAGGACTTGTCAATAGCATTTTGAAATTTTCATATACTATGTCTAAAAGTGAAATCATGCACAGATGCTACACGATAATCAATCACTACAATATGGTATCACCGAGCTGCAATCACCGAGGAGGGAAAACAAGGAGGGAAAACCACTAGGCTTCACTGTGAATTAGAGCAAAAAATTCAGCAAAAAATTCACGGCTTCTGTTTCATTTGTTTTCAAGAAAGAAGAAAAGAGAATCTGCTAATTACTCTGACGACAGGAGACTGTACAGGAAGCAAGGGATGGGGTGTAAAAACTTCGACGCAGAGGTAAAAACACAATGGAGCAGGTGCCGCCCGAGGTTGCGGAAAGGCGTTTTCGACTTGTCTCTTCCTGTTTGCAGGCCGCGAAGAGGCCAAGTCTCCGGCTTGCAAAACCACCTACTTTTGCAAGCCACTTCGCATTTGCAGGCCGGCCTCCGATACTAGTCATCCATTATGAAGGACGGGTGGGGCGGTTTTAGAGGCCAAGTTCAACAAGCCATCCATTATGCAGGACGCGTGGTGATGCTCTAAGAAGAGGTGCTCAACCAAGTCAATAATTAGCTCTGTAACTCTATAAATTGCAACTACCTCTTGGAAGCCAACACCACTACACTACCAATTTAAGTCGACTAGAGTTTTACCAGTTGAATCTATTCACCAGAATTGCAAAACATATCACCTACGTACCTTCAAGGTATGATGTAAAGCTACGCAGATGAATATAAAAGAAGAGGCCCTTGCAACTTTAATTTACCACAAAGCTCTGCATGTGCCAAAGCGCATTGACGTCTCCCTCATAAATCAACTCCTTTAGTGAGTTGCAGGAACACGTACAACTAGAATCACCTTGAAGATTATAGTATGAGACCCCCAGGTGGAAATATTATCCAATGGGACATGTCCTTAGTGACTAAAATGTGTTTTATGTCACTTAAAACTTGATTTGAGTCACAAAAGACCTGTAGGACGTTTAGTCATTAAAGACATGTCACCTTGGACAACATTGAATTAATATAATTTGTTCTAGTCTATTCTTCCTAGCTAGCCTCAATTAAATTGGAGGCACACATTACCAACTAGTTAGGACCCATCGCCAAATCTACAAGGTACCAGAAATTCAACAGAGCCTTAGAGTAATTTCCAACCATAGGAAAACCAAGATCCCATCACCAATCTCTAGGGTACAAGAAATTCAACGAAGGGACTAATTTCCAACCACCAATTCTTAGATTTCGTCCATCAATTCCTCCATTCAATGTCACGACACATGTCCATGATTGGGAGTGCCAAAACGAGCAAGAAGTAGTCTCTTGAATGAGCAATTTTGGAATAGTTTAAGGTAACTACACCTAATTTTGACCACTTTCTAAAACTGACTAATCTAGATTCTTGCCTAGAATGTACTTCCATTGTTCAAGAATCTATGGTCAATTTTTTAAAACACCTATTTCCAGTACTTTGCAAAATTTGTAGTTCATTCAAATGGTGTCCAAAAAAATGCATTCTAAAAAAATCTACAATCTCCTTTCGACTACCAACAAAACCCCAAAAATCCCCGAAAAAGTTTTCCAATAAAGGTGCTCCTACCTTAATTACCTTAAACATTAGCTATGGGTTCAAGCGGTTATGGGTGCTCCTACCTCAATTACCTTAGACATTGGCTATAGGTTCAAGACCAGCTTTTGGCTCCTCAAATTTAAAGTGATTTCAATTCCGAAGAATAAATTACAAAAAATTGCAGTCCCTATATTTTCCTTGATCTTCCTACACGGGAAATTTTTTGCATCGCGTTCCACTGCTCAAGACCTGTCGCAGAAGCACTCAAGTGGATTGGGTATGACATGGGGTGTTGGACCTTGAAAAAAGCAAAGAATCTTTCATCGCAAATCTATTCAACTCTATTCATCATAGAGAAATATATGTATATCCCTTAAACAAGGGTCTCATAACCGTGGAAATCATATGTTTTGTCACCATGTGAATTGTTGGATTAAAATAAATGCAAAAGCACTCATTGGAAGACAAACTCATGTAGATGATCTTCCCTTTTCACACAAAATTGGAAAGGATGAATAGTTGCACTTCTGTCTTATAGGGAGAGATTCTTTGTCAGTCATCAGCCAAAAAATGTCCTCGGAGGTGTTTAAAGGATATACATATACTAGAGCTTACCAACATGGACAACTTTTTCCAGATGGGACTCAAAAGTCCGAACTCTAGTCTAAGGTAGATGTACCCATTGTCAACCACAACCCATACCCAACGGCCAAGGAGGATTGATCCATGTGTTGTACCTCACTAGCAAGTTCATCACATCACCACCAAATATATATTTAATCCTTAAACATCGAGGAGGACGTTTGGTGTCCGATGGATGACAAAGAATCAAACTAGTAGACAAAAATGCAACTATTCATCCTCAAAAATTTGTTATGAAAAGGGGAGGTTTTTTTTAGTACTTTGATTTACAATGAATGCTTCTGCTATTTCTAAAGCCAATGGTTCACACGGTAATGAAAAGGGATGATTTCCAAGGTCATCCCTTTGTCCTTTAAGGGTTAAAGTAGGAGATCAAGGTTCATCAACACTAACATTTGGCTAAGTTTAGATACTTCATTTAACCTTGGAGCACTCCGACGTTCAATTTCATAACGACACTAACAGATTGAAAATCGCTTTTCTTTCTCATTATTGCTTGGATGAAAATCATCCTAATTTGTAGAGATACTTTATCAAGTTGTTGTTCTATCTAATGGTTGGATTTGGTAATACTATAGTACATATTTTTCTAAAATTACAAATGTGAAAGTGTGTCAAGTGGTTGACCAAGCCAAAATTGAATTGACTCTAGTTCATAACTAAATTTGCAAAAATGAGGTCATAGATTTAAAGAACAAAAAAGCCTAAAAAAATTATCCTATCAAGATAACCTCACTTCAAATCCATTCCAACAAATTTTACTCAAAAAATGACAATATTTTGCTTGTAATTGAATTTCAAAAAAAGCTTTGAAATTTGCTTTTCAAAGTTTATAGAAAAATATTGGTGATAGCATTGGTGAATCTAACCATATGGATGGAGTTTAAAATTCATAATCTACAACTTTTATTTGTATATCAATTCCAAAATATTCTTCCAAATAACATTTTATAATTATTTTTCTCAAATTGTCATTTTGGAGAAGACTCTGGACGTTTAGGGGTTAATGGTATTAAAGAGGATAATAAGTTATATGCTCATAAAATGCATAGAATATTGAGACAACATTGCCATAAATGCCAATACATGTCTCTAAAGAAAGAAGTTGTGATTCCTCCTCAATCAATTGCAATTTCTAATTATTAGGTAAGACATGGGGATAATTTCTAAAAAATTTAGGGATCATTTTTTCTTCTTGGTGGAATTTTTCCAATTTGGTTTTCATGCACAATGCAAGGTTGCAATCACATTCAAGAATAAGGTGCATCATTGCTCTTTTAAAAGAAAATTGTCTTAAAAGGCATGAAAGGTGTGAAAAAAATCTTTCCTCATGTTCCAGTAGCTCCACCAATCAATGGTGGAATTTCGTTAGAATCACTTTTTGATTGTAGAATGGCTATCCAAATCCAAAATTTTAGTAACTATCCATCTAGATGCTGGTATTGCCACACCTCAGACTCCACCAATCGATCTTGACTCCATTTTAGTATCATTCAGTTGTATAGGCCCCCTCCCAACTAGTTCGTTTGGACCAGGTACCTACAATTTTGGTGCCAGCTAAGCCAAATTGTACCCTGTAGAAAGAAAAATAGAAAATAAATGAATTTAGAGTCTATTCGCCTATTAGGGGCCCCTTAGTTAAAAAATTTAGAAATAAAGTAACTTTTAAAGTAAAAAATTATCTATAAGTGTAAATAGGGTTATTAAATAGGATGGATGAAAAAAAATTTAAAAAGAATTAATTAAAAAAATTAAAAAGGATGAATGAGGTGCGACTTAGGTCGCACCCCTTCACTTGCACCGGTTCGTTTTAAAAAAATATATAAAAACTGAAAACTGAAAAAGGAACATCGGCATTGTAAGACCCAACTTCTATTTATATATATTTATATTATATCGTGAATTTTGTATGTGCATTTTTTTGGTTAAGAGTTTAAATTGCGTATGTGGATTGAGAGTGGAGAAATTCTATTTGAATTCTACTTTTGTGAAACCTTTGGATCTGTGAATCCAAATTCTTCTTTGCAAAACAAAATCTGGTGTTCTGGAAAGATTCACAAGCCGAACCGGGAAGCGTTAATTCATGCCTTTGGAGCTTAATTTATGTGCAAACGAAGCCTGATCGGAGAAGAAGAGAAACTGAAGGTGGGGTGCAAACAATAAAAACAAAAACAAAAACAAAACTGGGACTCTCAAAAATTGTGAACAAGCTGTTCGTTGACTTGGTGTAGAAATCACTGGTGGATCCAAAAAGTGCCGCAAGCTTCAAATTGCTACAAATTGTGATTAAGAAAATCGAAAATCCAAATTGACAATCAGTACGACCGGGAGCTCTACAGTAGGCGTGATTGCAACAAAAGTCAAAGGAGATTTCGAAATTTTCAATTGCGCATGAATTCTTAGTTCAATGCAAGTAGTGTGCATTTAATTGATTGAATGTTTGCACATCCTCTATCAAATTCGGAAATTTGGCTGCAGGTTGTAATGCAGACTCAGTGAATGACTGAAGAAAAACGAATCTTCAAATTCTTGGTTTGCATAACGATTCTTACAAATCATGGATTAAGCATGATCAGAGTGATCTGACCAGTAATCATAATCAATGAGTGATTCAAAAATTTGCAATTTGGAGATTTAGTGAATTTGGCGCTTTTCCTGGTTCTCTACGGCAACCAAATTCTGAAAATTTCATACCAATTTGAGTGCTGTAGGAGTCAGATAGATGGAGATTGAGTAATTGTATAGGATCCAGAGCCAAATTTCAACAAAAACAGACGAATTCTTCAAAAACAAAAACAAAAATTGGCAATCAATCTCCAACATCTGTTGCTTCATTGGGCGCCAAAATTGTACAAATTAAGTTCCTGGGTGGATCTTGGGTACTGGATTGACTCAGTAGGTGAGAATCCGTCCAAATTTCATAACATTAAATCAAATTGATTGTCAGAATTGAAATTGTCGAAGCAAGCAGTCTGCGGAGCTTCCTGCGACTCCAATTAGGGATTTGGAGGTTCCCCGCATGGTCTTAGGGGGAATCGCACGGTCTTAGGGTCCCTACCTCTCGGGTTTGGGGTTGGCTGATGGTCTTTGCTTCCGGGTCTTGACTGCCGGGTGTTGGGCTGGTTCTGCCGGGTCTTAAGGCTAGGCCAGGGGTTACTTGTTGCCGGCTTGGGCTAATTATATATATATATATATATTTTTTTTTTATTAATTAATTAATTAATTATAATTTTATTAATAATTAATTGATTAATTATTTAATCATTGATTGATTAATTATTTAATTGTTATCTTATTAATTATTCAATTGTTAATTCAGTAATTTACTAATTTATTAATTTGTTAAATTACTTATGTTTTATATCTTATAGAGTTTTAGTGTTTTATTAATTAAATGTATTCTAATTTTAATCTTATATTTTATATGTTTATAAATTGTGAAATGTTTATGTAAACTATAAGATATATGTGATTGGTCATAGGTTCTTTATGTTTGGTTCATTTGTGAATTGTACCAATGTTACGGTTGTATGTTAACCCTTGTGGTTTTGGACTCATTTGACATAACTTAAAAAAGAAGAATGAAAGAACTATTTGACATCATCATACACTCACAACTGAGAACTATTTGACGTAGAACACAGACACGCTAGACATTCTTGCATGATCGTACTAGCTGTAGATTGACTGGACATATTTGACATAAAAACATAAAAATAAGTATATAATGAATGAACCATATTATCAATACTATCTTGTGTGATTAGGTTCTAGTGCATGCATTGTATAAGATTCATTTGACAAAACCTGAACTATTTGACAAAGAATGATTTGACATCCCTTAGAATACTATATAGGACCGGGACTTTATACATACATTGGTAACGGACTGGCCAACAAATTTTACATGGGAATAAGAGTGATATAACATAACACTAAACTTGTAAATGTAAATCTATTTGTATGTGACTTTCAGTCATAAAACGCTAGACTGATTTAACCTTTCCCGAGAACGAAGAACCCCTATACTATTGTTTCCTGAATTTTGTGAGTACAAAATCTAGTTTACATACCTCCAGTAGAATCTTCCATTATCAGCCCCCCCCTCTAACATTTGAGGTAGTTACACCTTCTTCACCAACCAAACTTCTTTAAAGAATGAAAAATTGGTCAACCGTTAAAAGCCATATAGGCAAATTCGGGCCTGTATTAGCAGAATTGGTGGGTAAAATCGGCCAAGTTATGCAGAATCGGCACTTTTTGTTGATTTTGTCAGAGAAATTAATACAATATACATACGGCGTTCAATACGGGATATGTCATATTCATGAGTCAGTTACAAGAAATGGTGCCATGTACCAGGATCGTGCAAGATGGACTGGATTTGGAAATTTTTGACCAGCTGCAAAATTTAACAAGTGAACTCCTCATGGGAATTAACATCATTTAAACCTGCTCAAGAAGATATTTGTTGTTGATAGTTTAGCAGGGAATTATAAAGTTGGCAGCAATGATGAACTCTACAATAGCTATGGTGTAATCTTCAACAAAGGAAGGCTCAAAATGAAGATGATTTTCAAAAGTCCTTGATCATTGTATGAATAAATCTGTACAAATTGATTCAATGTGAATCACTTACTACTAAATGGGACAAAAAAATTTGAAACTAAATTCTACCAAGATCATGAAGCAACAACCTCTTGTTGGAAGACTATGCTACACAAAAAACTACTTCAATCAAGTATGAATTGCAGTAGTAGCCCCAAACTCTATTCAATTTGCTACTCTTGCTTTACAAATGCATGTGTTAAAACAAACTACCGAAAACATCACTTGAACCTGCTGATGTGGTCGATAAGAAAATCATGAACCAGTACCCCGGGAAGGTGAAGCATAGTGTGATGAGTGCCTTGCGTCCTAGAGATCTAAAACACTTCTTCCACGGTCAACATGCCCTTTGGGTGTGGAAGCCACCCCACGGCATAGGCCTCATATTGGAATGTAGTTGGAGATTTTTTTTTACTCCTCCCGTGCTAAATCTATTTCAAAGAATTATTTAGACATAGCACTAGAAAGCATAGAAGCTGCGGTACTTGCGTCGAGAACTGTTATCTGAATTGTGCAGTTCGTCAAATTCCCTTGAAAAATTGTGCTCCCAACTGTACGAGTATTTGTCACATTGTATGTAGGTCCTGCAAGAGCTCCATGATTCTTCATCAAATTAGTAACCTCATTGAAGACATCATTATGCTCCCAAAAATCCTCATCATTAAGATGAGATAGTTGATTACTATTTGAATAAACAACTACAGCCTAATCATTTGATCCCCAACGGAATTGGTCATTGTAGCACTCAACATCGGTGAAGAAATAGTTGTTGATAGCATGGTCAATTGTGCAGACAACTTTTGTAGAGAAATTTCTTTCGCTCCAGATGTCGAAATTTCTTTCGCTACATTGAAACCTTGGAGTTGTTTGAAGCGGTTTGTTCAAACTTCATCGCGGCCTCCCACGAAACATCTCCACCACTACCAGGCACTACTGAAGCAACATTTTGAAGAGCTCTCATGATAATCCCGTCCAAATCTACATCATAACGCATGTAACCTTCCCTAGAAGTATGACCCGTCATTTTCATTCCTAATTCAGGAGGCATTTCTATGGCATTCAATCGGCATATTGTCGTAACCCTTGCACTCTTGTTTGAATAGTTGCCTTCATGTGCACCTGGAAGAGAAGCAATCATCATCTTCAACCACTTTGCTATCATCTTAACTCCTACTCTCTTCTTTGCGTACCACACTCCAAGTTCCTTCAGGTTCACATGATCATTGATAGCGAGCGAGCCAAAAGGATGAGGAGGCGGTTCTTTATCAGTCCATTTCGGCCAATGAAACATGTATGTTTCAAATGTTTGACCAAGATCGGGATGATTGCCATTGATTGAGCGCCTCATTTTTTCAGGTTGGCAGTGAAGTAGATCAACTTTGTGGTTCTTCATCTCTCTCTCATCAAACCTAATATATCTTCCATTGATATTATCCTGGCATATTGTGAAGTCGCAATCCAGTATGTTGTAGAGCTCAATTTGTGCTCTAACACATAAATTGTGTATAACATAATAAGCTACTTGTAGCACACAATCCCGATGGTCAATTCTGCACATAATTGGAGATGCCAATAACTGCTATCCAATTTCATATGTGAGAGGAGTGGTGATTTTTCTTTTCCAACCTATCCCCGCTTTCATAGACCTCTTCACAGCTATTAAGCAAGACACACACACTTTTTTGAACCGTGGATCATCAATGATGTAGAACTTCTCCGCCACTTTCTTAGCTTCTACAGAATTGGCCTCTAATTTCCCCCTAATAATTCTGCCAATAGCACAAAACATAGTCACAAGGATTTCCCCGGGGTATAATTTTCCATCCTTACGCTGTACTTCCAGCATGAATTGCAAAAGCATCTCAACAAGCCCACTGAGGCAATAGAGAAACATATCCTCAATAGGATCCATGCAGCAACGAACATTGAGCTTTCGCCAATCATTGAAGCGGTTCCTCGCCCAACGCTCCATATAGACCGATTTACGCGGGCCTCCATTTTTCAATTGTTCTACCTCTTCGACATCTAGTTGCCGGAATCCTTGTCTGAGTAATTCGAATTCCTTTTGTGTCTGATTGGATTCAATTGCATTCTCCACGTCATGAATCACTGATTCTTCAAGTAGAATATTCTGAGCAGTGGCGCTCAAATCACGAGTGCCGTTCACCAACCAATCCGGTTCATCAGCAAACTCGTCAAAATCAAGAATATCTTCAATGATAGGATCAAGATTATCGTTTGAATCAAGAACAGCATTGTTAACTACACCAAACATATCTTCAAAATTTGCTTCATCATAAGAAGCAACACCTGTATCGGCTTCATATGCAGCAAACGCAGCCAAATGCAAGTCGTCTTGTTCTTCCTCACATTCATCTTAAGCAATTGAATCAGACATATCCAACTCCAAATTGGCACGGATGGCACGAGATTTTTCCATCGCAGTTGATGTCCTATAAAGGCAATTGGAGATATCTCTCAGGACTGCACGAGGTGAGCTCTCCATCAGGAAGCACAAAACCCTAAACCGCAGCAACAATGAAAGCACAAGGAGCGAAAGCACAAGGAGGGAAAAAAAGGAGCGGAAGCACGCGAAGCGAAAGTGCGGGGAGTAAGAGCGCGAAGAGACACGAATATGCCTATACAGCTTTTAACGCCAGAAAAAGGTTTGGAAAGGGTTGATTCTGCCTTGTGCGCGGTCATAGGGCTCGCCCTACGACCGCTTACAGGGCAGAATCAGCCCTTTCTGAACCTTTCTCTAGTACAAAATAGGAGCCAGTGCGAAGCAATTTTGGGTGCAGAAGGTGAGACACTTTGTTTGATACCATGAGCATGGAGAATTAAAAACTACAAATCAATTTACCTACAAGACAGGATGGGGAATTCTGTAGGGTTCATGGATCCAATCAACTAGTGAGTGGAAAGACGAGCCAACATTACATTAGATGTTTTTTAGGGGGTTTGAAGGGCCATTTCAAGCCCGTTCTCCATGTTGTTTCCGATCCAATGAAAGAACAACTTGTTGTAAGAATTTATTTATTTTCTAAATTCTTTTTGTTCTTAAAATGATAAAAGAAGTTGGAAAAAAATTCATTTTTTTTTTGTGACGTGGCCGAAGTTCAGCCACATTAGACTACAGTAGTAGTGCTGCAGTGGCACAACTCCCTTGTTCCCGTAGCCATGATAACCCAAAGCCCTCTAGACCCCCAAAATCTCCCCTAATGCTTACGCGCCACTCGTACCACCGCGCTAGATTAAGAAATTACGAAGTGAAACTACGGAGAGAAACTATCAGAGTGTTGATCAAAATCTTTGCTTGTGAAACTTGTTCATGTCCATTATTCACCTCTAGAGGCAAATAATGAACGTGGTGAAGACTTAGCAGAACAAGAATATTCTACTTGTGGGAAGCCAATAGGGATCCGCAACATCCCCATTCTTTGGAGAATGGATGTGCAATGAAGAAGGTGTGACTACCTCTGTTTTTTCCCTTCATATATATATATATATATATCAATCATAGCAGAGGACTTCTTCATGTTCCATTTTTTCAGTCTTCTCCTAATGACTCTACGCATGCAACTTAATTACTCTACTTGTCTCGGCCGTTTCTCAAAGCACCTAGTACCTTCATGATTAAAGTAACTCAGCCTATGACAGACTGAATTCTGGACTAGCCTAATTCAGGCCAAAAATGTCTTGTGAAGTACATTTCACAAGACACATGTATTGCTCATGAATTATTGGACCTACATTAGGGTATGTTCCCACCTGGCATTTGCAAACACCAGATGCTAAAAGATAAAACCTTGGCATTAAAAGAAAATATTTTTATTTCTCAGGAGTTCAGATTCGGAATTGTAGTGATTGTTTCTTATTGAGGTGCACTTCCCACATGGCTTGTACTTTATTCAGCTGTCGTGAGGGACCTCATGTCCCCACGCACATCCAATTACCGATTTTGATCCAGTGTCCAAATGATCATACATACTCGATCATCAACCAAGCATGTTGTTAAGAGCGGCAGTTCTGTTTTCAAATCTTCATTTTAAGAAGATTTTAAAGTTTTTGTTACTGACTACTTTTGTTATGGTGGGCCAATGATACAGAAGTGATTAATGGCTTTAGGAGCACTCTCAGGTCCATGCCACCTCGGCTGCCATGTAGATCCAGTAGATAGATGAGCACTCAGGTGGGAATGCACGACAATTTATAGCTAATTTACTGCCATTGTAAGGCCAAGTGGGATCATACCTTTAGGCTGGTCCAAAGTTGGCCTGTCATAGACTGAGTTACCTTATGTTGCCACTCTTGAGTGCGTCAAGTTTTTTTATCAATCTCATAGGAAGTATAGACAAACCTCTTTCTTCTCATGAAGCTACATCCAATCCGCTTTGGATGACTAGATTCAATCGATGATGGAAGAAAATGAATCTATATCTCACAACTGTATCTGGACTCTTGTCGATCCCCCACCTCGTTGCAAGCCCATCTTTGTGAACTATCAACTGAATAAGAGCAATCTTGAAGGCTCAACTCCCTACTACAAAACACAATTAAGGTAGAGGGCTTTTAAAGCAACCTTTCAAGAGCTAATTGCATTTTTAGGGAAGCTAAACTCCTTGAAATAATTTTCAATAAATTTTATTAGGAAGAAAAATGGAATTGGCATCTAAACCAAGTCGTTTCATATTTTTTGGACCTTTGTGGAATTAGTTACAAATTTTTGAAGTTGAAATGCAGTGGTTTCTAAAAGCGCCTCCCTTTTGAAATGTACAATATTGATACATTGAAGAAAGTAAAATGTACCTCTGTGTTAGAGGTCACTTTTACAAACCCCTACCTTAGTTGCCAAGGGTGTGTGCAACAAGCTGGCATTGACTACCAAGATAATTTTGCACCGGATATTAAATGGGGCTCAATGCGGAATATGGTGTCCATAGCTGCTACTCAAATGGGATGGAAAATTAGGTACATGATTGAACGTAAAGTTGGCATTTCTTTGCCGTCTTCTTAATGAGGATGTACACCTCAAGCAACCTCAAGGCTTTGTAGGTGGCTCTAAAAGCAACCTGGCTCTAAAAGCGACCTCTAATACAGAGGTACATTTTTCTTTCTTCAATGTACTCACCATGTACATTTCAAGAGGGGGGCACTTTTAGAAACCACTACGTTACATCTTAAAAAATTTGTAACTAATTCCACAAAGGTCCAAAAAAAATATGAAACGACTTGGATTAGATGCCAATTCCATTTTTCTTCCTAGTAAAACTGACTGAAAATTGTTTCAAGGAGTTTAGCTTCCCTGAAAATGCAATCAGCTCTTAAAGGGTTGCTTTAACAGCCTCCTACCTTACAACAAGAATCTCAAGTGTGCAAACATTGCAAACGTTTGTATGGACCAGGGCTCTTTTGTTTTGGTGAAAAAAAATCCAAAATGCACTTGTCTAAAGGCCCTGGCAAAATGACAATGGAAACTTGGGGGTAGAAAGCCGCCTTTCTCGCCACGTTGGTGGCTGAGGCGGACGGCTTCATTTTGGCTTGCGGCTAGGTCAGCATCCATTGCAAAAAGCATGCTACCTGTGTGGTGATAATGACACCTAGTATTTATAATTTTCATGTTAACCCTTGAACAATGAGCTGGTCACCGTAGAAATGATCCATTTTGGTACTGTGTGAATTGTTGGTTTAAAAAAATGAAAAAGCACTCATTGGAAAACAAACTACTGTAGATGACTTTCCCTTTTTACACAAGAATTGGAGGATGATTAGTTGCACTTCTATCCTACATGGAGAGATTCTTTATCATTCATTGGCCAAAAAACGTCCTTAGCGTTGTTTATGGGTTAACCCCTAAAGTTTTGGGGTGTTATGAGATCCAAAGTTGCTTCAAAAGACTTTGATCCAAAATAAGGCTATAATCTTGACCTTTAAATTTTCTTTAATAAATTTGAATGTAGAATCTTTTAGTTAATTTGTACAAGTATATCTTCTAAAATTTTCAAATGAAAAACTGCTAGGGATTGCAAGATCAAATGAATGTGTTTGAATTGTAGAAACTAGTTTTATATGCCCTTTCCAAAAGTCTTAGTGTTATTGTTTCAAAAAATGCAAAACATACAAGTTTGTATTTTAGTGAGAATGTTGATAAATTAGTTGAGAATAAATGGAAAATACTTTAACAAAAAATACTTTGTAACCATCTTTTAATATGTTAAATATGAAATCTTAAAGTGGTGGATTAAAAAATTTAAAGTAGTACATTTCAAACAAAATTAGAAAGACTCATAGTCAATCATACCAAAATAAGATATCTAAAAGATCTTATGATTTTCTACAATGGCAAGAGATTATTTCTTCAATTTCTTTAAGTCTTTTTCTAAGTTGAAATTTGTTCATTTAAACCCTCAAGATCTAAGTGGACACAATATGTTGTCTTCAAATTTTTAATTACAAATTTTTGGTAGGGTAAAACAAATCTCAATATTTTGTAAAGTAAATTTTTGTAGCGTAACAAGTTTCATTTTTCAATTTTCAAAATTTTAGTGTGAGAAGTATTTAAAAAGTTACTCTGAAAATGTAGTCATGTAAAAAAAAAAGAGCCAATATTATTATTTTTACAATGAAAGGAATAGTGGGGATGGAAAAAAAAAAATTTCCTCGGACATTTTTATTAGTCTTTGGTCCACACAAACAAATTGAATCTGGAGAAGTTTTTTTCAATTTTGTAATTTTAGTAATTTAAAAAATACATATTTTAATCTAGTGTAATTAAGAACACAAAATAGTTAGAATGATTCCAGTTTTTTTGAAGATTTTCCAAATAATATTCTAATAATGTTAATTGTTAAATTTTAAAAATTGATGTGTATATAATTTTTTTAATTTTATAGGATCCAATTTTGATGATAAATTTGAAAATTAACATGTAATTCATCTTGAAGAAGTCAAAAAGTACAAAATTAATGAAATACAAAATAAATAAATAAAATTCTACAATTATCCTTGAAAAAAACAATCCAAGACAATGAAAAGAGTAATTTTTCATGATCTAGTAGGTAAAGTAGATGGTGCATAACTATCTCCATCTTAGAAGCAAAAGCTTCAATTAGATATCAAATCAAAATTTATTTTAAGCCTATTCTAATTTACTAAGGATGCTTTCAATTTCTAGTTTTTTCGCATTTACAAAATGGGAAAACATTCAAAAGTGAGATTTTTATGTTCTGACTTTTACAAATAGTGTAGGCGCATGCAATGTAGTGGGCTCATTGCCAATGTACATGAACTATATGAATAATCAACATTTATATTGTAAAATCAAGTAAAAGGCTAATATTTAAAAATAAAATAAAAAATCACCTATAAACCTACAAGGAACTTACTCCATACTATTTATAATAAGGCAATGAGGAATTAGATGAGATCAATTTGAAGAAACTAAGAGCAAGTTCTCCGCTACATGTAGCTTGCCATTGCCAAAATTCAATACATTGCCCTCATATTGTTACAATTTTTTTATTAAAATAAAATAAAATAAAATCCTCACCCTTAGATTCATATGTTTTGGACTTGACATTACATTTCCTTCATTAGTTCTCTTGTTCATATTACACTTCATAACATTCTTGAATAAGAAGAATCAAATATCTTTTCTTCAATAGTACTGTAACATGAATATATCTGTATTATAACGAGTGATCAATAATGAGTGACATATTGTCACTGGTATAGTTCCAGCTTTCCCTAGATGACAAGACTTCCATTAACTACTATTTTTTTATTTCTTCAATTCAAGAGACTACATAGTGTATGTAAAGTTAGAACCACAAAATGTGACATACAAAGGATTGTGTAATAGTGAGTTCAAAAAAACATTAGATGTTTTTCAACCCCTGTGGAAGGCTACAAGTTCCCTTGGGTTTCCAGACTTTGTAAATTGCGTTGCAGTAGCTGTCTGATGTAGCAAAGAGACTGCCACGTCATTTTTTTTCATTTTTTTCCAAAAAAATATTTAAAAATATTTAAATTTTTTTGTGGATTTTAAAATTAAAAAATATTTATTTATTTTTATTTATAAACTTTTTTGACAGCGGCCGTTCTTTAACTGCTAGGGGGGAACAACATTGAGAACAAACCTGAAACGGCCCTCCAAACCCCCCAAAACACATCTAATGTTATGTTGATTATTCCCCAATTTTCTCAGACATTGAGTAATACCCAATCTTGAGGATCTACACAAACTAATTTATCATTTGAGGACTACCGTTGGAAATTTTGGATTGAAAAATACTTCCAGTGAGAATCTAAGTTTATGAGCCAAAAACTTGGCAGATTTTGGGATTTGGAATATGAACCTATCACTGACCATGGGGAAACAATTTCATTTTTTTTATTGAATTGTTTCTGTGTTTAAGGTAGGAGGCTCAGAAATGGCACATCTAACGGGTCTGCTCCACCTTTTTCATGTATTTCAGTGGACGGGAATAATTTTAGCTCATTTTTTAGACAAAGAAAAATAGATGAGGAATCTAACCCAAGTGGGCTTTTTGTATTTTTCTAAGCATTTTTTAATTACTTATGAATTTTCAAACGAGTCGGGTCATAGGTTCCCTATTTATAATCCTAGGTCTTCTATAATTGGTTCACTTGTAATTCTAAAGAAAGATGGCGAAAGCAAAGTGAATGATTGACCCTTGCAATCGATAATGTTTTTTTTCCTTAATTCATTCAATGACTGTACATGTCAATTTCAAAACCAACTCATGTTCATTTTACAGTCATTTATAGGGTCCATTCTTAACCCCTAAAAGATGGAGCCCATGACCGTATAGTCAAATTTACATACATTGAACGAACACTTGATCCTTTAGGGCTTAAGGTAGAACTACCCAATTCCGTCAGTGATTCAAATCCGTGGTCTACAACTTTGTCCCAATTTCGTCAGAAAAACATACAAATTCGCTTCAGATTCTGACAATAGTAGTTTATTAATGCTATTAAAAGATAACGTGTCAATTAATGATTGGTGGATCTTCAAGTGCTATTAGATACATTGGAAAGTGGTGTTTGAGTTGTAAGAGGACGTTTATGAATCCAATCTAGTAGCGGTTGTGCAATTTCACTTCAAAAATTCACAGAAATTACAATTTTTATCAAAAAATTATAATTCCACTTGGGTTTGACTCCTGAAACAAAAGCACACCTCTGAAAAATATGTGTCTTTCCTTAGAGTTGGCCCCAATGTAGTTAGATTGCGAATTAGGGTGGTAATGGGTAGTTCTACCTTAATGCCCGTTCCATTTCAGAGCTTCCTAAGGTAGGCACCTGACCTTAAAGTGCCATCTACAGGTTGTGTACATTTCCAAAATCAGTTATGTACCTATTTGAATGGAGCGCTTTTAGAAACAAACTTTGACCCTTAATAACTTTTGCATATAATGTCCAAATGCCACATTCTCTAGTGTGTTGGAAACTCCTTTCACTTGCCAACAAGAGTATATGAAAATTTGACCAGTCTAATAGTAGTAACTAGGCTCAGTAGCAAAAAGTGGCGATTTTGGGTGTACCCACCTTACCTTATGAGGTTTGTTGAAACCAGTTGGTCAGATTGATAGGTATCATTGAAACCCATACTAGGGTGATACTTTACTGATCAACATTGATAGGTATCATGCAAGTCAGACTGTTGTCTGCATGTCAGCCTCGTCACGCATCTCTCGTTGCATCTCTGCTCCTTCACTGATTGTCCTTCACTGATTGGTGTACTCGCGAAAATTCCCGCGTGTCAATCAGGCATTGGAGCCGCAAATGCAACATTCTTCACTCTCCTTCAGCTGAGCCCATCACCTCTAATGCATCCATTCCCACGGGGATCCACGGTCACCGGAGACCGTCCCTCGTCTCTCTGAACCGAAGTTCCTTTAATGCTCCTCTCAGCTGACCCTCGTCCCTTTGATCCCACGCTCCGTTCTCTTCGTGTTGTGATCGTTGCTTAGCTTTCTATTCTGTGGAGGTTGGATCGATTTGCAGCTCTGAACTGGACTGTGAGCGGGAGCATTTGCACGCCCTTCCTTCCGATGGATGTGCTTGAGTTCCGGCATTTGTCGTCGGTGATAGCGTGTCGATAGCCAGATCGTTTCGGCAGCAAGAGATGGTAGCGATTACTGTGGCTTGCTCTCACTTCAAATTTTTGTCAGATTGGCGACTATGCTGGCAGTTCCATGTTCCGTGTAGTTCTGAAATGCGTTTCTGATTTGCTTGATTTGTTTTCTGAAATCGCTAGCTACTTCTTGAAAGTTTCCTGAGGGTGGGGATGCAAAGGACGTTGTACTTTAGGGTTTAGGGATCATGGAGTTTAAGTAACGAGATGAATGCCCATGAATAAGAATTCATTCAAATTCTTCGTTTCCGCATGCTTCTGTTTCCGATCATGTCAGTGTGGAATTCAGACTTGTTGAAAGATCCGTCACAAGCGTTTTGAAAAGGCTTGTAAGGGCAGAAGTTTTCAAATCAGGCGTTGCACGATTTTGAGCCTGAATATTCTCTCAATCTACGAACTCCATGGTAGAGATCTTCAACTGCGTTGCCTAAAATGCTCTCCATTCTCGGAGCATAAGTCTTGAACTGCGACACGCCCTATTCATCTGTCTGACAATGACGATGGTGCGAATTTTGTTTTTCAGGCGATTCTTGAGTTCTTTCAGAAGTTCGTGGATTCTGTGGGCTCCGAACTGGAGTTCATAGTAGATGACATCACCACTGGTGACCCCAATGCTGCTGGTGTGACATGACATTTAGGTAAAGGAATCCCTCTGAACTATGGTGTTTCCCTTGGGACATGATTTTCAGCAAAAATAGATTGCTTTCCGGAGCTTTAAGAAAACATCGTGAAGAGAATCTGAGATCTCTCTATGGTCACAATCATCACAGTGATATTCCCATGATACAAGACCTCTATATGGTCATCATCATTACATGGGAATATCACTAGAATATATTAGGGAGACTTCTCCATGAGGCATGGAGAAGAATGTCTTTGTGATTTTGTGATTCCCTGTGTCTAATGTTTTCAAAACAATCTAAATCTCCTGTAAACCTTGATGTTTCTCAGGTCAAGATTTTAAAACTTTCTCCCATCGTGCTGATTTCAATTGTCTCGCGAAAACGCTGTCCTTGCTGTTTATGAAACAGAGTGGAATGGTACGCCATTTCCGTTCAGCAAGGGTTGTAGCTTTCGTCACTGCCAAGTGTTCAATGGCACACGGCAGTGTGTTTAAGCACTTCACCAGCCTCTAAGTTATGTTCCGGCAATTATTTCTTGGTTTGTGTTTCTTGCAGTTGATCGTTAGGGGATTCTCTGATTTGCAGTGACTTTTGCAGTTTTGGCAGAGACGCTGTAGAGCCTTCAACCAAACCCGGTGATCCGACACTGGTGAGTAAGCATGGACACTTCTTTCGCAACTGAGCCATTTGTCCCCCTAATGAAGATCCCACCCTGTTTGTTTTGTGTACGAAAAAGACGGTAATTATTCTCGACCTTAAGACACAATACTAAGCTTTCAGTGCTGTGTATGTATGCAGGTGGCTTTAAAGGGGCTTGGTGCATTGCTGCGGAGGATTCCCATCACTTGCGTTTAATTTGGTTTTGGAAGAGAGGTGTTAGTGCAAGTCGAAGATTGAAAGGACGTGCAAATTGGAGGACGAATTGATTCTGTTTTGAGGTAAGCCTGGTTTCACTTTGCCGTCCCTTGCCATGTTGGTCATGGCAAGGTCCCTTGCCATGCCGTCCCTTGCCATGCAGGTCAGTTTTCTTGGCAAATTGGTGGTCTGATTGGAAGGTGTGAGTTTGTGTACCTTCCACCACCATATGATTTCCTTGAACTGATTTGCTGAAATGCCTAAGGTAATTTGTGTCTGAATAAGCAATAGAGCGTTGTTCCTATTATTGAACTGCCTAATTTTTTTTGTTGAATCTTGTTTGAAATCCAAAGAGTATTCTAGATTCTTTTCTTATGCATCTTTAGCGTACTCAAAGATGGACTTTTTGGCTTTATGAAAAATTTGATGAAATTGGCCAAAATAATATATTTGTTCAAATATATATATAAGCAGAAATGTGCATTAAGATCCGAAAAAGGATTCAGGCGTTAAAGAGTTAGTATATAGTATAAAGATCGAGGCTGTCTTGCAGACTCCATTATTAATGCTAACTTACCAGCAATTCAATGCTCGCTGTTCAATGTGGTCAAACACGGCGAAACTTGAATCTGGGAGAGTGACAAAATACACCTTTCGCAGCTACGGCAACCTAGAAGACTGGGTCCGTCCACACAGTGCTCGGATGTGGCGTGGTCTGCAAATTCGGAAGATGTGGACGTCTCGGAACTGATGCCAACGTAATTCCAGTCCGTCCCGATGCCAAAGTTCTTATTTAATATTAATATACTACTCTTGGAAACCAGCGCAGCCCATGAGCAAACTGAAATTCAATTTATGCTTAGGCTCCAGTCAGTGGTCCGGGAAAGCAAGTCTCTGCACCGACCAAAAGTTGGAAAATATGCTCGTCTGGTGGGCCTTGAATATGGGCATATGGGCACGATCCTCGGTACTTTCAGGTAGGACCTTTTTTTTGGCAACTTCCTGCCCGGAGTCCTGATCCCGGAGTGAGGGCTTGTCTCGGATTGTTTGATCAGGTCGCCTCGTCGAGTATTTCTTCTCCTCATTGCGAAGTTGTAGTGCCTCTTTTGAAGCATTTTGCGTGCTTGAAGCCTTGCTTGGAGCCCGACTTGGAGCTCTTAATGCTCTGGATTATGCATTCGAAGCATTGACAGTAGCAGTGAAGTCTTGCATTTGGGGTTGCGGACTTGCTGTTCAGCACTTCCAGACTTATTGGAGCGTTATGTCGTGGATATATATTCTTGGATGATCGTGTTGATTTTGGTGGAGTTTTTTGCTAGCGGCTGGTTCTGGCAAGCATGCGGATTGTTCCATCAAAGTGATCTTTGGACTGCAAAAACTTAAGGTAACCAAATAAGGCTTGCCCACCTCTTCTCAGCATTACTCGTTAGGTCAGTCCTGTCTTTCCCTTTAAACAAGCTCCACACGTCTTCTTTGAATTTAAGGATAACTGTGAACATTTTCTATTGACTTACATATTTGTATAAACTCTTAGGTCTCTACATTGTTGCTCTCCTTAGGGTACTCAATACTATTTTTTGAACATACATAATCACTAACTATAATGGATAATGCAATTTCGAGTTTCCATTATGAATGCAGATTGTAGATATTGGAATCTAAATTTTTTTTCATGTACCAATATGTTGGCTTATTTAGCATATGGTTACATGGAATAAAAGCAACCTGAAGAGCTGATCAAGTATAAGAGTCAGACATTTGAATGTGGGTGAATATTGATTGCCTAGGGCAAGCATGATTCCTGTGCCAAATCCTCACCTTAGGTTGCACAATGAACTGGATTGAGTATTTTATTTCCGCTAGTGTAATGTGCATTTTGATCATACTCTAGGATGATTAGCTTTGGGGTTACGAGTGTTGTGCGAGATTGCTTGGGTAGGGGGCTTTACTACGGGAAAAATGAAGTGACCGGATTTGTATAAGGCTAGACTCCTTTTGAGCCGTGAGTGAACTCTCATAGATTGCATCAATTGAATACCATAAACAGAAATTATGAGGGATGAAATTTTTTCTTCTAACAGTCAGTACATATTGATTTAGAGATGTCTATAATGAGAGCATTTGATCAATTGGCATTTTTAGGCTCTTAGCACATTTGGATGTCTCTACCTTAACCCCTAAAGATCAAAGTTGGGTTTTTTTTCTCAAGAATTTCTTAGAATTGCCATTTTTGGTGCTAAGAGGATATTAATTTGAAAAGAAACTTTTTTGCATATCTAGCCATAGGATCTTGTAGTATATTAGTATGAGAATGTGTGGTAAAAATTTCACGCACTTTGACTGCATAGATTGCTAGATAAATGTGTTCAAAGTAAAGAAATCATGTTTTTGGGTACCATTGCAAACTAGATTGCGAGCCTTTGAATCTTCTTACCATAGGAATTTTGTACTATAAATTTTGAAGCAGAATTTTTATATCATAAAGAATGGAGCTAAGGATATTTAAAATAACATGATTTTCATTCTTTATAAAAATGTTAAATTGAAGAAGATATGGATAGTGGAACTTTTTGATTTGAAAAAGTAGGAAAATTGAGGTCCTAAATGAATCCTATATATTATTTTTTCAAAAAAATGCTTTGATTGCCTACAAAATAAGATGCTCTATAATCTTCACATCACAAATCTACATGGAATAAGTCAAAGGTTTTTCATACAAACTAAAATACAATCCATGATATAATTTTAAAAAATCTTTATTTCAAGTTATTGTGGATTTTTTTGGTGCTTGCTAAGTTTTGTTCTAGGCTTATTGTGGTAAAACTTTTGCTCCTGTACACCAATTGAAATTAAAATTTTATTCATAGAATCTAATCAATTTTTGTATCTTGCAAAAAAGTTTAAAAAAATAAATCTCATAGGAACCTTCTTGAAATCCATTTTGTTCTCCGATGGGACAATGATCATCAAGGGGTTAAATCAGAATATTGACATATACCTTGGATGTGCTTTGAAGGGAATATATGCATTTTCTTTTGAGGGATTTGCTACGATGATTTCAAGGACTATAGCTATTCTTGAGATTAGTTCTTCCTTGAATAAGCTACTATATACCAAATGTACCTTTATCATCAATTCCTTTTTTTAGCATACAATTTTACCACATTGGCATCTTGTAATTCATAAGGTGTAAAGTGCTACATGTATGAATACTATTTGACAACGTTTGAAAATATTCAAGTACCTTCTAGATTTTTTTTGCATGTCATGTATATAGTGTTGGCGAAAGGCCTTTTCATAATTTAGGATTCAAAGATGGCAAAAAGAAGTATCTCATTTCTCACATGTAATTGGTGAAATGTAAACTAGTATTCTCTTCATTTCCTAAATTTGTAGTTACCAATCTTTGTTTTGCAGTGGTGAGGCATGACAAGCGATATAGAAGATGGTGCTGAGCATTCCAAGAAATTGTATGCACTTGATGGTACGGAGAATTTTGGCACTTGTAACTTGTCTTTTTCCTATTGAGTTTCTAATATTATGATTTGTAGTTTTTTAATGGTGAAATTCAAATGCGATCTCAAATGATGAATTGTTGATTTTTCGATAAGATTGAGCATTGGTTGTTGTGCAGATCAATTTGGAAACTATGATGTTTTCATAAGTCACAGAGGTCCTGACATTAAGACAAGCTTTGTGGGCTATTTATATGAAGCTTTGAAAAGAGCTGGATTGCATCCTTTTTTAGATTGCATATCCATTGCTAAAGGCCAAGATGCTTGGAAATGCATTGATCATGCTATCCAAAGCACACCCCTAGCTCTAATCATCTTTTTTGAGAGCTTTGCACAATCAAAGTGGTGTTTGAAAGAATTACATACAATGTTAGACTCTCCTTTGATAAAGGTGCTTCCAATCTTCTACAAAGTTCATCCATGGGAAGTGAGTTTTCCTGAAAAGGGTCAATTAGCTCGTGGATTTACAAAGTTGATAGAGAAGCATGATAAGACTCAAGTTGAAGAATGGAGGATTGATTTGCAAAGAGCTTCTAAGCTCAATGGTTGGGAGCATAGAGTGGAAGATAAAAAGTATGTGCATCTACATTGTGTGCTATAAAGAATATTGTGGTTGAACTTGATATTAATATTGTAGTTGGTATTAATGAAATTATTTGAAAATGTTTGTAGGTTGGAAAAGGACTTGGTGCTTGAGGTTGTTGAAAAGATCTCTGAATTGGTAAATAAGCCCCTTCATTTGGATGTGGGTGATCATATTGTGGGTGTGGAGCAAGTTGCTAAGAATATTATTCAAGCACTTGATGAAAAGAAAGTGTTGATGTTGGGATTATGGGGAATGGGTGGAATTGGAAAGTCTACTTTGGCTCGAGAGTTGTACAACCAATTGGGGAAAAGATTTGATGCGAGGTGTTATGTGGGAGATGTAGTGGAGAAGGTGAATCAAGGTGGTGTGACAAGTGTCCAAATTCACATTTTCAAGGACTTGTGTGAGAATGAGTCACTACAAAATATTGTAGACAAATCAAGAGTTAAGGTTATTCTTGAAGAAAGGTTATCTTTGAAAAGAATCCTTGTGGTTTTGGATGATGTTTGTGACAACAATGAGATGGATTATTTGATGTCAAGCAAAATGCTCAAGAAAGGTAGCATGTGCATTTTCACATCTTGAAACCGTCGTGTATTTGAGAAGTCCACTTCATTTCATGACAATCATGAGATTCTTACGCATAAAGTTCAAATCTTGAGCAAGGAAGATTCTCGAAGTGTCTTTGCATGCCATGCATTTGGAGGGGATTTGAAAGTGAAATCAAGATTTGAAATTCTTGTTGGAGATGTTAGTATGGCATGTGGTGGAATTCCATTAGTATTAAAGGTTTGTGGGTCTCTTTTGAGGGATGAAAAGGATGTGGAGATTTGGGAGGAAGTTTTGGAGAAGTTGAATTGTGGCACTATTATGGATGAGAAGAAGATATTTGAATGTCTTCGGATTAGCTATGACTCTCTTCAAGAACAACATCAAGAAATGTTTTTGGATATTGCATGTGCATTATTGGGAGCATCTGTGGAGATGGCTAAACTTGTTTGGAGGTCCCAAGGTTGGTCTGCAGCATTGGGTGTGCGAAGCCTTTTGGAGAAGGCTTTAATTAGAGTGGATGGGGAAGGTTTCTTTGGCATGCACGACCACTTGAGAGACATGGGGCGTGCAATTTCCAAGCAAGAAAGAGCAAGTATGGGTATTTGCAAACGTTTGTGGGGTTCTCAATCCTTATCATTGTTGAATAGGAATGAGGTATGGTTTGTAACCGTTGAACTTTAGTATGGTCAATTTTTCTAATATTGAATATTGTTATGTAGCTTTATTGAGGCTAATTTTTGAGAAATTTTGAATCCAATATAGGAAGAATATTTGTCTAGTTTGATTGTGTAAGGATCTAATAATTGTTGTGTATATAGTCTTCTTCTAAGTTTAGTAATTGAAGCATGTAATATATACTTTTTGAGTTTATCTATGCCTAGTTTGATCTAATAATATTTAGTATATTGAAGTTTTCACATTGTATTTTGATTTTGGGGGGATGTGTCTATGCAGCCTCTACCAGTTTCTCTTCAAACTTTGATCCTTCCGTGGAGTCTTGGATTTCATGTTGACCTTTCTCTCATGAAAGAATTGCGCATATTCAAATGCAAGGGTGGCTTGTTTCCAATGTCATCACTTCCAGAGAATTTGCGTTGGCTTGATTACATCAATATGCATGCACCATTGAGACATTTTCCAGACACACCTAGGGACAATGAATTGGTGATATTATTTTGGAGAGATGTTTCAATTGATAGATTGCCTGAATCTTTTGGAAATTTGAGGAAGTTGGAAGTTTTGAATCTACGAGCTTGTTGTAGGCTTGTGGGACTACCGGATTCATTTGGAGACCTCCAAAATTTGAAAAACTTGGATCTTCAAGGGAATAGAATCCAAAGTTTACCCAAATCTTTTGGAATGTTGAACAACTTGGAAGTATTGAATCTCTATTTTTGTCGCAAACTGAAGAAGCTACCAAATTCATTTGGAGGCCTCCGAAGTTTGAAAAACTTGATTCTTCAAGGGAGTGGAATCCAAAGTTTACCTGAATCTTTTGGAAACTTGAGCAATTTGGAAGTGTTGAATCTCCGAGATTGTGGTGAACTTATGGAGCTACCAGATTCATTTGGAGGCCTCCAAAATTTGAAAAACTTAAATCTTCAAGGTAGTGAAATCCAAAATTTGCCTGAATCTTTTGGAGAGTTGAACAACTTGGAAGTTTTAAATCTACATGATTGTTATAAGCTTATGAGATTATCAGACTTATTTAGAAGTCTCCAAAATTTGAAAAGCTTGGATCTTCAAAGGAATGGAATCCAAAATTTATCTGAATCTTTTGGAAAGTTGAGCAATTTGGATGTATTAAATCTACAGGCTTGTTATATGCTTATTGGGCTACCGGATTCATTTGGAGACCTCCGGAATTTGAAAAACTTGGATCTTCAAAGGAATGGAATCCATAGTTTACCTGAATCTTTTGGAAAGTTGAGCAACTTAGAAGTGTTGAATCTATTGTTTTGTCCCAAGCTCAACAAACTACCAGATTCTTTTGGAGGCCTTCGAAACTTGAAAACCTTAGATCTTCAAGGAAGTAGAATCTAAAGTTTACCTAAATCTTTTGGAAATTTGAGAAACTTGGAAGTGTTGAATCTATGGGCTTGTGATAGGCTTGTGAAGCTACCAAATTCATTTGGAGGCCTCCAAAATCTAAAAATCTTGGATCTTCAAAGGAGTGGAATCCAAAGTTTACCCCAGTCTTTTGGAGAGTTGAGCAACTTGGAAGTGTTGGATCTATGGTATTGTCCCAAGCTCAAAATGCTACCAGAATCTTTTGGAGGCCTTCAAAATTTGAAGAACTTGGATCTTCAAGGAAGTAGAATTCAAAGTTTACCTGATTCTTTTGGAAAATTGAGCAAGTTGGAAGTGTTGAATCTACGGGCTTGTTTTAAGCTTGTAGGGCTACTAGGTTCATTTGGAGGCCTCCAACATTTGAAAAACTTAGATCTTCGAAGGAGTAGAATCCAAAGTTTACTTGAATCTTCTAGAAAGTTGAGCAACTTAGAAGTGTTAAATCCCCGTTTTTGTCGCAAGCTCAAGAAGCTACAAGATCCGTTTGAAAGCCTCCAAAATTTGAAAAATTTAGATCTTGAAGGGAGTGGAATTCAAAGTTTATTTGAATATTTTAGAATTTGAACAGTGTAGAAGTATTGAATCTACAGTATTGCAGTGAGCTTGTGGAGTTACCAGATTCATTCGAAGGCCTTCAAAATTTGAAACACTGAGATCTTGAAGGAAATTGAATCCAAAGTTTATGTGAATCTCTTGGAAAGTTGAATCATTTGAAAGTGTTGAATCTCCATTTTTGTAGCAAGCTCAAGTAGCTATTAGATTCATTTGAAGGCCTCCAAAATTTGAAAAACTTGGATCCTGAAGGAAGTGAAACCTAGAGTTTATTCAAATCTTTTGGGAAGTTAAACAATTTGGATTTGTTGAATCTATGGAATTGTGGTGAGCTTGTGGAGCTACCAAATTCGTTTGGAAGCCTTCTCAACCTTAATAATTTGGATCATTGAAAAAGTAGAATCTAATATTTGCTTAAATCTTTGGGAATCTTAGATGTCTTTAGAATTTGAATCTTTAATCATGTACAATCACAATTTGCTTGAGAATTTGGAGGCTCCCAAATCTTTAGGGACTTGATTCTACTTGAATGTATTATTTAAAATTTGCATGAACCATTCAAAAATTGTGCAACTTAGATCTTTATGATATCGCTATTTTTAGAAGTTTTCCTAAGCCCTTTAGACAACTCACAAATTTGCAAAAGCTAGAACTATGGAAATGCTGTGTAGTTTGAGATCTACAATTACTAGAAAGTGTATTGTCAAGAAATGTTGAGGTATACTTAGAAGATGCAGAGTTCATCTTGAAGGAAGTGGAATGTAATATTATCCTAAATGTTTTGAAAGTTGAATAAATTGAAAGTATTGAATTTACAAGATTCACTATAAGACGTTATCAAGATGTTACGTTGGACATTACTGTTGACATAAAAACACAAGTTGTTACATTTGACATCACCTAAAATCCGTCAACTAAAACACAAGTTTCTTATAGTGATTGTTGCAAAGTAAAGAAGGTAATAGATTTATTTGAAGGCCTTTAAATTTTGAATCAATTGAATCTCATAAAAAGTAGAGCCTGAATTTTAAGCCAAATGTTTTTACAAGCTGAACAATTTAGAAGTGTTGAATCTATGAGGTTGTTACAAGCTTGAGAAGCTACCACGGATTGGTTTAATGGTCTCTTAGTTTTGGCTTTTTGAGTCAATTGGATCTCAAAGAAAATAAAATCCATAGTTACATAAATCTTTTGGAAAGTTGAGCAACTTGAAAGTCTTGAATAGACAATGTGGTTTGTAGCTTCAGGAGCTATCAAATTGGTTTGGAGCTTCACTAGTAGAAACTTTGGGGTTGCACTATATAGGATGTTCATGGTACTGTGCGTTCAAGCTCCTATTACATGGGGGCTATATAGATACATTTTATGGATTTGTATAAGGCTTTATTTACCTAAATTTTAAAAAATTTCTTATTTCATATACCTTGTATTTCATTTCAAATTTTTGCTTGTGGTAGTTTTGTGTACCCTATATTCATTATAAGTTTAAAAAAAAAACTTTTTTTAACACTTCATAGGATCATACTGCAATTGATCACTAAAAATTGTACACTTAAAAATGATAGAGAAAATATAAAGAAGGAAATCAGAAACTAGTTGCAATGAAATGAAATTACTCTAAAAGGCAAAGTACATTCAAGCACCAAATTCAAACTACTTGAGAACAAAGACCACTTCAAATAAGCAAAACAAGAAGAGGGAAATCAGAAACTAGGTACAATGACATTGAAATACTTGCAAAGACAAAGTACATTAATGCACTAAGTATTTTCAAAATCAAACTAATTGGAAACAAAAGCCACTTCAAACAGTAAGTATATTCAAACACTAAATAATCACGTGATGAAATTAGTTTCAATTACAAAGTGGTTTGAAATTAAAACCACTTCAAATACAAAATTTCTGAGAATCAAAATGTACTTCCAACTATAAAGTGCTTTCAAGCAGAAAGCATATAAAAACTAGTAGCATGTCCACAAGCACACAAAAACTAATACATATGAAAACTTAAGGTGGAAATGCATTGTGCAAGAAGGTGTACATGTGTTATGAAATACAACACAATATTTACAAAAAATTAAAAAATGGAAGGCTGCCTAATATAAGAGTCTAAATTTAAGTTCAATATATAGAAGGAAAATGTAAGCAAATCACTTAACTTGAATTCTACAAATCCAAGAAGTAAAAAAACTTGGCAACCTCATTGATGCATTATGAATGTAGTACTTTCATATTGATCACTTACATAAGTCTAAAGAACAAATGAAATGAATGAATTCACAAAAATGGAAATGAAATTTCAAATCAAAGCAATTAGCAAGTGAAGGTTTAAGGTTTGAATCTTAACTCAGCGAGATGATGGTGTTACCCACACATTTGGACAGTCAGACTATCCATCTCTCAGTTGAACATAAATTTCTATCTACTAACCTCTACGAAGATTATGTTGCAATTGCTGAAGCTTGGATGCACCCAACTCGTCAACTATCAATGTTGAAGGACAAGTTTGTAGTTAGTCTCTACGAATTGTTGAAGACATCTATTTTGAGGTCAAACAGCTTCAACATAGCTTTGGCCTTCCACTTTCCTACAAGTCTAAATTCTACAACCTCCATGTCATAGGAAGCAAGGTGGAAAGCTTCTAATTGCATTGTCAAGCTAGCATATGCCTGTGTCCTCCTCGTAACACTTGCTAGAACGACAAGCAAGCTTAGGAAAATGGTTCTATCTATCGTGCAGCGCTGAAAACAGACCCACCTATACTCTGACAATATACAACTGTCTAAGATAAAGTCTAGGAGGGCAACATTTGGATGTTACAATTGACGTTATTATTAACATAAAAATACAAGTTGTTTTACTTGACGTCCACAAAAATCCGTCTTTTAAAAGCATTAAAAATGTCACATAAAATACAGTTTTCTTACAAGGTAAACCAGACCATTATGGTCAGATGACCCATAGTGGACATCTTATGACCCCATGATGGTTTTTCAGACCACAATCAATATCTAACCTGATACCTATGGAGTGATTAGTGACCTCATTAAGAACACCCAATTTTTTTAGTGTAAATCATTATAGGAAGTGATTTTTCATGGCATTTCATATTAGAAATTATGACCTCTTTAGGTGATTAAGATGAGCATATTAGATACACTTTTTGTTGGTTATAGGATAGCCTGTAGACCATTTTGGGAAGATCACTTCAAAAATACATAACTAATTTACACCTTGTCTGAAAAATAAAATTTCAATTGCTCTCACTATTTCTTACACTTATCTTTGAGTGAGAAAAAATTTGAAAATTTTCAGCAATGGCATAGGGCAGACTCGAAATTCTGACCATAATGGGCTGGTTTACCTTAGTGCCTACAAGGATTAGACAATGCTGGAAGGAAAATAAGACACATCCATTCAATCATTTGCCACAAAGATGACAATGGAGGCATGTTCAACTTGGACTACCTCCTTATATATTTGCACTTAGCAAGCCATGATGCCTTGGTGGAGGAATTCTATCATCAATTCAACCCATAAGTTCAAAAGAATGCCATGTTCATGGCAAGAAAAATCGGCTACATGATCCATCAACTGACAGCACATGTGAAGGAGCATGTAGAAAAACTAGTTTGTGGAGGCCAAGATTGAGGTTAGCAAAGGCACAAACTTAAAGTTGAAACCAAGTCAACGTCAGGTGCGGGTAGTTGCAATGGAAACTGAGGCAATGGAAGGAAAATGGCCCACATCCAGACACAGAAGAAGAAGAATCCATAAAACAAGGATGCGGAGATGATTAAAAAACAACCCAAGACCATCTCAGAGAGATGATTTGCCACCACTGGGAGTTATAGTTCTGCGCTTATAAATGTTTACACGGGGAAGCCAAGTGATGAAGCGTTGATCCATAAATTTGAAGTAGCCAACGCATATCAAACTGATTTTTGGAACAAGTATAGCTTGAGTTTTATTTTCAATCCAAAGACTTTCAAAGTAAACATCAACATTTGCTTCTTAGTCCCTCCAAGATACATGGTCCAGAAGTTAGAGATGAAAATTGTTGATGAAATGAATGACACCCTCATTCATATGGGATTTGTCTATCAACGCCAAAAATTTGCTTAACACATATTGATAAGAAAAGGAGGCACTTGTTGGCGCGGCTTTAGAACTGGGAGGATATCAAGGATGGGGAATTCTTCATAATAAATGGTTAGCGTAGCATCACTACCTCAAAATGTAGAGAACAAGAGATTGGTGAGACATATCAAAATCATTATGAATGTTGCAATGTACAAGATAACCCAAATAGACTTCTTTTTTATCTTTGAAGCAAAGATAAACTAGATATTGCATATTTCTTTGTACTGGTGCATTCCGTTATTGATTTGAGGTTACAATTTGTAGATTTGAGGATATGGTAAGTTAGTTTTTGATATCCTTGGACCGAGGATAATTTGCTTTGCCTTCAATCATCATGTATTGATTAATTGACACTCATGTAATGAATATCTTGTCTTACAAGAATTTGTAGACGTTGTCCTGATCTAATATAGTAGCATTAACTTGGACAAGGAGAACGCTCATGTAAAGCTTGTGTCTAACGTCAAAAATGAAATTAAAATAATTACCTTGGCGAACAAGATGTGCCAGAAGTAGAAGGATTTTCTCCATAAACATATGGACAGATTGCTAATTGACCCAATCACATGCAAAGCATACAACTGCGCAAAGAATTTCAACCCAAGGAACTACTCACTGAAGTGGGAGTTCTTCAAGCACATGGGGCATTTCATGGATAAGGATTTTGAGGAACTTGTCCTCCATCTACTTGGGAGAATTGAATGGCGCACTCAAAACTACTCAAAAGTCTCAATAGGTATGGTGAAGATCTTGTGAGAGGACAACTATAAGGCTAAGCACTAGATAGAGCCACTATAAGAAACCCATGTTTTTTTTTTACGTCCAATTTTAGACGTAAAAAAATAACGGGTTTCTTATAGTGAGCACAGGAAGCACAAGAAAATTGTCATGGAGGAATTCATGGTCATTGATAAGTCCTTGAAATTCAAAGACTACTACAGAGAAGTGAACGACGTTGTTTAGAGGAAATGGAAATGGGAGAACATGTTCACGTCAACGTCTTGGGATTTCCTCCTCACTACCCCGCCCAACACATTCTTCATGAAGCGCCTAACCAACAAAGCAAAGAAGAAGACAGCCATAGACTTTCAAGATAGTGCAAAGTGGTCTATGGTCTATCCAAGAATTTTTTGAAGATGAAGAAGCAAGTTGTTTAGACGGAGGGAGACGTATACATCTAAGGCCATCAATGCTATTAATAAGCTTTTGTCAAGAGCCACCCTTGGCCCCATATTAGCCCCTAAAGGCCCAAGGCCTTTTTTCTGCCAAAAAACACCCAAAACTGCCACTTTTATAGCAAAGAGTGAAAAAAAATTAAAAATGTTTTTTTTTGCACATCTAACCGTAGGATCTTACACCTAACTAGTATGAGAATGTATGTAAAAATTTTCAGAATTCTTGACCGCACGGATTGCAAGATACCTACGTTTAAAGTGAAAAAAACAAAATTTTCAGCACATTGTGGGACTGGATTTTTTGACTTTGAACATTTTTAACTTAAAATTTTTGCACTACACAGTTTTGAGCTTTAAATCTTTGTAGTGGAGAATTGAGTTGAGAGTTTAATTAAATCAAATCAAATCAAAAAAACATAATTTTCATTATTAAAAAAATTGTTAAGGAAAAGTAGGTACGAGATAGAAGGAAAATCTAAAGTATTCATATATGTTAGATGGAATTAAAATGCACTAATCCCTATGGTGAGATTGTTCTAGCAAGTAAATTAAACCATGCAAAAAAAAAAAAAATTTGAAAATTTGAAAAATTGCATTTAGAAATGAATCCTATAAGTTATTTTTTTCAAAAAGATGCTGTAACTGCCCGAAAAACAAGAATGTCCATAACTTTTTCATAACAAATCCAAATGAAATGAATAAAAGCTTTCCAGATAGACAAAAATATAATCTATAAGAAAAAAAATACTAAAAGTAAATAAAAAATAAAAAAGTGCAAATTTTTTTTGTTGCCCGTGTTGCCCCCTGTCCCCTGTTTTGAGCTTATTTGGTCATAACTTTTGTTACCAGGTACCAGTTGTGAAAAAAATTATATTCCCATGTAGCTAATCAGCTTTTCTACCTCCAAAAAAAGTTTCAAGAAATCAGGAGAAAATTGCAGCCTGCAGGTACCTACCCAAAAACGCATTTGTCCCCCGAAGGGACAATGGGCTTTTAGGGGTTAGTCGGGAACTTTGTCTTGCCATCATAGATTTTCAAATCCTTCCGAGATAGAAAGCTAGATCCGGTGATGGTTTGCCATGTCTTCTACTTCTAAACTATTTGGCATCTCACCTCAAGTCGGTGTTTAATACTCCCGATGTCTGGTTATGGATTGTCGAAAATCCATACAACTTTGACACTGCCAAGAAGTTTGTGGCTTTGTATCTGAAGAAGTTCGAGGTCAAAGTGTCGACTTACTACCTAAGCAAAGCTGAGAGGTTGGACAACTTAACTAATCGAGCTATGGCAGCCTTAGTGAAACTTTTCTTTGTGATGAAGAAGGGAGAAGATGGAGAGTCAAAATATCTGGAAGAAGTAAAAAAGGCTTACTCCACGTCTCCACCTAAGAGATTTTTTACTACTATGAATTTCAAAAACACCAAGGCCAAGTATAAACTGTATAGTGTCTATTAAGTAGACTTGAAGATGGAATTGTATAATCTATATTAATATTCTCTAGAGCTTCTATGTAAAAGGAGAAAACGTCATCAATGTTTACTCAAGGTCTAAATTCATGATTGCCACAAAAGTCACAAGTCAAATCCTTTTGGAATTTATCTTTGAGATGAAGATGACTATTGAACTAAGATTGTTATCTTGGGCTCAAAAATAACAATCTTGGTTCAATGGCAATCTTTGGTTCAAAGATAATAGTGTTATTATCTTACAAAATGGGTCTTACTCTATATTTTCATATTTTGAATCATGTGCAACCACAATTGCTTTTCTATCTTTGATTCAAGGATAATCTCATTGGAAATTCAATGAGTAACCTACTCTACCTATTGAACTTCATTGATGGTTGTTTTGCAAATATATGGCTCTCCTTTTACGGTATTACCAAGCGGCATTTATTGGAAAAACTTTGGGAGATGGCAAAGTATGGTAGTTCCTTAGATATTAACAATTTCTACCATGGACGGTGTATTTAACTACTTGTAGACTATTCAATGAATTATGGACTAAGTATGATCTATACAAACATTGGGAGATCTCACAACGTTTGTATAGATCGGGAGATCCCCTGATGGTTATATAGATCACTCGATGTTTTGGATTGATCCCTTGATGAAAATTTAGATCTCCCAATGATTTAGATAGATCCTCAAATGCTCAATCGAGAGATTTCCCGATGACTAGTATGTATTATGGACTTTCAAAAGTTCAGAAGTAGTTAAATACGCCATAATTGAGAACTCGCCATATCCTCTAGGCTATGAGCATCCAGATAACCTGGAAACTCCAGAATTGAACTCTAAATCCACGTCTTTGAAGGATGGCAACGTAGAAACCTCAAGGGGAGAAAGGAAATTTATGTTAACGAGGGTGCTACGCAACTTTTGACATCAATGAATTGGGGACAAATACTGAGATCATCCAAATGGATGATGTGGAAGTTGTCGCGGTAGACTTTCAAGTGGTGGATTAGGGTTCCATATTGACATCCAAGTGAGTTTAAGAGTCGAAGGGTGGCGTGGGGAAGGAAAAGAAGAAGAAAGCCAAGAGGCCTATCAAGGACATAGTAGCAAACTATAACCTCAGTGACATCAAAGACACCTACTTGGACTTAATGAACTTTAACTATAGGAATCCGGAGCCAAGTGCAACAACTGCGTTTGCGGGCAATGAAGAAGTGGAATCTACTATAGAGTTGCAAATTGAAATCGTTTTTTAATCTTGGGTTCCTTTGGTCACTAGCCAAGCATTAGTTTGTCCTATCAAGGCAGAGAATAAGGATTTCTAGAAGGAAAGACAAGAAAAGAAGGCCTTGAAAAAAGCGGAGGAGGCCAGAAAATGGGCAACAAAGCAAGCCGATTGAAGTTGGAACTTGAGAAACTCTGAAAAGATAATGATTCTCTGAAAACAATGTCCCAAGGTCCTCTTGCCTCTCAGCCCCCTCAATTTGAAGTGCATGTCGGAGTTATTCCTTCTCAAATCTTTGGTTTACCAATGTTTGTGACCAATACCTAGGGTTATCTTCAAGTCAAAGATAATCTTGCCTTTGAGCCTCCTTCCGAAAAGTATATTGCTATCCCCTCTCCCTCTATAGAACAAATCAAGGTCCATCACTTCCTAATGTTAGACGGGGGGAGCAAATCCAAAAAGAGATTCCATCCTCTAGAACTGGATTAGAGGGAGTTGAATTTGTTGTAGATTATTCTTAAAGCAAGGATAAGTTAAGTCAGCTTACTGCCTTGGAACTCCAAAGAGAGTTAGTTCCAAAGACACAAGAAGGCAAGATAGTTTCAGAACCTATCCCTCCTACGAGTGCTTTTGTAGTCTAAGAAATGGAGGTAGAGCTTGAAATCCCCCCTGATGACAAGGATGAGACTCTTGATGATAGGACTTGCATAGACAAGAATGCCAAGCTCCTAATGAAAACTAACCCTAATTAACTTAAAAGTAATTTCAAAAATAATCTTTATTTAATCTTGGATTTTTCTAGAAACAAGCCTCATTCAAACTTTGAGATCTAGCCCAAAATCAAATCCTCCATTTTTTCTTAGATATTTCTAAAACTACCTTTAAATTATTGGTAATTATGCTAAAAAAGTCAAACCTATTGTTGGACCTTTCCTATCTTTTAGGGAACAACTTGAAATGAAAAATTAATTGCGTCCTTATTTTTAGAAGGTTCAAATTAGCTGAAGTTGTCCCCAATCCCCTAATTCCAAGCCATTTGGGCTTGTAAAAACCACGAATAGTAATTCCAAAAGAATGTCAAAAATTCTATTAATTGGAATTTTCATTTTTCAAAGAAACTAACCATCTAGGAGTGTCTAAAAGTAGTGCAAGAAAAGACCCCTCATTCACGTCACTTGGACATTGCAGGCTCTTGGTACATCGGTCAACTTTTCGCCAAATTGTAATTTCTCTTGAAATTCGATGTAGTTGCCAATTTTGGTACTTTTTGATGTCAAAAAGCCTCCAAGCTTGATGAAAAATTTATTAGCACAAATAAATCTATCCTAATTTAGTGAGATTTTACCACCACTTGAATAATTTCTATGAATTTTTCAATGCTAGTAAACATGATTGACCTCCCATAGAGTCATTTTTTCAATTCGAAAAAATCTAAAAAAAGATCCCAAATGCTAAGTGCAAGTTTATATTTAGACTTCGCATCAATATTGGGAGGATCTAAAGTCAAATCTCTTGATTTAATTCCTCTAAGGAAGAATTATATCTATACTAGGAAATCTGGCGAACCGACTTCACCATTGAGCTCTTGGCGTGTTTTTATACTAAAAAGCCTCTCTCCAACCTTTGGTTGCATATATATCGGAATCGTGGATTTTTACATATAAAGTTACACATGACTATTCTCAATTCTTGCGAGTCAGATGGACCCCCCATGGTGAATCTTTTGTAGAGATTCATAGAACTCTAATGGATTCCTAACAACATATTCTACCATTCTTGTAACCTGTCACATATACTTTCCAGTAAAAGTCTAATTATGATGTTTTCTACTACTTTGGCCATTAGAGCTCAAACTTGTCTCAAACTTCAAAATGACATTCTAGACACCTAATTAGACAATGAAAATAGTAATTGGAAGTATTTAGAGCACTTCTAGACTCTTTAGAAAATATACACCATATTTGAAGGGATTTCTACCAATTATGATGTGAACACTCTTTTTAGTCCTTTTTTAATGAAAATATTAATAAAAATGAGCAAAACAGGAAAAAAACACCCAAAGACTAGAGTGCCAACTTATGGGCTCACAATGGAGCTAAATCTTATACCACTAGAGGTAGTGACAAAACATTACATGAGTAGACAAATAAATAAATAAATAAATAAATAAAAAGTTTTCAAATGACATAGTGAAACTGTCCAATGGCATGAGACCCAACTCGAGCCAATAAAATTAAATACCACAGTGCTTAGAGTATCTGCAAGACAATTGCTTTGATTGCTTAAGACAACACTCTATTCATGCAAAACAAAGTTATTTTGCTCTATAAAATTTTGAATAAAGCTTATAATCTAGGCACAATGTGCATGCATCTCCCAATTGAGTTCCATTCCATTTCAATGAAGTTCCATATTCAAACTTAAATTACTCTAATCCAAAGCAGAGTCTAGAAATAATGAAAGTTACATTAAAGGCAGCCATTGGGCTACCATTAGAGCTACTCAGTCCCAAGTCATTGATAGAAAAACATTTGAAAGAGGTTTTTACTTTGAGGTAGTTGTTGCAAATTCTCTTATTGTCCTATGGATTTTGGTATGTGAAATTCAAGTTTCGTTTTGCAGTGCAGTTGACCGACATGATGTTGGGTGTATTCCAATTCTAGTTGCCAAAGTCGGACGGTGCAATCCACTCAAAAGACAGGTTAAAATAATCTCAAGAATCCAAATTATTATTCAAAATGCACTCTAAGTTAGCACTCTCAAGAATCAAAATCTGCTCTCAAAATTGGAATATTGGATACAAATTCTTGCAAACTGTATTCAGAGTTGCATTTCCACATACATAAACCACCCTTGAAATTGAACAACTCAAGCAATGGCCTTTCACAACATGCCTGAAACTTTGACGGTGTAATCTAAACTAATTGTGTGCGTGCTCTTTCTAAATTCACCAAGAGTATGAGCAGAGGCAAGCAAGCCGCTCACTCCTCAATCAAATTTTTCAAATACCAATACCTTCCCTCAAACCAAAAATCACCGTCATTATAAAACCCTTGCAATCAACAATCAACAATAACGCTCTTGCAATTGGAACTTTATTTCCAGTACAGTGATTAGTTTAATATCTAGCAATTCACCAATACAAATCAATTTCTGAGAAGAAAATCTATTTTTTATTATTACAACTGCAAGAATAGAAAAATATATTATTTATACTACATTGTGAGCTAATCAATCTCTACCACCACACCGTCAAATTCCCCTAAAAAGTCATCATGATGCCCTTCTAGATTTGTAACTTGTAGTTCTGAGCTACGCATATTGAAATACACATCAAATTTTGAGTCTCCTACTCTTGTAGCCTTGTGCACAAAGAACACCATGAAGTGAAATTGTCAAACACAATCCCGTACATGTCAAAAGTGAAAACGCACAATAATCATTTAAAAAATAGACAATACATTGTTAGCACAAAATTCACTCACAAAAACAAGATCTTTAAGTGAAATTCAGTTGGTTTAGTACAATGTGTAAGAGAACACACAAAATAAAGTTTTGCCAAACTCATAAAGCAATAATATGTAGAGCATCTACAACAATCAAGTATGGACAACTTTGTAAATGATCCAAAATAAGAAAAGAAACTAATCTGGTACAATTGGAGCATATTGAACCTCTTCACCTCCTCTTCATAGAGAGCCTTATTTAGCATTTGACTCTTTCTAAACAACAACTTTGTGAATATTATCTATTATAGAGGGTACTTCTCCATAGCTCTTCAAATCTTTGTCATGATCAATACAATTTGCCCATTAACACAATGCAGTTACATGCAAAAATATTCTTTCATAAATTTCAAATCTCATGACAGAAATGAAAGCCAAGTTGAAAATAGAGGTATTAAAAGACATAAATAAGAGTCAATGTACACTCAACTACACCATCAACTTGTGATTGACACAAATCTAAGTAATAAGATTTATGCATTCCACTTGTAAGCATGGCACATACCAACAAATAAGTTTTCGTCAATGAAATGAATGGAAAACATAAACTTCTACCATAAATACATTCAAGCATACAGCAACAAAAAAAGCAGCATGTATCTCGTCAAAATCATCACAAGCTGCCAATTCTTCATGCCTATATGCAGATCTAAAAAGAATCATTTATCAAGATACACTATAACAAAACATGGTAGAAAAACCGTACTCAAAATCAAGTGCAATTCTTTTTACGAGTCTTTTTACCATGGGTTTGTGCATTGGCAAGTAGTGGGCCTTCATCTTCTTTTGCAATTTTTGTTTATAACTTTTAGAATATTGGAGCGAGTATTATACCATTGAAAATATATTTTCAAGACCTTTCCAACGACGTATTACATGCACCAAAAATTTTAAAATAGCAGTCGAAAATTGCAAAAGAAACACATTGCATACATATAGGGCTTGCACAAAACTGTGGTAAAAAGAACCACACTCGATTTTGAGTGCAGTTTTTTTAACTATGTTTTCTTATAGTGATAAGCTTCAAATTCATCACTATAACAAACAAAAACCACTCTAACAATTTCTTCCAAAGTCATTTCATTCCATAACCTAAACATTCGATAATGCCAAAACAAGATATCAAAATTCAGATCAACTCTCAAAATGCCGATTTTAAGTAGAACTTCCTTCAATCATCACGAGTTAGTTCCGTCTTGACGCTGCACACATCCTCATGTGTCAGTTCACTGCAACCATGCATTTCCATTCTCAAGTAGAATAACAACAGCAGTAAGTCATTTGAGTCAAATAAAAGTATACATTTGAACAAGATATACACTAATATGTCATTAGCAAGTCACAGTCACAAAACAAACTCAAATTAAATGCTTGTGTATTGATAGTAATGTTCACGGCATGCCAATCTGCCTCAGATGAAAGGAGATCATACAATCTAGTGAAAAGAGGCAGCACAGTTGTGTGTGTCCCCCACCACACACACAAACCACAAAAATCAGAAGCCGTCTAATTCATTTCAAAAAAAAATTCACACACACACACCAAGAAAAATCAATAGCCATCAGATGTACATACGAATATGGTACAAATATACATACAAATACAATACACTCATATATGGATATGGACGACGGGATATGGATACGACAGTATGAGATTATCCCGTACTAATTGTTTGCAATCCCATCCTTCCAAAATTATAAGAGGGGTGGAATGGGGTTTAAATTTTCATTAAATTTTTTTTTGTCATGGTGCATAGTTTCACATTAAAATCTGAATTTTTTGAGTTGTGTGCACAAAGTGTCACTATGCTATGCACTCAAAAATGGTTGCACCAGCCAAACAACACCAAATGAAAGGAGATTATACATGAGAGTCGACATTGCACCTCCAAGTTTCACTTTCTAGTTCAATTTTTTCTCTAACCCTAAACAAAAAATGCCAATTAAACCAAGCAGCATCACAAATCCAAGAACTTGCTGAAGGCCCTATTCCAACTCAAATCTCAAAACTTTGAGCTTCTTTCATTCTCATTAAGGAAAAGAAGGAGAACAAGAAGCAAGCCACAAGAACAAAAAGACCGTTGAAGTTCCCTCATCTCCTAATATGCCCATACACTATTAGAAAACCAAGACCAAAAAAATAAAAAAATAAACTGATTTTTGCTATTTGAAGAACTGAAACGATCGTTTTTACTCATTTTTGAACTTTTTGTGAAAATCAACAAAAAGACGCCTATTTTCTGTTGATTTGAGTAATGCAATGACCGAATCAATAGAATTTTAGGAAATATGAAATCTTTTTGGAATCCTTTGAAATCTTTTGGAATCTAAGTCCATTTTCATAATTCTATTTTAATTTATTTTATCATACAACATAATCTTTCAATTCATAAGTGCTATTGTTGTGGTTTATTTTTCGATATGATTTCTAATATGTCTAATTTGAATTAGTACGGTTTCAATTCAAAAAATATTGATGAAACTTATCAAAATGTTGTTTTTTGTTCAATATAGAGGAAATTCCAAGAAACTCAAAAAAGGCCTTAGGCATTTGGGTGTTAAGGATTTGATGAAGAACAATTTGGAATTTAGAAAAAGACCAAACATCGAATGATATAATTACTAATGTAATTTCAAATATCTTGTGAAAATTTTAAAATATAAAGATTGCAATTGCCCAAATCTTACCCTTTAATTATTCATTTTTTGTAATACCATTTGCCTTTCTTGATTCCTTATATAGATTGTTGGGTGGCATGAAGAATATATTATCATTTTAAGAATGTACCATCAAAACTATTTATTAAATTTATTATTTTACGCAACCTTGATCAACACACAAAATTTCATTTTTTTTTTTTAAATCCCATTTTTGGTCAATTATTTTGTGTACTTTTCATTGTGTTACATAACAATTGATTGAAAAATATTGGTAATTAACTTTTCAAATTGTATTGTAGAACATTTAAGAAACAAAAATGTGCTCATCTCACTTTGTAAATAAATGCACATTACATAAGAAAAATTTTACACCAGAAAAAAATCAATGTCAAGGTGTTGCCTTTCCAAGTTTTATTAAATAGATATTTTTAAATTATAATTATATTTTACTAATTGATCCTTACATTATGACTATATGTATACGCTTGAATATGACGATTTAATTGATTTATCAAAACTAATTCTAATTTTGCGAAATTTGTTGTACAAATTTGTTATTAGACTTCATAGTGGGATTGCAAGACTTCTTGGAGGGTACTATATAATGGATTCTCTTAAAACCATTTACAATTCAGTTTCACTTAAACTCAGCAGACTTTGGTGGCCATTTTGGCATAGTAATTACCTTTTTTTCAGAAACTTTGATCTAAGAAACGTTGCATAGTCAAGCTAAATTTCGTCTCCAAAAATTCATTTGAGATTTCAAGACTCCAATCAAAATTTATGGGCGAAATTCAAAGAGGGATTGAAAAGGAGTTTTTTTATACTTTTTCAAACATCCTCTCTAAATTTGGCTCATAAATTTTTATTGAAGGCTTGAAATTTCAAAAGGATTTTTCTAAATTAAAGTTAGTTTGATTTTACAGCTTTCATTAGTTCAAAGTTTATTGAAAAAAAATTGTTCTACTATGTCAAAATGGCCTCCAAAGTCTATTGATTTAACAAAGCAAACAAGAAATTATTAGAAAACTAGTTAAATAAAAACTTACTCTTAACATTAACATGTAAAGGTTTGGATGGTGTAATGGTAGAACCTTTGGACCCCCACCACAAGGTCCAAGGTTTGAACTTCAAGAGTGATGCCCTGCTTGTGTGGTAGGCTGCCAAGGTGGCCCTGCCAATGCTTTTGAAAAATTAATTTTTCAGTTGCCTGAGTTTTTTAGGTAGTCAAAAAAAATCTAAAATATTTGAAAAGGATTTGAAAAAATCTTTGAAAATTTTAAATATTAAATTTTTTTTCCAGATTTGTCTAAAATAATAGAAAAAACTAATAGATTTTAATTGATTTTTGTCCAATACAACGCAACCCAAACAACAGGTGCAAACAACAGTTTCCAATTGTTTTGGTGGCAAATTTTCTAAGAATGATAAAAATTGAAATTGACAGTTTGTATTATAAAAATTTGAAATTAAGACAATTCAAAGCTTTATAATATAGTTGAGCTAGTTTTTTTCACTTTAAGCACTTATATCTTGTGGTTGATACAATTGAAGTTTTTGAAATTTGTTTGTTTGTTTTTGTTGGATTTACTTTTTATTTGGATTTAATCATGGTTTTGGTTTGTTTAGGTTTTAGTAAAGTTTTGACTTTTTATTTTTATTTTGCTTTTTAGTTTCGATTTTGTTAATACCTTGGCTTTTCATTTTTAGGAGGTCCGGGCCTTGGGGAGGTCATTTTTTTTATTGGGTAGAGGCATAGGATCAAAGGAGATTTTGTTTTTTGCTTAATTCCTTTAGTGACCATCATGATAGACGCATAGAAGGTTTCTTCAATAACCAAATAGTCAAGGATCAATGTGAAGACTTTAGGCTCATTGGAGAAGTTTTTGTAGAATATTTTTCTATTTATTGTTTTAGGCTTCTTTATGAGAAAAGTTTGATGGACATTGAATTCATTTGGTAGAGAGAATTTTTTCCCACCCACATGGTGACAATTTTTGTTGCTACTAGGACTTTGTAGGAAATTGCTTCTTTTTTTTTAGTTTTAAAATTTTTTTTGCTAAAAATAAAGGCATTGTGTTCCATGCTCAAAGTGGAAGGATGTTTGGAGGATTTGTTCATCCATTGAAGAGGATCTCACAATTTTTAATTGCCTGAAAATTGAATTTGTCAATATTATAGTTGACCAATACAACCTTGGAGGATATACACATACGGACTTTGGTAGAGACTAAAGGAAGCAGTGCTACAAAGAAAGTAGTACAAGGCAAAGTTGTAGAGGAAACTTGTGGCAGTATGGGCACCGCGTAGGTATTTTGTATATGTTTGAAGTCATAGTGAACGCATAGTATTAAAGATAAACCAAGAATGTCAAGCTAATGGAGATGAATTGAAATTTGTATTTTGAATTAACCATTCAAGTGGATTGGAGTTGTTGGTGATTATTTTAAATTGGCATATAAATGGTATAATATTAAAGTAATTGCACTATGTAATGACAAAAGACTGAATCATTCAAGCAAAAAGAGTATTTGAAATCACAACAACATTCATAATGAGTGTGGAAGTTTAAAATGAAGGGAAATGAAGGTTCCCATTCAAAAATACATTTGTGCTAGTATACGATACAATGTATCGACTATCGATTACATATTTGAAAATTTTGGAGGTATCATATTTTTGAAAACATACATATTAACAAACAATAACTTATACAATGAGTGCAATTGGCCAAATGCAAGAATGCCTAATTAAATTATCAGTGTTTATTAGGTTTGTTGAAACCAACTTAGTCAGATTGGGCAGACCGTTCATTAAAAAATCAAGCAAGACGGATCGTTGTGCTTCATCACTCATTGTTCTAATTTAACCCCTAAAGGACAAGCCTATGTCCACCAATTCCAGCTTCACAATCTTTATTTTTATTTTTGCTACCATTTTGCAATTAAATATGAATGAAATTTTTTTTAATTTTTTTTTCAAAGATTTTTTTAATTTATTTTGATGAGTTGTATCAAATTTTTCTAAATTCTAAATTCAAATTCAAACTAAACATACTAGAAATCACATAGGAAAAGAAAACACAACAATATCACTTATGGATTGAAAGATTATAATATTTGATTATGATTTATGAGGGTGTTAAAATTGCAAAAGTGATTTGAAGTCTTTCAATCCTTTTTTCACATGTCAAATCTGAAAAGTTGGTCAGCAAAAAAATACAAATATAAAAGGCCTAACATACATAACCCCAATCAATTTATGGCTTCTCAAAATCTACTTTACAATTTTCTTAACCCCTAAAGTTCCATGACTATGTTTTCACCAAAAACACTCAAGAACTGCCCTTTCTAGTACAAGTACCATATTTTTGAAAAAAGAACTTTATTTGACACACATAACCATAGGATCTTGGAATATGCTGACTTGAAAACATGTGGTTAAAATTTCAGAACTTTGCACCACGTGGATAGCAAGATCACTGAAATTGTTTTTTTGACCCTGCAAAAAACCGGGCAGCTGTACTACAGAAGCTCACTTTTCTATGAAAAAATGTCCAAAATGGTGGTGCTTCTTTGGATTGTTTTTTATAGACAAGTTGGCTACATGCTTAAAAAATTTCACATCATTTGGAATTGTACAACATACAGGAAACAAATAGTAAGTAGAAGAAAGTAGCGTGGGAAGTAGAGAATGATTCAAAATACTAAATTGTTAAGAATTTAGTTATGGAATTGGAAAATGCCAATTTCAATGGTTGAAATGTTGTAATAAACAATCTACATCCTATGATTTTATTTTTTTCAAAAAATATTGAAAATTGAGTAAGATAAAAGACTTCAAAGTTTATTTTAGAGTAGAGATTCCATAATTGCTCGCAAACTAAATCTCCTCATAACTTTTGACTCATTGGTCAAAATGGAATGATTAAAAGCTTTCAATTGCACGTATATATAACTCTAGAAAACGAATTTCAAATTTTTGTTTCTGGAAAAAGTGATTTTTTCTGATCTGCCTATACTGCATGGTCGAGAAAAAAAGTAACATATTAGGCCATAACTTTTGACTCATATTTCCAAATGTCATAGAATTTAGTGCATATGAAAGATATTCCTTGCATACAACTTCTATTAAAATTTCAGCCAAAAATATGAAAATCTCTAGTCACAGGTACCTGCCTAAAATTTATATATTGCCAAAAAATGCATGCTAGTCCTTTAAGGGTTAAATGAATTTCTAATGTGATTTTTTCTCTAAGATCTTGTGTATTTGAGGCTCATGTCTAAGAGCCCTCAACACTATGGAAAGTCAAGATTAAAGCCTCGCACATGGGAGGCTGATGGGGCTCCATCCGATCCCCAATGTTGTAAGGTGGGCCCCCACCAACGTTACCGAAATTCTCTCTTGAGTTATCCCACCTAGGTCTGCAAGTTGATTTTCTTGAAGGTCTAGGGGCTTCACAAAATATTCTCCCCTATGCCTCATGCAGTCCCTCAAGCATCATGCTAATCCCTCGGTAACTCTCCATGTAAGGGTTGATCCCTCATCAGTTCTGGAGGCTGACTCATTGGATTTAGATCATCCCAACCCTCCGTTTGTGGCCTTGAGATTTGGTCCCTCACACCTCCATTTGAGTGCATGTGTAAGGCCCTATTGCAATGGACACCCTTGCACAAAATCTTGAATAGAAAAATCATAGTCAACCATTTTCAAATTTGAATTTTTGGTGCTAAAATTAGACTTCAAAAAAATCTTTCAAAAATATAAACTATTAAATATAGCAATTTAGTTAGGTTTTGTTTAACCCCTAAATGCCCAAGGCCTGTTTTGAGCATCTTGAAATTTTCTCTAAATTGAACAAAAAGCCAACATTTTGATAAGTTGTATCATTTTTATTGAATTGTAACCATACAAATTCAAACTAGACATGTTAGAGATCTCACAGGAAAAGAAAATACAACAATATCACATATGGAGTGAAATATTATACTGTTTGACCATGAGGGTGTTAAAACTGCAAAAGTGATGTGAAGTCTTTTAATCATCTTTTCACAAGTCAAATCTAAAAAGTTGGTGACCAAAAAAATATGAGGTTAAAGGGCCTAACATGTATAACTCCATTCAATTTATGGCTTCTCAAAATCTCTTTTACAATTTTTTGAATGAATTTTGAATATGATTTTTTTCCGAAGATCTAGTGTATTTGAGGCTCATTTTCAAGAGCTTTCAACACTACGAGAAGTCAAGATTGCAATGGGTACCCTTGCACAAAATCTTGAATAGAAAAATCACTATAATTTATTTTCAAGATCGGATTTTTGATGCTAAAACTAGACTTCAAGAAGAACCTTTCAAAAATATAAAATACTAAAAATAGCAACTTGGTTAGGTTTTATTTAACTTCAAAGTTTTGCAAACACCAGATTTGGATGCCTTGGGCATTTAGGGGTTAACTTCAAAGTATTGTCAACACCAAAATTTGGTGCCTCGGGCATTTAGGGGTTAATCTGAATTTGAGACCACCAAGAAATTAAAAAAAGGGTCAGTGATGGGAACAGGAATGAAATTTGGAGCTTACCTTGCATTGGTGGCGACGCTCACCCGGTATCGAAGACGGTATAGAAGACCTTCATGCCGACGCTCAGTGGATATGGCGCAGGCAGTCCTCAAGTTCATCTTCCAATCCCAATTCCTTTTGCTCGCAACGCACAATTGGCACCATCTCGATGAGTCCCGTCGTTGGCATTCTAAGCTTCGAGAGCTTCTTATGGCATTTCTGTACCCATCTCACGGCAGACTTTCCTTCTCGTAAGAGTAACTTTGAGCTCCACCTCGGTTTCTTGAACAGTGCAGGGGATGCAAGTCCTAAAGAGTTTTTGCTGATTGCCTTCTGAAATGACCATGACTGCTCTTTCGTGCACCGGTTTACCCATGCCTTCTTCATTGGCATCTTCGCATTTAGAATGCGCGAGCTCAGTTCCTATCGGGGCTGCCGTGGAGCCGTGTGTTGGATGCCGGTTTAGAGTTTGCTCGACATTCTGTTCTCCGGATTCGTGGACTCCATTAGGGTTAGGTTTGAGTAATTTCAATCGTAGGAGGCTTAGGAGAGGCAGAAAGGAGGAGAAGAGCAGTCGACGGCTTGATGTTGTGCAGGAAGTAGTGTTGAGAGGTTTCGAGAGAAACCCTAAACCCTGGGCTAACCCGTTTGGGGTTAGGTCATCATTCGCTGATGTTCAAGCTGCTTTGACGCCTGGGGAATTGGAGGGGGGGAATCGGCTGACTTCGATCAAGGACTACAATTCTGCGCTTCTGAGATGTGTCAGGTATTCTGTTTTCTGCCTTTTCTGCCTTTTTTTTAGAATCGTTTTGCACGTCCCTTTCTACTACACCTATTTTCTCATAATTACAAAAGATGTATGTCGAGGGTCAGGCTATCTGCAAGTTTCTAATGACGAGTGTGGATTTGACCAGGTATATCGTGCCTTCCCTTCTCCTCATCTCTTTTGGATAGGGATTCTGTAGATTACAGGAGGAGAGTCTAAAACAAACACATTTTGCAGAGAGCGTAGTTCCTGTTATTGGAATGATCAAATTCCTGTTAGCTATTGAAAGGGGATTCAAATGCACCAGCGTATGCATTATTTGGACACCAGATGCAAATGTTAATAAGGTATAAAGTTTTATTGGTAGATGACATATCGCCAACACAACTTCTAATGTTCAGTTGATGTACATCCTCATTATCAACATGGACCAATTGTCCAAGATTGTTTGTTTTTGGAACTAAACTCAATTGGAATGGGATTCTCCAACCTTGAATTGTTGTTTACATTAGTGTATTTCTTAAGCTTTTGAAAATTCATTCAAATTGTGGTGTGGTATGGTGTGGCAGAGATGGACGCATGAGAGATGCAATGATAGTGTTTAAGCGCTTTCAAGGAGCTGGTTTGAGACCTGACGTAGTTTCATACACAACGCTTATCCAGGGCTTTGGAAAGCTCAAATCGTATAAAAAAGTCACTGATGTATTCACTCAAATGCAGCGCAACAGGTACTACTTCAATGCATTCTCAAGTGGGAATATACTTCTGTGCTTTTTAAGCTTTTAATACCGCCTACACTAGTCCTGTGTTGCAAAAATTATTGCCTCTTGAAATTTATTGTCTCTTTAGATTTGGCATGTTTTAAAAGCAACAGGATCATGTTGAGGCTCATCATTCCAATGTATGAATTTTCTTATGTATAATAGAATAATGAATGTGGTTGTTGGTGCAAGTCGCATTCTAGGATTGTCAAATATGATATTTCATATTTTCAATCAGTGATGATTATACTGAAGATTATATTGAGGATTATAGAGACGATTGTACTGAGGATTATATAAAAAGACGAATATGAAATGTTATATTTGGAGTACCGATAGCCGTTTGTTATGGTACCTGACTGGGAGTGTTTCTGCGTTTTAAAACTTTCATCCTTTTGAAATTTCCTGGGCTGCTGTACCTGTAGAGTTTGTCGGCTGTCGTTAACGTCAAAATTCACGTGCTCTGGTATTAGACATGATCGTTCCCCCCCTTCTCAGCAAGTACATCACTCTCTCTTTGTATGATTAATTGGTGGCATGCTTCTTGGGGCAGGTGTCAAGCAGATCTCAAGTTGTGTACAGTTTTGATAAGCACATTTGGGAACGGAGGACTGCCAGTTTTGGCAGAAAGTGCGATGCAATATGCCAAAGCTCAAGGCTTGCAGCCTGATGCTATTGCTTACACTGCACTTGTCCATGCATATGCACAAGAATGCCTGTGGGAAGAAGCGGAGAGGGCCCTAAGGTGACCCTTACAGAGGAAAACATCCTTCCCTGGAGTGTTTAGACTTGTATTACTTTGATGTTCACGAAGGTGCATGACCATATTGTAATTGTCATTTGTGGCATCATGAGACTCAAATTGACCAATTTCCACATTAATTTCTTTTACTATTCAATTATATTCATGATTTTAACTTCCAGAATTGGTTTCGAACTTTGGATTGGAGCAGTCCATCAATATTTTATTACTGCAATATGTAATTTCGAGCTCACTTCTCTTGTTTGTAAATATTAGAAGAACCATTTGTCTGAAGATTTGTCTGTAACAGATTTTATTGTTGTTGTCCCAGAGATATGCTGGATGCGGGAATAGTGGATGACAGACCCTTCGCAGCTCTTGTGTCAGCGTATGGGAAGGCAGGTTCAAGGAACCAAGTTGATAGGGTTTTGGAAATGATGGAGTCTTCAGGGGTTGAGCCAGGCACAGTACTTTTTAATACTCTGATTAATATCTATAGTAAGGCCGAAGATCCTGAGAAAGCTCGTTCAGTATTGCAGCTCATGCAAGCTAACGGTGAGTTCAATTTGCTTTTAAGTAGCCGATTATACCACTGGAACTGTGCACTAAAAAGAGATGCTATGCATTTACATTTCGAAAGTACTCAACAGCAACCTCGGAGAATTTTTTATGAACTTGGTTTATGTGAAGTGCTTTCCAGTATGTATGGCTAGTAGACCTTAGCTCTTGTCAACAGGAGCTGATTTTGAACCTTGCTCACTGTCTGCGGAACTTGAAATTGTCGAACTCTAATTTGTTTGGGATTTAAGTATGTGATCAACTCGCCATGCACAGGTTGCCAGTGTGATGAGATCACGTATACATCTGTCATGGAAGCCTATACACGCACCAAGCAACCCTTGCAGGCAGAAAGTATGATGGGGGTGATGAAACAGACGGGTATCCAGCCCGGTTCTGTGAGCTATGGAGTTCTCATTAATGGGTATTGTCAAGTTGGCCGTCTAGGAGATGCAGAAAGGATATTAAGGTAAGAACCATTGGTTCCCATTAGACCTGAATTTAGGGGGGGGGGGACGCTTATTTCTCATTGATGGTATAGGAAGTGCTGCCCTAGATGTTTGCTGGTCTCTATTTTGTAATATCTGTGATGTTGTTGCTTTGCAGGTCAATGCAAAATGCTAACTGCAAACCAACAGTGGAGATTTATAACATCATGATCAATGGTTATGCTTTTGCTAAGATGCGAAGCCAAGCTGAAAGGCTATTTCAGGCTTTACAAGACTCTGGCTTGCGACCTGATACAGTCACATTCAACACTCTCATTTCTATGTACATCAGATGTAGGAGACGAACACAGGTGGGCTACAAAATCCTTTGGATCTCTTCTACATGTACCTGCCACTTTTAAGTCCTCAGATGGTCTGTGTGCTGTGGACGTCCGGCAGAGTTGTGATGCTTGTTACCATTGGTAGATAGTAAGCTGTTTGATTCACTTAAACAAGTAGTCATATCTTTATGTGTGTGTGATTCAAGGTTTGGGAAAATTTGGGTGAGACAGTAAATGAGGTTTGTTGTCTAAGATTGAAAGGAGCACAAGTTTCGGGCATATCTTGAATATCTAAAAGTAGAAAACCCTAATCACCTTCATCCGTCATCTACAACGGGTGTACATTCTATACCTCAATCTCTACCAAGATTTGGTGGAAAATAGGAGTAGGTCTGTAACGATTTTAGTATCAGCTACCGCAATATTTGATATCTATAATAAACATTGATGCTGATTTGGTTCTTGCGTACTCCTAAGTTCTCTAAACTTGATAGTTCTTCATTTCTTTGACCGCAGGCAGAGGAATGCTACATTCGTATGCAGCACTTGGGCTGCAAACCAAACACTGTCACATTCAAGATTCTCCTGAAGGCTTATACGGATAATAATAATTCAATTGACGCTGAGAGGATACGACTTGACATGCGGAAAGCAGGAATCAGCTTGGAAATCTGAACTGGGAGTTTTGAATCGCATCGACCAGCCCTAATTTAGGGAAATAGCTGGAATTGCGCTTACTTTACTGCTGGTGGCCGTCAAAACTTGGATTCTAGGAGCGCTTTAGCTCAATTTCTGTGGAAAAGCTTGAACAACACACTCTGGATCCACTAGTTGCTATTGAACCGTAGAGCTCCATCGATTCCAGCATCCGAAGGATGCAATTGCGTATTGAGAAATGGAGAACTGCAACTAGATGTCTACTTATCAAGTTTGGTGACAATCTTCCACATGTGACGTACAACTCAAAGCCTGGCGGTGGATTTTCTTGAGGATTCGGTCCAGCTAGTTCCGGCCATCAAGTGGTATGTCTCGATTGAGATTTGTGAACGGGTGATGTAGAACCAAAGGTGTGGATTCTGGAGCTGTAAAAGCAGCGTCCCACCAGCACCCGTAGTACTGTACTCTATTCTTTTCATGAAAAAGCTGCTGCTCTGTAGGAATACCCGGTCTTTTTGAATCCTAGCAATATGTTGGCTTTCGGTAATTACAAGTTAATCAGTCGTACAGTACAAGCTCATCTTGCCTGCAGATTTTACACCTGCAAGATCCTGCTCCGTAACATTCTTGAGGAGCTACCTCGACACCCTTGAAAAGGAATCCAGATTCTTTTGTGCACAATCTCGAGCTCATCAAAATTTTGCTCAAGGCTCCACAAGCTACATGAAGACAAGCGAGCGATAGCCGCTTACTTAGTGCCATGCATGCTCTCTTTTCAATTCCAGTCCCTGTTTTGGTTGCCATCTGCTAAGGTAGGATCACTAAATTCCAAGCATGTTTCCGAAAGCAAACCCTGACAAAAATAGATGCTTGTTGCACTCTCTCCAAGGTGTGAACATTGAAATTAGTGCATGGTTTTAGAAAATCTACTAATTCAACTTTGACCTCTTATAACTTTTGCATATTATAATCAAATATCTTTTCTTGGAATTCTCCAAACTTATTGCAAAATTGTCTTCATGTGATTAAAAAATGAGAGCTTTCTCGCACTCAATAATGCTTGTTAGAGAAACTTGTCCAGTTTAAGGTGATCTTACTTTAACCCCTAACTACTTGATTGATTATATATGGTCAATCCAAAATTTTGAGCTCATTTGAACATGGGTAGTGAAATTCCTTTAATTGTTTAAAAAAAATTTACAAGTAATTTTGAAGGTTGACTATTAGAAGCTTTTATCTTTAATCAAAAAAGATAAATATTTGATTTTTGAGAGGTCCTTGAAGGCATATATGTATCATTAGTATATAGTACCTTGTGCCTTTGTGGAGTCACTCCCATTATCTAGACAAGCTTGCCAATTTTGTTTGATTTTAAGATCTAAAAATTGTACTTATCCATTTGCTTTGAAAATGGTCCCAATGGAAAGAGTAAATATGCAAGTATTGATATATTGTTATTTGTAATTTCTTCTTCTCAAAAAGAACTCTATTTCAACAATTACAAGGTGGATTGTGTAATGAATTTAATAGCTCTTTATTTGAACTTAAGTTTTTTGAAAGTGCAGTTTAGTGCATTAGCATAATTTCTAATTGTTCATGTCACCTCCAATTATAAAATCTCTTATAAGCAAATTTCTCAAACATTGTGGAGAGAAGTAGTATATTAAAAATAGAATATGTACATTTCTTTTGTTATAATCTCACAACTCCTATGCAATTTCACACTCAAAATTGATTCACATATTAATAAGCAAGTTATTTAAACATCTATATGGTTAGATTTTAAAAAGTAATTGCTTCATTGTGGATAACAATAAGTCCATGCTCTTTTTTCACAAAAAAAACACACTTGGAAAGGCTTGGGCACTTAGGAATTAAAAAAGGAAGTGTGAGCTTTTACAAATGCTTAACTTCTAAAGGATCAAATGTCCGTTCAAAGAACGATTGGAGTTTTAACAAGTGGCGGTGGAGTAAAAAATGGACAGATATTTCTAGAAATTTTGACACAAGATGGAAATATTCACTTCCTTTGTACAAATGTAAATAAAATTCGTATTAGATGTCCAAAGCAAAAGTTATATAATTGCTCAAAAAATCAAGGCAGTTCGGGCAATTTGGATACCTTTAGCAAGATTCCTCATCAATTGTTGAAATTTGGCATGCGTGTAACTAGCATGAGACAATATGCAATTTTCAGAAGAAAAATTCTACTAATAGTATAAAAATCTTATTCTAAGAGGAATTTGAATTCTTCTAATTCTATAGGGCAAGATAGAAAGAAATTCTTATTATCAAATTACAATGCTATCATCTTGGATTTGCTCCCTCAAAAAAATTTTAATTTGTTTCATACATTTTAAGTGATTAGCTCTAAGTTTTTACTATTTGGATTTCAAACAAAAAAAATCCTTGCTGTTAAAGAAATCATCAAAACATGAATAACGTATTGATAATTTATTGACTTTGTCATATTGCAAGATGGTTGTACATAGGGCAATGACTGAGGCAAAGGGAATTTTTAACCCCTAAAGTTCCGTGACTATGTTTTCACTGAAAACGCTCAAAAACTGCCATTTTTAGTACAAGTACCAAATTTTTGAAAAATACTTTTTTTTTTTACTCATATAACCTTAGGATCTTGTAGTATGCTGACTTGAGAATATGTGGTAAAAATTTCAGAAATTTCCACCGTGTGGATAGCAAGATATAAGCATTCAAATTCACTGAAATTGTTTTTTTGACCCTGCGAAAAGCAGGGCAGCTGCACTTCACAAGCTCAATTTTTTATGAAAAAATGTCCAAAATGGTGGTGCTTCTTTGGATTCTTTTTCCTAGACAAGTTGGCTACATGCTTGAAAATTTTCACATCATTTGGAATTGTACAACATATAGGAAAAAAATAGTGAGTAGAAGGAAGTAGAGAATGATTCAAAACACTAAATTGTTAAGAATTTAGGTATGAAATTGAAAAATGTCAATCCCAATGGTTGAAATGTTGTATTAAACAATCTACATCCTATGATTTTATTTTTTTCAAACAATATTGAAAATTGAGTATGATAAAATACTTCAAAGTTTATTTTAGAGTAGAGATTCCAAAACTGCCCACAAACTAAAACTCCTCATAACTTTTGACTCATTGTTCAAAATGAAATGATTAACAGCTTTCCATGTATATATAACTCTGGAAAACTAGTTTCAAATTTTTGTTTCTGAAAAAAGTGATTTTTTTAATCTGCCCGGACTGCCCAGTTACAAAAAAAAGTAACATATTTGGCCATAACTTTTGACTCCTATTTCCAAATGTCATGAAAATTAGTGCATATAAAAGTTACTCCTCGTGCCCACCTTCTATTAAAATTCCAGCCAAAAATATGAAAATCTCCAGTCACAAGTACCTGCCCAAATTTTTTATACTGCCAAAAATCGCATGCTGGTCCTTTAGGGGTTAAAATAAACATGCTAATGAGGAAGGCAAAGTCTAACAAGGGATGCATATTTATTTTTAAATTTTTCAACAATGAGGAGATTGCCCAACGTAAACATCCATCCAAAAATGGATGAAATACTTGATCGATGGACAAAAAATCTGTAATCATTGATTACAAGGATTTCACATTGTAAAAGGAGATCATATGAAATAATCCTCCCGCAAAATAAACGGAATCATTAGATGTTTTTTGAGGTTTAAACAAAAGAACAAGTTCCCGAGAGTTCTAGAACTATGGGGAAATTGGGAACTTTGCTACATTAGCACTCTAATAAAATTGGATGACTACCAAGTTAGATAATATTATTTTTTTAATTATTTAATATTATGATAATAGTGCATCGGTTCACGACAAGGGAAGCAACCCTAAAACAATCTTTCCATAGCCTAAAAAAATATTTAATGCATTTCTTTATTGGAGATTATGAGTAAGGTAGATCCCTTGTTTGGTTCAAAAAATTATCCTATTGTCCCTAACAAGATGTAGTATTTGCTAGTGTAGAGTAGAGGCTCAATTTTGTGTAGAGCAAGAATAGTAGACTCCAAAAAGGCTTGAAGTCTGTTGACCCCCATTCACAAAATAAATGATAAGAAGTTTTCTTATTGCGTCAAATATTATAATCCTTTGGTCCACCTATTAAAATGGTTTGCATTTTTTTCAGTAGTTGTCATAATAGCCTACACTTTTGTATTGTTGAATGACCAATTGAAGAATTAAATCATTTTTTAACAACCAATTAAAGAGCTAAGTTGTTGTTAAACGACCAATTGAAAATTCAAGCAGGTTCCTACAAGGACAATTTGAGATCTACATCTTGTATAGACATGTATCCCCTAGGCGATAATAATTTGTTTTTTCTGAGTGGATACTTTGATCAAAAGTTATATTGCCTGCAACTTTGGGGTAAGGCAAGCAACTGCAGGCAACATGTGCAAATTCCCTTTCTACCTCTGAAATTTGGTGCTTATGTAATTAATAAAATATAAGATGCTACTATTGAAAAAATCCATGTATTATATAAAAATCTCACTCTAAGAGGAGTTACGATCTATTGTCCCTATCAAGCAGGATTACAAAAAAATCTTTTTTTCTAACTTCAAAGGTATAAGAAATATTCCCTTGCAATCAACACTTAAATTGAGTTTAAAACTTGAATTTTTTTAGATTTTTTCTTTCAAAACAACTCAATGTTGGTGAGCCTTTTGATGTTTGAATGTTTGCCTTGGGCTTGTAGGATGGATGAAAAAAATTTAAGAAAAATTCCACCCCTTGATAAACAAATAAAGGCAATTGGAAACGTATTATTTTTTCTAAGTAATTATAAATTTCTAAAGAAAGTTGACCAAACAGCTAAAGGAGTCATAAAACACCTCCCAAACCATTATAAAGTGCATTCATTACTTTCACATAATATGATTAAAATATTTTTCTAAAATTTCCATCATTCATCACATTAAAAGAGTCACTTTTTTGTGATGTTTTACACCTTTAAACCCCTAAATCTCCATTATCCTTACTAGGTCCAAAATGGATTTTAGGTAAGCTCCTATGGTCTCAATTTTCATCATGATTTTTTAAGACTTTTTCTTAAGACAAAAAGACACATTAGCTTTCTATGAATTAAATCAATGTTTGAGAGCAATAGATATGCCATCCTAAGCACAAAATAGAATTTGTTGTGTAACAAAATAATCCACATAAATTTGAAATAGAAATTTAAAAAAGAAATCTCATCAAATATATTTTTATCTATTTAGATTAGTGCAGTTGTAGTGCTAGTTTGATAGAAAATATTTTTTTAAATAGATGCAAATTTTTTTGAGGAATTATTTGTATGCAATTGTAGCATCTTGTTGTAAAAACAACTTAATGAATTTCTTCTTGAGCTCAATTTTCAAAATTTTCATTACAAAAGTTCTTCAAGGTTAATTAAGCTTGCTTGAACAATCTCACCATTGGAATTCATGTGTTTCAATCTTAGAGCTATTACATATTTTTTTCCTTCAATTTTATAATTACTTCTATCTAATACTTTTTTAAAGAATGAAAATCAAGTTTTTTTAATTTATTTTAAATCTTTAGACTTTCTACTCAATTCTTAAACATAAATCTTTTAAAATCCAATATTGGTAGTGCAAAAAATTTAACCTTGAAAAGATGAGACCTATGACCAAGGTACTTTGTCAAAAATGATCTAATTTTTGAATTAGTAGATACATTAATTCTTCATTTCTATAGTGTTTAGAAAAGTCATTCAATTGGCCACTTTTTGGCCTTAGCATCTTTATAAGATTAATCTAAGAAGATTCAAAGTCTTATAATCTAATCACATAAGGTGCAAACATCATATTTTCTTCAATCACTTTAAGCTCAAACATCTTATAATCTACGCAGTCAAAATATCTTAAATTTCTTCCAAACATTCCTACACTATTTTCTTGCAAGATCCTATGGTTATATATGCAAGAAGAAATAGTTTTAAGAGTTTTTTGCTCTTTGCAATAGAAATGGCAATTTTGAGTGTTTTTTGATGGAAAAAGGCCTTGGGACTTGAGGGTTCAAGGTAGAAGTTTCCATTATATTCACCAACTCACTCCATTATTCATCCCATGCATTGTGGCCCGAACCTCAATATCTAACTTATATGCAACACTTTTAATTGTGCTTAGGAAGCCCAAACTTGAGTTTTGAAGTTCTTTTTATATGGACAACATGAAGCTTGTACTAATGACCATTGAGTGATGAGTTCAATTGCTTTCTTGAAGGCAATAGACAAACTCAAAGCTAGTGTACAAAAACTTTAACCAACTTACCAATGCAAAAAACACGCATTCAAAATATGATTCAAAATACTAAACTTAGCTAAATGAATACATTTCTTGGAGACAAAAGAAAATAATATAAAAAACTTGGGCTTTAGTTGAGTATTAGATATGTTGCTCTCAAAATTTTCTACCTCCTCCTCCAACTGGTTTTAATGTTTTAGGATCAAAAATATTTGAACACGTGATTGATATGAACTCATTCATGATTGAAATGGGCAAAATGCCTAAAATGCTTAAAATATTTGAAATAACCTTCTTACCTATCCTCTATATAGTATCATTGTTTTCAGGTCCAAACAAGCAAGTATAGTCTCAAATTCATGTACTTCACCCATTATGAAGCCAAGTCTCAAATTTCCTGCAAACTCACACTTTCTCTATAGTCTAGGTCAAGCCAAAGTCATTTCACGAGTGCATGTAAAAAACAAGACCTCCTATTTTGTGCTTGATTAACTTATTGTCTAAACCTCTCCTAATTAATTTGAGGCTTGTGATTTTGACTATGAATTTAAAATTTCAATTTTTTTATCATGTGTGACAAATAAAAAATTGATGTGATTTCTCCAAGGATGAAATCAGGGACAAGTGAGGGGGGTAATCACTTCGGCCTACAGTCTACTCAATGCTCAATATGATAACAATCCTACAAAAAGATGCAAAACATAGATGTAGTTAGTAATGGATGAAGGTAACAACATCTGAAATCATCCCCCAAAAGGGTGATTCCTATTTTTTAACCTTGTAATGATGTAACGGCCTAAAAGTGTCTGACGGATGATTGAGAATCCTTTGATGTAAGACAAATGATGTTCATTTTTGGAATTTTGTGTGAAAAGGGGAGGTCTTGTAAAGTAGTTTGACCTTCAACAAATGTTCCTAGATTTATTTAGGCAAATGATTCACATTGTTCTAAAAAAGATTATTTCTATGGTGACCAACTTAGCTTTCTAGGGTTAACCCTAAATGACCCGAGTAGGGTGTACTTTAAAAATGGGCCAAAATTGTCAAGAATTTGAGCAATTTTTTTCTCATTTTTTCTTGAGATTGGATAGAATACAACTACAAGATCTTTCATTTTACATTGAGACTGAGCAATTCAAAACAATTTAGATTATTTGATTGTATGATTTAGGAGATATTTAAATTTGAAGATTTTTGGGGGCTAATGGAAATGCAAGGCCAATTGGAACAAGTTGTAGGCTTGTCTTAGTCAAGCCTCTGCAAGATAAAGTAGACCCAACTCCGAGGCATCATTGAGTTATCAAGGTAAAAAGTCTCTATATATAGATTTTTTTTCAGGGTTATTGGAAGGAGCATATATTTGTGAGAATATTTTGAAATGATTTTTTTTGTGCTCAATGATAGATTAAAATGTTGAAAATGTACATGTAAAATTTCACAACATTTTGAGGATTTTTCAATTCATTGTAGAGCTTGCAATGCACGGTGGTCACTAAAATGAGAATAGTGTTTGTAAAAAGAAAAAAAAGAATGGGACACTTGTCTTCTCCTTGAACTCCTAGAATCTGACCTTTATGAGGTGGGCAAGAATCACATTGGTTGAATGACATTTAAGTCCATGCCTAAGGCAAACTCCAGAAAAAGAGCTGTAAATTACACTATACCACTTAACTTTGAAAAAAAATCCACAAGGCAAAGTTTTATTTGGAATTTGGTGAAACTATTGCCATTGGATTTATAATGTAGTCTATTATTTCTTATATATTATTTCCACACAGGCCCAAAATAAAATCTCCCCCTCCCTATTCCTTGATATATTAAAATATTTCTTTCATATACACTCAAACAAACAGAAAAGCAATCTATTGTAGCCAACCCATTTCCAACCACCCTCCCATTTCTAATCGATCAATTTTGCAATCAGCTTATGGTCAAAAAATAGAAAGGTCTATATGACCATTATAGGTCAAAGAGAATTTTTACTAAAAAAAATTCATAGTAATTACATTTCGTATAATAAAATTCTAGAAAAATATGCAATCCTTCCAAATTCTATTCATCAGTAAGATAACATGCTTTAAAATTGCACAATCTCTGAAACCACCCATTTCCTAAAATGTACTCTATGTGTACATGTTGCTTTTTCAAAGCCTTCAGCAATGTACAAACAATGTACATTTTAGGAGGTGGGTGATTTTAGAGCCCCATGCCATTTCAATTTCAAAATTTTATAACTAATTCCACAAAGCTCCAAAAAATATGAAATGACTTGGGGTAGATGCTAATTCCACTTGTGTTTCAAGGAGAATTTACTGAAATTATTTCAAGAAGCTTCACCTCCCCAAAATTCAGTTTCAGTTCATAAGTGAGCGATTTCTGGACCTATTACCTTACATGGGAAAAATTCATCACTTAAAAAACCTGCGCCCCAAATATGCGTAATTACTTGGGTCATCTGCCATATAAAACACCATCAATGTACATTTCAGTCCAAATTCCAATGTAGCCCACAGTAATTGCAGGAAAAAAAAACCTGACACCCATGTCAGGGAACGTTTTCCCAGGTATCAATAAATGCCAGGGCCTCTGTCGGATCTCGCAAATCGTACGGATTTGGTCTGTCTGTCCCAAACTCAGCTGACAGGGCGCCAGCTCAGATGTTAACACCCTTTAAAACCATGACATGGCAGACACCACCACCCGTCCCTATTCAAAATCCTGTCTGTTGCTTGGCCCCTGCCTGCTTCTCACACGCCTCCCAACGACGTTTGTTGCAGCGCTGCAGACCTTTCACCATTGCTCACCATGTCCAAGCTCCCTCAATTTCTCTTCAGGCACGTCCCTTGCGGGACTCATCTGCAGCTACTTCAGTGAATGAAATATTGCATCCGATGCATGAATTTTCAATTCCCTGTCTGCATGCGTGAGGTACATTGTCAGTACGTATTTGTTGCTGTTGGCAATTGAGTTAGAGCGTTGTGGAGCTTCATGGAGTTCGCATTCGTTGTGTAGGTTTTGGTTGAAGGTTCGCAGCACTGAGGAGTAAGAGAGACAGAGTGAGAGAGAGAAATGTACCGGTGATTCCTGTTTTTGAGGAGATTTACTGTTTTGATCGATTTGTGAGGTTGTACGGTGATTTTGAGGAGTAGGTGGTGGTGCGGTTGACGTACTGCAGGTCGCAGGTGGAGAGGTGCGGTGATTGAAGCGCGAGGTGAAGGTGCTGGAGCATTGTTGCGTGAATAATTTTCAATGTCTGTTGTGAGAGTCCCGATGACGAGGACCAGGAGAGGCACGGGAGCTGTGACGACGGCTGAGACCGTTTTGTGCATTTTGTACATGTTGTGCAATTTGTGTATTTCGCTGGTGGATGGAGCGACTGACCCGAGCGATGGTGCGTTACGGTTCATTAATTTCCTTCTCCCACCTCGCTCTAATTCTGTGTACGTTTTCTACTGGTTTGGTTTGGAAACGTTTATTGCTCGGCGGGTAGAGGTTTGGCTCATCAATGTGATGCTTGTCATGGGAGCTTTTGGAGTCTTCATTAGGAACGTATCAATGCTTTCTGTGATGCTTAAGCATCGTTTCAAAGTGATTTCGTTAGCATCGGTAGTCAGGAACGTAACGCCCTCGTAGCTGGAAATATCGCCATTGGTCGTAAAGGAGGAGTTGAGGGGAATTAACAGGTAAATAATGTTTAAACTGTAGCTCTATATTTTGTGAAGGAAGCATGTCTGAGGTGTAATGCTTAATTGACGTATCGTATTGACCATGACTTTTGGAGGGGAGATAGTGTTTATTATTAGTCGCGCGGTCAATTAATTCTGCTCTCAAATGTGAACTTGCGGTGTACAGATTTTATCTGCGTCACTTCAAGTATTTAATCCCATGTGCTCTCATTGGGAAATCACTCAAAAGAGCTTTCTTCGTAGCTGGAAATTTTTATTGGTCTTCCCTCGGGTTCAGGGGGAAGGAGCAGTGAAAATAATGCTGAAACAGCTCTTCTTGAGTGAGACTAGGAAAGGTGTATCAATTGACGTCTTCTATTGGCCATGATATTTGGAAGTTAAGGGGATATCGTGTTGATGACAAGACGGTCCATCAGTTATGCTCTCAAATTTGAACCTAAGGTAGAGGGTATTGTTTGCTTCACTGTATGCATTTCAAAAAAATATGCATTCATTGGGAGATAGATCAGTCAGTAGATCGCACTGGAGAGGTCACTTTGCGCGCTACAAGAGCCAAATTCTGGTGGGATAAAGTTTTCTCATTCAATATGCAATAGTTTCTTATGAAATCATTCACATTGGGAGGTTGTTAGCCTTTATTGAAGTGACAGTAGACAAGCACCCCATTTCCATAAAAAATGAGTGAACATCCAGACATTTATTAAGTCAAGTCATGCTTACGATTACCTTTCTAGTTGAAGTACATTTGAGTGTATTGGAAGAGATGAATCACTATTGGAAACAGGGGTCAGTCAAAAGGTAGACGGTATCAGACCCCTTAATGGTTTTAGTGTCCTCTCGTTACCTTCTAATGCAATTAATTTAACACACCAGGTCTGGTCTTAATGATATGTAACCTTGGCTACTTACATTTTGATACTTTGAAGCTAATTTGGGACACGTACACTGATTTCAGGGTTAGTAGCAGTTCTGAGAGTCTGACATGTTGGTTCTTTGGTGTTTTTGAGTACAGTGTCTGCCTTGAATACCATGTTCACTGACTTTAACAGCGACGCAAGGCTCTTGAACTGGGTGCAAAGCGCGGGTGATCCCTGCCGTAACAATTGGACGGGTGTTACTTGTGAGGGCCCCTTTGTTACCTCAATGTGAGATTTTCCAAATACGACTCCCACTATACTTTCAGCAATTTAATGCAATGTGTTCGTGATTTAGAGTACTTACTGTTGCCATTCTTTCATTTGGTTGCAGCAAGCTACCCAGTATGGGGTTGAATGGGAAAGTGCAGGGATGGGTTTTACAGAATTTGAGACACCTCTCTGTGATGTAAGCAACTGTAGTTATTGATTATTGCCAAGTTTAGTTTACATTTTTGTTCATCTCGCTATGTGATTTTTTCCTGGAAGTACGTCCATATACATTGTTCAATTATTTGAAATTTGTGAAGCGGACGCAACAAGAATTTCTTGCCGGCCCTGCAGGGACCTCAGCCAGAACAACGTGAACAGCCAGATCCCTGACTTGTTCCCTCCCAAGTTAACTGACTTGTAAGATTCTTTTCAAATCCATCAAAGAATTTATACGGCTCTAAAGTGGATTAGAATGATTAGTCAGCATTCTCAGCTGAATTGATTTGTCTCGCCGAATTTCAATGGTTGATACTTTTTTTTTCCAAGGATTAATGCACGAGTCGTTGGGAGTTCATTTTAAGAGGTCATGTTTTATACAATTTAACATTGACTAAAGATTGATAACTTTGTCAAATTAAAAGCTACTAGATAACATCAAGTTGACATGAATCTTATACTTATATGGAAAGATCTGACAGTGTGATATTGAATAATTATGGAAAATACTTCAAAACGATGTTTCTAGCCAAATATTGCTCCTTCCATGTGTAGGTCAGTTCTCATCGGTGACGTAATCGTGCAGGAACTTGTCCAACAACCAGTTTACAGGCACTTTCCCCTACTTGCTCGTTAACATACCTACTTTGATAAGCATGTAAGTAATGCTGGCTCCGACTGTTGCACATGAAACGTGATCCAAGAAATTTTGAAACAGGATACATTTGGAGCTTGCACAGGTTGTAAATTGCTTCGGAGTTTGCTGTATAGGCCCTATGCTTATGAGAGTCGTTAAAACATCGAATTTACGTAATAGAACTGAATTATGGTTCTTGGCAGCAAATTGAACAACAACAAGCTTGATGGTACGCCTAACGGTCAGATTTTCAGCAAATTGGTCAACGTAACCACGCTGTAAGTTCTTCATGTGGTGGCCTCTCTTCCTCTTCTCTATCTGTGAGAAGATGGTTGCTGCACAGTAGTGACTTGATAGCAGGCAGAGAATGGGTGCACTTATATTAACTTATCAGTAACCAAAAGGAATTGCGCACTTTCGATGTGAAGTTGGAATCAAAGTGTCTCTAACATTTTTTTGGAGTGGTTCTTCTTTCTGCAGTGATATTTCCAACAACGGATTTACAGGACCGATTCCTGAAGCTATAGGTGAAATGACCAGCCTGCAATATTTGTAAGTCTCTCAGAGAAATTATATTTTCCTTTGGCAACAATGACGCTAACGTCACTCACTAATATCGAAGGAATGCTGCTTGCATAAAAGCACAAAGGTGCTGTTCTGCAAATCCAGTACTTGGCATAAACCTTGTTTATTAGATTTGTGGACTGAAGATGATGTTGCCATGGACCTAGGTACTTGCAAAACAATAAGTTGACTGGTCCAATCCCAGAGTCCCTGTCTAAGCTTCTACTTTTGGACACCTTGTGAGTTTTCTGACGCTTCTATGACTCTTTTCTTGCCTGTGCAAATGTTTCCAATATCTTCTTATGTTAATACACCGTTTGATCTGATTTTTCTAAGTTTGATTCTGGTTGCATGAAACAGGGACGTGTCTAATAACATGCTGACAGGTTTCCTCCCACCTAATTTGAACCCACCAAATTTTAGGTACGTTTACTTTTGCTCTGCTCTATTACAAAGGATCACTAATCCCATATTTGATTGACGAATTTTTTAATGTGAAGTTAATAGGAATTAGATTCAGATAATCCTAATGTTTGAGTTACTGTACAAGTGAATGTTAGTATTACCCCAAATGGTGCTAGCAGCATAATGTCAGTGGTGTTAGAGTCTGCGGCATGGACTGTTGTATTGTAATGGAAAAGATTAAGTAACGTCAAGTCAACATTAACTCTATATTAGTTTAAACTTATCTCAATATTGATCTTATGTACGTTCTATCAGATTAAATTTAAATATGCCATAAATATCTTTGTGAATCGGAAAGGGATCTTTTGAGATGCAATTCAGTGGAAAGTGCGTTCTGCTATTTGTGCAGTCACGGGGGCAATCAACTCAGCCAGCAAGCTCCTCCACCACCTCCATACACTCCACCTCCATATGCTCCACCTCCTCCACCTCCAAAGAGCCCAAAGCCAGTAACCCCACCAACAGTTACCTCATCTCCAGCTTCTTCATCTAAGTCATCAACTTTCTTATCAGGCTCCAGAATGGTTGCCTTAATCGTAGTAGTCATTCTGGTGCTTGCTGCCGCTGGTATAGCGGTGTGGTTCTTTGTTATCCGGAGCAGACCTGAGCATCTGAAGGCATCGGACATCGAGGCTAATAATCACAGCAGCCGGCGAACTTGGTTTTTGCCTCTTATTCCACCTGGGAAAGGTCAGTGCACGTTATTTCTGAGTCAAATCACAAATCACAGGTATTTCAGAACTAGAACAATTCGAGGATCGATAACTTTAATTGGTTGCATGCATTCAAATTGGGAATAAAAAAAAGGGTGACATTTTGTACCATTGCTGACAGGATCACTCTATTGAGAGAGCAAATTCAATCTAGGAATCCTGTGTAAGAATGCCTGGTGACCTGGAATCTGAGCTGAGGTTTATTGTCAATTCTCTAAACTCGTTTGATGACTTCCAGGATCACACCGTCCCTCTCCGGGTATGAAATAATGAAATAGTAACCCAATGAATGGAAGTTGATTTAGAAATCTGACTTTGTTTTTGTCTGGGTTCATACAGAGAAGACAAGAAAAATGAAGGTATTTGAACCAGGTGAGGATGTTTGCTGCCAGCCTTTAAGATCTATTAAATGAAAGTGATAAGTCCATCAGGCGTGTGAGAACTCTGCTAACACTTTATGAGCTCTGGTATAGTTTTTGTAAAAAGTCTCAGGGGTCATTATTAGAATAATTTGCAGATATAGTCTCTGAGTTCCATTGAATTTCCGAAGTAGTTGACCATGAAAAAGTTAAAACTTATTAGCTGGGAGTTCACATGGGATTTTCGGTGACGTAGAAAGCTGTCATCATGCAAAACCAAAGCTCTTTAGGAATTGTGTTATAGGGAATACAGGGAAATAGGACTAGGGCCCCAAACGATTTTTTTTAATGTCATATCTAAGTATTGTTCTAAATTTAGTTCTGTTGCGAGTTGGCCTTTTAGATACATTTGAGAAGGGAATGGAAGAAAGAAAAATCAAGGCCTCACCTCCAGTGAAGACACTCAAAGTTCCCCCAGCATTTAATCGCGAAGAAACCATTACTGAGAATGCTGTATTAGGGAAGGTGAATAGGACCAGTATTTCAGCGACAGCCTTCTCCGTGGCAGATCTTCAGGAGGCTTCCAACAGTTTCTCGCAAGGCAACTTACTCGGCGAAGGCTCCCTTGGTTGTGTGTACCGCGCTGAATTTCCCAATGGCCAGGTATTTGCTGTCAAGAAACTTGACACCAATGCGTCGATGGTGCAGAATGAGGATGATTTCTTAGGCGTGGTGGACAGCCTGGCGAAGCTGCAACATGCCAACTCAGCTGAGTTGGTGGGCTACTGTGTCGAGCATGGGCAGCGGCTTCTAGTGTACGAGTACATCGGTCGAGGGACACTCCATGAGCTGCTGCATGGAGGTTCAGTAGAGAACTCCAAGAGACTGACGTGGAATACGCGCGTGAAGATCACATTGGGTGCAGCTCGCGCTCTTGAGTACGTGAATATCTGTCTTGATGATATCAATTTCCGGTTACGTTCTCTCATCACATGAGTAAGGCCTGTTAGATGTCCTAACTTATTAGGTGTCCATCGTCTCATGTCTGCATGTGTCTTTCAGGTGCTGGACATAGTAAATGAGTTCTTCAAATATTCCCAAATACTTCGGAATACTCGATCTAAGAATATGCTTATCTCATAGACCACGGTCTGTTAGACGTTGTGTTGAACATACTAGATGTTGTGTTATCTGTGTGCGAAGACAACATCCCCTTCTCCAATTAGAGCAGGCCTTTCAAATCTTGTGTTTTGAGCAGTAGGTTGGCTGTGATCAGCAAGGTGATCAGCATACGTACATCCCTGAGAAGTGGACCTATTCAAACTTTAGGTTGGGTAAATGTGGGCTTGCAGGTATTTGCACGAAGTATGTTCATCACCAGTCGTGCATCGCAACTTCAAGTCTGCCAACATTCTATTAGACGATGACCTCAATCCACATGTCTCGGATTGTGGTTTGGCAGCTCTTGCTCCATCTAGTGCCGAAAGTCAGGTACATATCCCTCTTTTAACATCATTGTGAAACAGAGGATGCGAATTTTTGGAATTTAATATGGTGGCAAGATGGACAGATGGACTGGAGTGCTAGAAATAAATTTCAGCAAGGCCAGCGACTCCTGTTTCGTTGATATAAGACGTGGTTTTAAATTCTGCAAGAACCGGCTTATTAAAGTTTTATGACGTAGTATGTGTTTTGAAATATTGGCAGCTTTCTGCGCAAATGCTGAGTGCCGTTGGGTACAGCTCCCCTGAATACTCTATGTCCGGAACTTTCACGACTAAAAGTGACGTTTATAGCTTCGGTGTTGTGATGCTCGAGCTCTTAACTGGGCGTAAGCCTGTTGACAGGTAACCTCATCCTTTTCTGGTATTTGGAGATATTGTTTATCATTTCACCAGATGTCAAATTTCTACTTCACTGGAGATGATGGGCAATCTACCCTCTGTGATTGCACATTCTGCAATTTATTGCATATTCCTACAGTATCCTGTCATGTTGTGTACACACCTGGCTGGACAACTTCCGCATTTCAAGTTGTGAACGCATGCAACAGGAACCCATTTGTACGTGCCCCCGAGGCAGTGCGATTATAGAGAGTTGAGTGTCCCATTGATGAATGCATCAGAAGTGCCGCACCAGTAAAAACATCAACACGTTTAAAACTAAGCAGATTTTTGTCATGAGTGTAGTTTGAAAAAGCATCAACATGTTTCGTTTGAGTTTCTGTTTTGTTATGTCCCTGGTTTTGTTCTGAGTTTTCCAAATGTAATGAACTCGCAGCTCGAGGCCAAGGTCAGAACAATCACTGGTGCGCTGGGCAACGCCTCAGCTACATGACATTGACGCATTGGCAAGAATGGTGGATCCAGCACTAGAGGGTGTATACCCTGTCAAGTCCCTCTCTCGATTCGCCGACATCGTTGCTTTGTGTGTACAGGTGAGATTGTCTACCACCTGCTTCTTGCTGACTGGCAGCTCTGCTACAGGTGACTCTGCTTCTTGTGGTGCAGCTGCTAGGCTGCAAAGCCACAGGAAGCTCTGTAGCCTATTTCATAGTGACGCTGTACTGTAAGATGAGCGTAGGGATCAGTTTTCGATCAGCAACATATATTGCACATAAGAACCTACTCAAACTTTCGTACTGTCTTCATTCTAGATGCAGCCTGTGTTGATGCCTCCTCTGCTCTAATCTGGAACGAACAAATACCGCTACGTGACTTGCTCATGTGAATTTCATCCGAGGCTCATAGTGTGATATCAGATACTCAGACACAATAGCCATTGAAACACTTAATAGCTAAGAAAATGTTTTCGGTGAACCTCGGATCATAACAGATGTCAGCATTGATGTCTTCAATCTTCGTCTTGCATTTGAGGTCTATAAAACCAAGCTGGAATAGAATTTTTTTAGTGCAGTATCTTGTCCTCTGGGAATAGAAAAGGTGCAGCGCTTGAATGGCTAAAGAATGTTATGTCACTTCTAATACATGCCTTCCTCGTGGTTTTCGTTTGCAGCCCGAACCAGAATTCCGGCCTCCAATGTCTGAAGTGGTACAGTCGCTGGTGCGTCTTATGCAGCGGGCCACCTTGAGTAAACGCCGAAACGAGTCCGAATCTGGCGCTTCTCAGGCCGACATGCCAGATCCTTACGACTACTGAGTAGAGTGTATCGATCTCCACGATGGGGCGCACTGGCAATCTGCGTCCATCGATGTGGCATAATTAATAGAACTACCTCACCAAACTCGTCCTTCTAGCTGGTCTTCGGGCAACAGTTATTCCTCTTACTGAGAAGCACAAAGTCTTGTCGACCGGCCTTTCCAGTTACAAGTTTCAAGAGCCTTCTGCGCGTTCTCTTCACAATTGGTGAACAAAGCCAGAGAATTGTGCTCATCACGTCACAGAAGAGGTGCAAATTCCAGCTTCTTCAATTTCTACCTCTCCTTCCAACCCCAAGCAATATGAGAAAATGATGGTCAGGGCTATATGTGATGCTGATTGCATCGCAGAGCTGTTGCAGAGATTGTAGCTTCTACCTGCAGAGCGATAGCGTGTGGATGCCCACATCATGATGCGGAGAATTGATCACTTCGGAAGTAACACCGGTGATCAGCGGAATCAAACACATCCTCAAGGAGTTACTGCACTATGTACAATGGTGGAGAATTTTGTTATTTTTTAAAGAGGATGTAAAAGGAAATGTTGATAGAGTAAATAGAGATCGGCGGTGTTAATGTTAGCAATACCAATTCTTTTCTGGGGCATGTTACCACTAGCGGGTTTCAATTTTGGAATAGGATACCGACTTGTAGGTTTGATACAAGTACCAATATGGATTGTAAAAATGGCTACTGCAACAATTCGTCTAGTAGATCTCCTTTCTCATAGATTGATACTTGTCTCTTCTCTTGTCCTTTTACACCTCTCAGAGTAAGTAAGAATTTGAACTTGTGAGTTTGCAAGGGATCTTTAAGCTCTTCCTTCATGTATATGGATGTAATTACCATCGTAGACTAAGGTATCAATGAGATGCAAATACAAATTAAAGGAATGCAAGGGACTTGAAAGCAGAAACATATTGATTATTAGTGATTCGAACCAGGTCAGGCTAACAAGCATAGACTTCTCTTAGCATTTTGCAGCATCTACCCACCTGAGAAAATTTCAGAGATATTCATAGGTGAAGTAAATGAAATAAACATTAATTTTATCACATTTCTGGTTATTAGATTCAATTGGTGATTTTAATCTTGAATAGATGTATTTAACCCCTCAAGGACCAAAGTGTGTTTTTTGGCAACATAGCAATTTTTGGCAGCTCAGTATGAATGGAAATTTTATTTTTTTTCTTGAAATTTAAACACAACATTTTCCCGAGGAGTAGCTTTAAGACCCAACAATTTTTATAACTTTAAACTACATTTTCAAAAAGTTATTGTATGATATGTAGTTTTCATTGCTCGGTGGGCAACTCGGGCAGCAAAAAAAACTTCTTTAAAAATCACTTTTTTGAAAAATAAAAATTTGAAATTGGTTTTGTGGATTTCTGTATACATGGAAAACTTTGAATCATTCCATTTTGATTAATGAGATGAAAGTTATGAGGAGTTTTAGTTGTAGATAGTTTACAGGTAGTTATGAAATCTTTACTCTAAAATAAACTTTGAAGCCCTTTATTTAATTTAATTTTCAATATTTTTGAAAAAAAATAAAAACATTAGGTGTACATTGTTTATTACAACATTACAACCATTGGGATTGACAATTTTCAATCCCATAAATAAATGGTTAACAATTTAGTATGTTGAATCATTTTCTACTTTTTTCTACTTACTATTATTTTCTTACATAATTCCAAATGATCTAAGAATTTGCAAGCATGTAGCCAACTTGCCTCGAAGAATGAGCCCAAAGAGTCTAAACCATTTTAGAATTTTTTGTCATAATGATATGATATTGTGAAGTGCAACTGCCCGGTTTTTCGCAAGAGCAAAAAAAAGATCTTTGTCACTTCCAATGCTAATATCTTGCAATCTACACGGTGAAATTTTTCCACATCTTCTCAAAACACTGTACTACAAGATCCTACGTTTACATGTGTCCTCCACAAAAAGATTCTAAAATTTGGTACTTGTATTAGAAATGGCAGTTTTGGAGCAATTTTGGTAAAAACATAATCAAAAACCTTGAGGAGTTAATCCATAAATGTCCAAGGCACCAAATCTTGGTGTCGATAATACTTTGAAGTTAAATAAACCCTTAGTAGTTTATATTTTTGAAGTCTAATTTTAGCATAAGAAATCTGATTTTGAAAATGAATGACTGTGATTTTTCTATTCAAGATTTTGCGTATGCGAGTATATTGCAAATCTTGATTTTTTGAGGGCTTACAAGAAAATGAGCCTCAAATTTACTAGATCTTGGAGAAATAATTACATTAGAAATTCATTAAGAAAAATTATATAGTAGATTTTGAACAGCTGTAAATTAATTGGGGTTGTGCACAGTATGTCCTTTAACCTCTCACCGCCGAAGTCCCATTTGGGTTCAAAAACAGTAGTGCTTTTGAAGTGATGTAGATCTCAATGTCACTAAGTTATAGAGATCTTAACCGTACAATCTTGTAGTGAACATGTTGTAGATAATGTGGATCAAATTTGGAGTCATTTGACCGCATGGATTGCAATATTATAATGTTTTAGTGTTGAAAAAAGATGCTGAAATTTTCCTTCTAACACACTTGGAGGTGAAATTCGATTCCTAAACCTACTCAAATGAAAAAACTTCAAACTATAAAGTGATTCAAAACCAACATAAAAACACACTGGTGAAAAAAAACATCATTCAATTGACTCAATATGTTAGCAAAATGACTTGCAAATGTCAAAAAAAAGGCAAGAAAAGTTGCAAAAAACACATATGAGGCTGAACCTCCTTCTACTAAAATGCTTCTCAGTCACTCATAACTTCTTGGATTGATATGAAATTTTAGCTACACAAACTAGACTAGTATGCGCAACTTTCTCAAAAATATTTATTGGAAACGGAAACTGTATGAAGAAGATACAAGCCTCCGAAGTTCATTGTAGTCCAAGAATGGCGGGATTTTGAACTTCGAATTGCTCCCAAGCATTCAAAACAACTTGGATTGACATGAAAACTTTACCACAATATCTAGACTTCAAGTGAAACTTAATCCAACAAATTTTATTGAAAGCAAACATTGGATGAAGGAGATACAAGCCCTGAAGTTGCAGCCTTCAAATGCAGTTTGGTGAATTCAAATTGAACCTGTGAACTTGGATTGGCTTCCAAGAAATCAATACAACTTGGATCAATCTGAAAATTTTACCACACAAACTAGAAAAGAGAACGCAACTTTAACAACAAATTTTATTGAATTCGGACATCAGATGCAAAAGTTACAGCACTTTGAATTTTCTTTGAGGACACTTTTCGTCCCCTGCGGCGATGAGGGGTTAAGCTCATATTTTTTGGGTGACCATTTTTTTAGGTTTGACATGTGAAAAGAGGATTGAAAGACTTCAAATCACTTTCAAGGTTTTAACACTCTCATGATCAAACATTATAATCTTTCAATTTATAAGTGATATTGTTTGTTTTTATTTTTCCATGTGACCTCTAGCATGTCTTGTTTGAATTTTTATGCCGGTTACAATTTTTAAAAATTGATAAAACTTATCAAAATATTGACTTTTTATTCAATTTAAAGCAAATTTGAAGGAGCTCAAAAAAGGCCTTAGGCATTTAGGGGTTAACTCCTACTAGCCAATGCAAACCTATATATTTTTTTAATTTAAAACACAAACGAGGTAAGAGATAGGACACACATAGGACAAATCACATGAATGCTTGTCGGGCTCTAGGTTTTCATTGTGAACATTGAATAAAATAATTGGATGATATCTTTGGGATGAAAATGTGATAAATTTTGTAATAGGAGTTTTAACACAGTGTGTACTTAATAACCCCTATTTGCATGTTTGGGATCATTAAAAAAATGTACAAAGTAAAAAGCATGGCACATGTAACTGGATAACTTTAAGGGATCATAACTTTAGTCTCACAACTAGGATCTTCATCTTTTTTAATCCACAGACACATACTTTCATCACCTTTATAACCATCCATGTATAACACAATAGCATATGTTTTATGTTGAATATAATATACCTTATATTGTCCATTTAGGGCTTTCCATTTCCTTTCTACCTAGTTCTAGGATTTAATTTTAAATTTGGACTATCCCTAGTCATTTAGGGGTTATCTTTTAAATTATTGGAACTTTTTTTAATAGTAGCATTTCAGATTTTACAAATAACTAAGAACTTTGAAATAAACTTTTTCCTTATTTTCATTAACAAACTTTGGACATGCTTCAGAATTTTGTTTAGTTATTTACAAAATCAACTCATAAATAGAATACTAAACCACATTAACTCTTTCTAATCACCTTGTGCATGTGCCAATGAAAGTGACAAGGGAGGGTTCTATATACTAGTGATTGGGTGGACATGGCCAAGGAGGATTGACCCCCTTGTTGCCCCAGTCAAGGATAAATGTAAAAACTGACCCCTATTTTGTGTTGTGTAAATTTTATATTTCTTCACCTCTCCTCACTAATTAGGAGCCTCTAATTGCAAAATGAATTCAAAATTTGCAGGTTTTATCATTGGTGGCAAATAAAAGATTTCAATGTTTTTTTCAAGAATAAATGACAAGGCAATAAAGGGGTCAATCCTCCTTGGCCGATGGACATAGATATGTGACTTGTAACTTGTTCTAACCTCAATGCAAGATGCCAAAGAATTTAGCTTGTGTAGCCAGGGAAGCTTTGCTAATTCAAGAATCCCTATGTCCTAAAAGCATCCCCGCTAGTGGCTTCTCTATCCCTATCTCCAAGTATATGAAGAGGAACAAAGATGGAAATAGGCAAGCGCCCATCCATTCTTTCCTAAATGTTCAATTTATTGCTAAATACAAGCGAGGAAAAATCAAAATCAAATTGTAGAAATAGTAAAAAGGCCAAATGAATACAATGAAGGACAACTCATGCTGAAAGAGTGAAAAGTGATTTAGGGATTACTCCATTTGAGTTCCCTATCCATCATCCAGTATAGGGAATTCGGACTCTCCGTCCCTAAATATTTAGGGATAGGGAATGCCGGTGGGGATGCTCTAAGCCGCAGCTGCTCAAACTTCGAGTTAGTAGCGAGGCAAATTCCAATCCCCGAACTATTTGCACCAATTTCTATCACTTGCTGCTCATGCACTCAAGAGCTTGGGATGCGCGGCATTGGTGCTCCAAACATGGCTTAGGTTCAGACTCTAGCAGTCCATATATGGGGTTTCTTCAATTCGAAAACGGAGAGAAAGCAACGGAGTGAATGCAAATTTCAGCGATGGCTGCTGCAGGAGTGCGACGAGTGTTGGTGCTGGCTAAACGAAGTGCGTATGACATGTATGTGGCCCGGCATCAGGACCCGAACTTTACGCGTCTCCTCTCCAAGCCTCAGGTTTTTTTGTGGCTTCTTTTCTGTTTTGTCTGAACCTCGTAACCGGAGGTTTGAAACTGCGTGCTCTCGGAGATTCAGTTGCATGATTTCTAGGTCCTGCATTGATCTTCACGGTTCAGAAACATGGCGATTGTTGTTTCGATGTAATTTTCTGGATTCTTGATTTTATGTGATTTGTGTTGATTGGGAAGTACTTAGTCGCCGTTCTTATTGCTTTCCGTGGAAGAGACGAGACGAGAGATTTTCGAATTAGGATTTATTCATTTGAGGTGGATTTGAGTTGATTGGACTGGTCTTTGTGAGTCTTTGCGACTCGCAGCAATTATCTCTGGATTTGGATTTAATTTCATCCAACTTGGAATAATTAATTAGGTTTAGGAAATTACTCTACGACTGTCGGATTGTGTGTGAGGTCGGAAGACCGATCCGTTTCCTTCAGTTTAAGTGTTATGGAGGAAAGAATGTTGGAAATGCTAGTTTTGCACATAAAGGAAATTAAAATCAGAAATTTGGAAGGAATAAATTAAATATATTTAAATTGGACTACACTAATTTTAGTGTTTTCTTTGCGAATTTTTGAAATTGGAATTGTACTGATGCCTATATCTATCGTCTAGAGGAGATTATCTCCGACATCCAAGTGAACCCTAAACCTAGGTTTCTGAATGGCAGAGGCCCTCTGCTATTGATGATTTCAATTTTATAATAGACTCTTATTTATTTTAAGGGTACAGATTCAGTTAGGTGATAGGTGTGTGCTTCCAACTTATCACACCTTGACAGCGTTTTGCAATGGGTTTAGTACGTTTAAAATATAATGAACGGCTTGCAAAGGATTTGCAAAGGTCGAATCTCGCTTTACACTGCAGTATTTTTGTATTTTTGTGTATTGTAACTTCAATCGATACGCTTGCTCATAATATTCTCAAAGTAAGTTCCGTCTCTTTGCGGGGATTGAATTCCAATAGATATAGGATTTGCCTGAAGGTCTCGAGCAAGTGCAAGTAGTGACACAGGTAGTGACACAGGTATTCGGACTGCATGATTCTAGTTGTAATTTAATAAGCCAGGAGTTTAATCAAGGAAAAGGACAACAAAATGTAGCTTTAAGCACCTAATTTGCCAGGCGATGCAGGTGGTTGCCAATCTTTCACGTCAACATGAAAACGAATCTATTCAGGTGTGGTTACGTCTGCTCATTTTACTTGACACTTGATTACCTTCTCCACATCTATTGTAATCTCCTGTTCTTATCACGGTCCTCTGAATTTTAGCATCGGTCAAAGTTGGTAAGCTACTCTGCAATAACATCAATCGTGTTAGTGAATGCACATTGTGACGATATGGATTGAAGGTCATACCAAATTGCCAAAGAGTTAAATACTATGGGCTCTTCTTGTTGATGATTGTGCTAATGCATGCAGATGGTGGGCAATTTACAAGACAGACACATGGTCCATGAGCACACTGTTCAAATGTGTAGAGAAATTCTCAGTCGCCGGCAAGGGCATATCCAGTTTGAGATTCATTTAAGAGATGAACTACAGTCTCCCACTCATGATGTGGACTTGGTGATTACTGTCGGAGGGGATGGAACACTTCTGCAAGCGAGCCACTATGTGGACAGTTCCATTCCTGTTCTGGGCGTGAATTCCGACCCCACTCAGATTGACGAGGTTTGTCCTGCAAATTTTGAATCATTGTTTACATGGAAATGTGAAATGGATGTTGCTAAGCGGCCTCATCATGAAGGCTGATGCGAGTATTTCTGATCGGCTATTTGGCTTCAGTGAAAACTTGGCTTATCCCATCCTGTCAGTTATTCAACTGGCCTGAGGACTCCAATCTACCTTTTGGAAATAAAACATCTTTTCCTTTAGCTTTTCAGTGTCCAATTTATCTGTTTGACCGAAACCAGTATCCTGGACCCGTTATTGTCTGCGATTTATGAAGTTTGCTTCTACTCCGTAGAATTCTAGAATCCATTTCATGTAGCTTGGACGTGCGGTTTGACTTCTTTTTCAACTGGCTTCCGTATTATGTTTGATGCCTGACTATTTGTTTCCTGTACTTTGAGCTGCAGGTTGAGCAGAATCTCCATCGTTTTGATGCAAGTCGGAGTACTGGCCACCTTTGTGCAGCCACTGCTAATAATTTTGAGCGGGTAATTCCAACTACTGACTGGATATTCTACTTCTTGGTCACTATGTTGTAGAGCAGTTTTGGTATGCTAACAGTTGCTCAGTAATACAGTAACTGTTACCAAGATTGCGAAGACTTTCGAGTGGTGTGCCCATCTAGGTTGGCATGTGAACTAAGGACTGCAAGTCTGAAATCTTTTGGATACTCCTGAGTCAATCGTACCTTCCGTTGTTGGTTTAGATTTGCTCTGACTACTCTTCTGTATTGCGATGGATTTCTTGACAATTAGTTTTACCAATTTAATGCTTGCACAATCCAACCTGGTGGTCTGGTGGAAAATTCATCATATCAGATACTTGACGATATCCTTGATGGAAGTGCGAAGCCAGTGGAGCTGAAAAGAATATCAACATTTATTGATGGGGTCAGGATTGATGCACCCGCTTTGAACGACATTCTCATTGCTCATCCAAATCCTGCTGCTATCTCTCGCTGCAGTTTCAGGTGTGAAACTCTACTGGCTTTCATGGTCTTGTGTTTGAATATAAGGAGCACACCTCTTTTTCTGTGATGAAGGGACCTACGATTGTGAAGAACATGCTGTCACTGAATGCTTCAGCTTATACTTACAAACCTGAAGTCTGGTGGATCTTCAGTATCAATATCTTCAGGACTCCCTTGTATCAAATAAATGTGAGAAGTTGATGAAGACCGATAACACAGGGACCTGTGCTGACCCTTTTACTATCTTGATGCAGTATTAGAAAAGAAGACACGCAGGAATTACTCAGTCCTGTCATACATTCGCGCTCAAGCGGATTACGTATTTCCACCGCAGCAGGTTCAACGGCAGCAATGAAATCAGCTGGTGGAACTGTGATGCCTTTATTATCTCCCAAGTTGCAGTACATGGTCAGAGAGCCTAACTGCCCACACCCAAATCATACTAGCTTCATGCAAGGGTTTCTTGAAAACGACCACGTACTGGAGGTGAATTGGCGCTCCAGGAAAGGCTTTGTCTATGTCGATGGGTCTCATCTGTGTTATCCCATCAATTTTGGATGCAAGGTTGATGTATCGAATCATGCACCTCCACTACGTATTTTTTGGAATCAGAAGTGACGGGTCTGAAACTTGGCTTACCATCTCAACAAAAGTCCTATTGCGAGCGAGATCTTGGCTCAGACAGTCCAATCTGAGTGTAGCACAGGAAATGTATACTTTGATTGAAAGCTGTGCTTCTGGCGTGCTCACAGGTAGCAACTATTCAACCAAATTTCGTTTCTCATATTGAATGCCGTTTCTATTTTTTTCACCTGCCATGTATTAGTAATTTCTCAAATTAATTTTGTTACTCGTTTCACCTTTTGAAAAACATTGGAAGCCTTTTAAATGTTTGGTGAGCGGCTCGTTTGATGTGAAAGTGAATTAAGTGGAGATGTTGGACAAAGATGTAATAGACCTTGGGATGATATCTGGGTTTTTGTATTGATCGAGGTAGTATTGTGAGGCCTCTTTGTGTCTCTTTTGACGTTGGAACCTAACTGACCGTGGCCTTATTTGTAACTGGTTGCAGATTGAAGCAGTCTCCCATTCTGCTGCTGATATTTCCTCTTTGCTGGAGAGTAAGCCCTGGATGCGAGCATGCAGAGATATCGTGATCACAAGGCATGTGAGGTTTGAAAGAATTGAAATATCAGTGCCTCTAGTAAATACGATTGTTGGTTGTATTGTTGATCCTTGTCATTTGGACGTAAAGTTTGATGAGATATCTCCACGGTCACAATAGTATCTGCCTCTGGTGTAGCTGACTTGTTTGCGAAGAATACTTTTTTGATTGGTAGATTGCCTTCAAAGATCATAAGCAATCGTTAGCAATAGAGATTGCGAGTGCGAGTGAATTTCGGGGAACACTCATCTTATCATCATCGGATCCATGGTCAAACTAAGAAACTAATAGAGTAGTGAAAGATATACTTGAATGGATGTTTGTTGGAAACAACATTCTTGAAAAGTGATTGTTTGGGTTGGGTTTGCTGGTGTCAGCCCTAAACCTTGGACAACCCAAACCTAGAGCTACGTTCAAATAGATTTATATCAGGCGTGTTACTTGTCCAGCTATGCTGAGAGGAAAAGTGTAATGTCTGTACCAAGTCCTCTTTGTTATACACATGTGGATCTTATTCATACTGTCTTGGTCTTTTCCTGAAACTAGCATCCATCGATTATTATCTTGATATGGTACAAGTGATCTGACCAGACTTGGTTCACTCTTGCAGATCTATCAGAATTTTGCATTATAAGTACATATATAAGACAGCAGACGAAATTATGGGATGTAATATCTTCCAGGAGAAATTCATGTCTCGTAAGTATGCTAATGATCATAAACCTCAACTTTGAGCTCTTCCCCAGTAGAACTCACAGAATATATATTTCTCAAAATCTGCATGTCAATTCTTTGTCAATCCTGAAGTCCTAGTGAAGTGTCAAAGGAGATTAAAGTCAAGGGGGTGAGGATTTGCTTCAACAATTGTTCCTTGCATCGCTGGACTTTTTATGGTTGCTGTGCGGTGGAGTTACGGATTTCCGAATGCAGCATCTATCTCCTAGATTACAAACGGAGTGGAGAAAAGTGATTTAGGATCAACTTTTTAAAGTGCAGATCGGAATGGATAAACATTGAACCGACTTGGATCGATTTTAATGTAAAGAACGCCGTGAATTGCGGGAATCTCAGTCCTCGAATTATCTGATAAGTCCCTCCCAGGCATATACAAAAGCATAAAACCTTGCCTCATTGTACAATGTTATGGTGAGGAGCCATAGAAGACAATTTTGTTCAATGTAGGGGTCCCATTTTCAAGAATGCAAAAGGGAGCCTTGTCTCATTGGTAAACAATGTTATGATTCATTGGAAGCCATTGCATGCAATTGAAACCAATGTGAACCTAGCCTCAAGTGCTAAGTGGTTCAATTTCATCACTTTTTTATGTAGCACTTGTGAAAAAATTGGTGTTTAGCTATGTTCATGCACCCCTAAATGACAAAGAGTTTAGTTTTATTACTTCTTGTATGTGTTTTGCTCAATTTACAAGAAATGATGAACTTTTCAATTTACAAGATTTTGAAGGAAAAAAAGGATTTCCTTGAACATCTTTTCAATCCTTGTCCAATTATATTATTTACATCAATTTTATCAAATTGGTCATAAGGAAAGGCCATCTTTTAACCCTTGAAAGGTCTTTGGGATCCTTCTATATGACTAGTATTTAGCCTTATAACTCTTCAATTGTAGTTTACTATATGAATTGTGAAACATTGTTATTTATACACTATCATGATCATTGATTTACTTTGTATTAAACAATATTTGATCAATATTTTTTTGGTCAAATGCCATTGTATTCACAATATACTATATGGTTGCAAAGGACTTTCATGCCCTTCTAGGATTAAAGATTCAACTAGCTTTAGGGGTTAACAATTAAACAATAAGGACAAATTTCATAATGTTATACATAGTTTCTTATAGAAATAAAACATTTGTTTTTCAATTGTTGTATATATGTAATACTATAAAATTAAAGAAATTAAACAATTTACGTACAAAGAGGTTCTAATGAAGTCTAGCTAAGATACTAGGATGTTTTTGTTTTTTAACAAGAATGGAATAGATTTGGTGCAAGAAAGCCTACTTTATAGCTGCCAATGTATTTGAATTTTAGATTACTCAGCTCATGAGTGTGGACTATCTATTTTTAAGTTGCCCATTTTTAAATTACTATTCTTTGTAGTAATGAATTATTTGCTCAAATTGACAATTATTTTATTGGGCTTGCAATAAGAATCCTTCAACTATTAAAGCAATGATAATTGTTTAGAATTATGCTAGTTATTTTATAATTTGGATCATACTAGAGTTTGAAATTTCTAATTTTAGAATTATAAAGAAAGATATCATAAGAAAAAAACTTCCACACTCATGAGCTAGGAAACCGAAGATTCAAGTTAAGTTTTCTACTACTGAACCTATTCCATTCTTGTTAGGAAAAAAAACTAATATATCCTAATATCTTAGTTAAACCCCATCAAACCTTCTTTGTAGAAGAAACGTTATACTTATTTAATTTTATTATACATGAAAATTTTGAAAGTCAAATGTTTAATTTCACACTACAAGAAATTATTTTAAAAAATTTGTTATTAATTGTATAATTGTAAACTCCTAAATGCTCCAACATTCGTATTCTATCCAATAAACAAAGTGCTTCAAATTGATGTTTCATCCAAATACCTTCTCATTCATCCAAAGTACTAATAGAATCATGTCCTTTCTTTACAAACAATTTGATGATGATATTGACATAAATATTACATTCATACAAATGTATGAGCAAAAATGTGCAATAAAATAAAAAAGGATTCAAGCATTAAAGGATGAATCTTGATATGCCCAAGTGAATGTTTTGTATTTTTTGTATTATTTTAGGTTGGCATCAAAATGGAAAAAATAAAAAAATAAAAAAATAAAAAAATAAAAAAAAATAAAAAAAAAATATATATATATATATATATATATTTGTTTTTGTTTTTGTTTTTGTTTTTTGTTTTTTGTTTTTGTTTGTTTTTTTGTTTTTGTTTTTTTCATCCAAGTTTTCTTACATAACAAAATGGCAAATCCACACATTATCATGTAGCGTATTTTGACAATATATTTCTTTCTTTCTTTCTTTTTCTCTTAATTTTAGTTATAAAAATGATCTTTTGTGAATTCAAGACCAACTAATGAAATTAAGCTTATTGAGTGTAGTTTCTATTTTAATTTGAAATTCTAAAAAAATCCCTAAAATTCCATATTTTGTAGCAATTTGAACTTTGGGCCGATTACCATGGAGTGTCAATATTTTAACTATTTTAGAATGATATGGTATAATTAGTGGGCACCAAGATGTTATACATTGTAATATACACCTATGGAGAACTATTCATATTTTTAAAGCATATTTGTATTTGCTATAAATTTTTTTAATTTTTTAATAAAAAATTCACATTGATTTCAAATTTTCTCAAAAAAATCTGAAATTTCTATGAATTCTAGAAGACAATCATGTGCTTATATCTCTCAAAAATAATTGTAAAAAAATCCCTTCATATATAGTTTCAAAATGGGAACACACGTAGAGAGGGAGACTTTGAAGTTTGAAAATGTGATCATGGGCCAAGCCTTCAAGGTTAGCCCTAGAAGTATGAGACTTATTACAAAGGTACATTTTGACTACCACAATGATAGGTCTTATTGAATCCATAAGTGCATTCTCTATTTCTCCAATTAACAATGAAGCCATCCATTGGCCACTTTTTGGCCTTAATGTCTAACATTCTAAAACTGAGCAATGGACAAGTCCTTCCCATAGTGGGAAAGTATTACGCTTTGCTAGATGCCTAGGAGAGACTTTCTAATTAATTCAAGGATTGGGGTTGACTGAGGAGCCATACAAGACAATTTTGTTCATTATAGGGGTTACCTTTCTAAAGATGCAAAAAGCACCCCTGCCTCATTATTAAACAATGTTATGCATCCTACAACATTAAAGTGTTGTTACCTCAGAGGCCACCTCAATGCTATAGAATATTGGTACTTGATGTTTTGATACACATAACATTATATAACCAACTGAAATCATCTCCCCTTGGAGATTGGGATATTCCCTCCCGGGACCCTCGAGATTGAATTCAATTTCATCTACAAAGACAAAGACATTGACTACGCTCGCTTGAGAGAGATATGAATTCATTTGCATGAATCAATTTAAGGTGTGACCATTCATAACCAATCAAATAAGCAATTGTGGACATGATGTGGAGTATAGTGAGGCAAAGGAAATATTTCCACAAGTGGCGGGATAGAAATGAGGAAGATTGTCAAAAGTTTTGTAATTTTATCGGTTGAAGTGAATTTACATTTACAGTGAATTTTGGAAGGCAAAAGTTGCATCGGACCCATGTCCAAATGTATAGACTATTCCCAAACCGCTAATTTAATAGATTACTTCTCTTGTTCACTTTGGCAATCCAAACCAAGCACAAACCAAGTAGATCTGTCATGAAAAGAATGGAGCGGATTAATGGTCAAAAATCAAGAATAGTCATGTTTGGAAATTAGTCACAGTCTCTCCTGCATTTCTGCCATCCTACTAACTGCCGATGGGATGTTGATTGGTGAAGGGTGGCTCTATCATAACCCTTAAACGTCAAGGAGGACATTTTCACGTCCGATGGATGACAGAGAATCAACCTAGTAGGACAGAAGTACAACTATTCATCCTCGAAATTTTGTCATGAAAAGGGGAGGTCTTCTATAGTTCTTTGACTTCCAATGAGTGCTCTTTGCTATTTCCTTAGGCCAAAGATTCACACGGTAATGAAAAAGGGATGATTTCCAAGGTCACCCCTTTTGTCCTTTAAGGGTTAAGGTACAGAGACGAAGCCATTTGACTGCGCAACGCTTGTTGGAGAGAGATATGAATTGTATGAATTGTGTGAAGATTGGAGAGAGAGTCAGGGCCTCCTTACATGTATCGGTGGGTGGGAGGAGTCAACAGGGGGCGAAATACAGAAAACACTTTGATGCTCCTTCTACAGTGTTTTCTACACCGATATCGATGGAACTGCCTCTCCTCCTTCCGCGCTTACCGATCATCAGTGGCACTGTTCTTGTCTTCTAGTTGCTTTTCTTTTCTTGCCCACCGGGCTCACATGTAAGCTGGCCCTCAGTGGACTAGGAAGTTGCAACCGTGGGGGGAGGCTCCTGCTTTCTGGGGGGGGGAGCAAAAGGGACACCCCCGCAGCGTTGATTAATAATGTTAAGATGATAGAGTCAGGGTGTGTGTGTGTGTGTCTGGACTCATACATTCGTCAGCGTCCTTTTATCTGGCTGACTCACCGCCCATTTCAATATTCAGGAGTATGGCCACCTCATGCTTGGAGCTATGCAATCCTTTGGATAAGCACTGCGTGTTGTCTGGGCCCCTGCTGGAAAAAAAAAAAAAAAAGTGGGAATCCTCGGATGTGTGTTGCCTTGCCAGACACTGCAATCGAAACTGTACTGGACAAGTTTCTCATACTTCGGTGCTGACAAAAAAAAAATTATAAAGAATGAGAAGGTAAACATGTGTATTCCCACCACCCAGATTTGCTATGAATTTGCTAAGGTGGGTACACCCCAAAAACGCCACTTTTTGCTACTAAGCCTAGTTACTACTATTAGACTGGTCAAATTTCACATATTCTTGTTGGCAAGTGAAAGGAGGTTCCAACGCACTAGAAAACGTGGCATTTGGACACCGTATGCAAAAGTTATTAAGGGTCAAAGTTTGTTTCTGAAAGCGCTCCATCCAAATAAGTACATAACTGATTTTGGAAATGTACACAACCTGTAGATGGCACTTTAAGGTCAGGTGCCATTTTGGAGGCGCCTACCTTATTTAAGGGAGGCAACCCATTTCTGACCACTTAAACAAACACACATATCTAGTCTACAGGGGGGGATTCTTCAATGGGGAAATTTTTCCTATCTGTAGAAATAGGATTCAGAAGGTTTTCATAATTTAAAATAAAAAAAACTAACTTATTTTTCAAAGTATAATTACTATGAATTTTTTAGGTGAAGATTTTGTTTGATCCATCAAAGCTATTAGTAGTTTTTTTATATAATGTCAAAGAAGTACATGCTATGATGGTTTGGAATTGTCTTTTATTTGCCAAGAAAAGAAAAGAAAAACTTCAATGGTTAGTAAAAGAAACCATGGTCAAATAATTATTTAGACGCTTTTAGTTGCAAAGATAAAAAGCTCAGTTGAACTATTACACTTATTTTATCCTTACTATTGGTAACTTGAGTATATAATCATTGAAACTACCTAAATAAGTTACATTAACCCCTAAAGTTCCATTGTCCCCTCGGGGGACAAAATGGATTTTGAGCAAGCTCCTACGGTCTCAATATTTATTGACATTTTCTGAATTTTTTGGTGAAGATAGAAAAACACATTAGCTTTCCAAGAATATAACTTTTATTTCAATCGTTGCATAGGAACAAAATTTATGGCACAAAAAGTCCCTTTTTTAGTTCAACAGGCAAAGAAAAATCCTCAAAAAAACTTAAAATAAATTTTTATTTTTATTTTTAAAGATAGTATTTTTATCTACATTGGAAGCTTTTATTCATTCCATTTGGATTTGTTATGAGAAAGTTATGGACAATCTTGTTTTTTGGGCAATTACAACATCTTCTTGAAAAAAATAACTTGTAGGATTCATTTTTGAACTCAACTTTTACATTTTTCCAAAAAGAAATTTCCACATGGTTAAGATTTTTTGCTAAAACAATCGCACTATTGAGATTAGTGTGTTTCAATTCCATCTTAGAGCTATTAACGGACAATTTTTTTAATGAGTGAAAACTAAGTGTTTTTTTTTAGAATTTTTTTCCTAGACTCTCAACTCAATTTTTCATAATCTAAAATTAGAAATTTAAAATCAATAATTTAAGTTAAAAAGGTTAAAAGTCAAAAAATGTAGTTGAGCAATGAATAAAAAAAACTTGTTTCCTTCACTTTAAATGCAAATATCTTGCAATCTACATGCTCAATTTTTTTGAAATTTCTTCCACAAATTCTTCCACTAGTCTAGTACAAGATCATATGGTTCAATATGCAAAAGAAAATATTATTATTTTTTGGCTTTTTGCTATAGAATGCCAATTTTGAATGTTTTTTGATGGAAAAAAGGCCTTTGGACTTTACGGGTTAAATTGATGGTCAAAATAAAACGAAGATTATAGATTTAAAATTCTAACATCTAGAATGCATCTAAAAATACATTTGACTATCTATAAACATTGCTATTCCAATTCCAATTTTGAAAAAAAATCCTAAAATTGAATATTTTATTGCAATTTAAAATTTGGGTGTATTTTCAATGTTTGCTAAAGTCTTATTACACACTCATTATGATGTTATCCACTGTAATAATATAAACATTAGGTGAAACTTTCAAATTTCTAGAGATAATTTTCTATTTGATATGATTTCTTTTCACTTTTCCTCCCAAAAATTCTCAAAAAAATCAATTTCCCACCTAAAAAAATCTGAAAAATTCCAAAAAAATTGTGAAGTGAAGAAGTCACATAATTTCATCTCTGAATAACCAAAATCAAAACCAATTTTTTTGTTCGCATGCCGTGACTAAAAAGGAGCATACAAAGTGATGGAATTTGACCTCTCCAACTCTGCGGTCAAAGGCCAGACATTTCAGGGTAGGTAAGGTAGATACACCCAGATGTGCCACTGACCTTAAACCGCCATCTATACTATGTGTACATCTCCAAAATCAGTTCTGTACCTATAAGGAAAAAACGCTTTTAGAACCAAACTTTGTTCCTTAATAACTTTTGCATAGAGTATCCAAACGCCATTTTCTCTGGTGCGTTGGAACCTCCTTTCACTTGCCTACGAGAACATATGAAAATTTGACCAGTCTAATAATAGTAACTAGGCTCAGTAGCAAAAAGTGGCGGTTTTGGGTGTACCTACCTTAATTGAAAGACATGTTCATCAATATGTATGCAGTACAGTACAGATAGTAGTGTAAACTTTTTGACTTGTAAATACGGCAGTGCCTATGTTGCGTCCATCTTTCATTTGGACAGTTGAAATGAGCAAGTCAAGTTTTGACGAATCCGGGCCCACGACATCCAAATGGATAGGTAAGACCCACTTCAACAGCAATCGCCATCACCACAGAGAGAACATGGTTGTGTGCGTCGTACTAGTTCTGAGTGTATCCACAAAGGCTATGTGTGTTTTGAGGCTTCAGCTCAGGCCCAGTGGGTACCCCCAAAACTGTCACTTTTTGCTATTGTGCCTAGTTATTGTTGGTCAAAATTTCATATTCTTTTGTTGGCAAGTGGAAGGAGGTTCCAACGCACCAAAGAACATGGTTTTCGGATACTGTATGCAAAAGTTAGGAAGGGTCAAAGTTTTTTCTTTATAGTTGAGGTTCTGGAGTTGTTTCTTTCAGTCAAGTACATATTGGTTTTGGAGATGTGTATAGTGTGATGATGGCGGTTTCAGACATAGGTGCGATTTTGGGTGTACCCACTTGAACACCAAGAATAAGGGGGGCCCAAAAAATGAAGAAGTCTCCTTCTCCAAGCCCTCTCATTTGCCATTGAGAAGTCTTCCGTTGGAGATGGGAGACTTCTTATTCTAGATTGGTGAAAATTGTCCAAGAAGGCATGAAATGGCAAAAAATATTTTAAGAATAGCGGGTTTTTTAGTGTGGACCCTTGAAAGTTTAGTGAGATGCACTTCAAGGAAGTGGGTCTGAACTGTAATTTGAGGGGCTTAAAATTTGAGTATTTTTGTTGCTACAGAGGAAAAGGTATGCTCCTTGTCATTGGTCCTTCTTACAGCCCTGTGACCTTTGATATTATGGTGTGAAATCATTTAGTTTCCTAGGAATTCTTGATTTTAGTTAGGCAAAAGCTTTAGAATTTGGTCACCTTGCCTCTTGATTGGGTATAAAGAGAATCTTTGTAGGTATACAAAACTCCATTCACGATTTTTGGGAATTTGGGTTGCTCCATTTGAAGCCCTAACTCCTCTAGATTTCACTTTATCTCTACAAGATTTATTGCTATTTAGCTATTTTTGTTAGACTCTTATAATTTATGTTGTAGAAGATTGATGGATCTTTTGAAGAAAAATAGTGAAAATCATTAATTTAGTAGAGTAATGCAACCATTTTTTAATGAAAGTATTTCTATTTTGGAATGACTTTCCAATGCCCATATAAAGAGATTCACACCTCCCTTTGTTCTCCATGCAAACACCCCGTTTTCAAATGCAATCTTTGGCAATTCATATGCAATTCTTGCATCACTGCATTCTTGAATAGTTCCAACCGTGTATACCAAATTTCAACTTTTAAAAACCAAAACTTTCTTTTTGATGAATTTTTAACATCAAATTTCATGATATTATGTAATAATTAATTGAAAGTTGTTAATGATGAATTTTCAAGATTTAATTGAATGTGTATGTTGGAAATATCCATAAGCACATCTTTCTTTTTAGAAAAAAATTGAAAAAAGGTTTTAGAACTCAATGCCAAAGTGTTTCATGCCCAAATTCTATAAAATAGATGTTTATGTGTTGTAATTAGATTTTAATATTTTACCCTCAAAGAATAAATATAAAATTTGAAACACACACAAATTAAGATATCTTTCACTTGACAAAAAAAAGAATCTAGAAGCACAAGCATAGAAGAAAAAACAATATTGACTAATTATGGTAAATTCTCCACAGCCAAGCAAAATCCAAACTCTCTCTACAAAATCTACAATTATACTTGATTGGGCAAAAAATGCCAAATCAAGAAAAACCTTCCATCCTTATACCTTAAAACCTAAAGTCCCAAATAATTTAAGACTTCCAAAACAAGAGAAAATCCAACGAACTAATCTATTTTAGTAAACTACATCCATAACAAAAACAAAAACATCCTAAATCCTAAACCCAAACCGCATCCAATGCCACATCACATGACAAAACAATTTCAAGAGTTTCTTATAGGAGATTCAGAAAAAAATGAAGTACATTCAAGAATGTTGAGAAAGCAATTCAATCTATCTATTCTTTAACCATGTTCATTTGTTGCTTCATGATTTTTGTGCAAATTTCTAAATCAATTCACATAGAGAAGAGTGAAAAAAAACTTGCTTAAGTAAAAATCTTGTATCTAGATTTTTCTTAAACAAATATATATTATGAATAAAATAAATCTCAAAGGTTAAAGGAGATCACCCATTTCCGACTAGCATGCCATTCTAATAGCTTAGGTTGCTCAATTTTTGATCAACTCTTGTGCAGGTGACAACTTATGTACAACATGACAAGCAAGAGCAATAGAAATGTCTTCGAGGTGAATATTGAAAGCCTACAATGGTCACAACATGTACATTGAAAGCCACAATGATCACTTACATTGATTTCATAACCATCTTATGGTTGGAAATGGATTTGCCAATATATCGAGACTGGGACAAATAGAATATTCACAAAAGAAATTCACAATAATTTTGTTTTTGAGAATGAAAGTCTCGAATAATATGAAATCTCCTTCATCTATATTTCTGTAGATGGGGAAAAAAAATTCTCAACCTTCTCCATGCTACACATGGGCCAAATTACTTAAGTGGTCATAATATTGCTAAACCAAGTAAGGTGCTTCCCCTAGGTGGAGGTCACGAGGGTTTTTTTTGCGATTTGGTGCAAAATTGCACCAAATTTTATGGCATGGCACCACACCTATAGGAAAAAAATGGTACTAAAAAGGTGGAAAATCGTCAGAAAACTTCAAATAAAAAAAAGCTTGGATGAAATCGCTAGATTATAGATGAAAACTGAATTATGGATATGTGATATGTGCTAATATGATATTTTTTATCCAATATGTGGATGAATGTTGAAATTTGGAGTACCACTATAACATTCAACATTGCCACTTTGGCACTTCATTAAAAATTAAAAAAATAACCCTGATAGAGGTATAATTCCTTCCATGATACCTTGGGGAAGTATTAAGTTATAATGTTCCAAATTTGATTGGCTGCACTCATAATGTGATTCCCTAGGTTGTTAGACTTGAAAAATTCATTAGCTAGGAGACTCTTGATTTGAGGGGAGCAAAAGGGACCCCCCAACAAAGGTGAACAATGCTATGGTCAGAAATGGGTGATTTCCTTTAAAACTTCAATCAAACAAGGCATAACATTATTAACCAAGTGTGAAGGGTTCCCTTTTGCATTTGTAGAAAGTAGGAGCCTCCAAACGCTTGGTAGTTTCTTAAAGTGATTTACAGATTGACCTATAGGGAGGAAATGGGCTCTGAGGTGGATCCACTCTAACAAAGAAGCAACAAGTACTAATCACATTTTTCTTAATACAACTTAATTCACCCCAATTATATAGGGGGAATTAAAATAAAACAACCCACACTAAAAGAAACCTGTGTTTTTTCTGACGTCCAGTTTTTGGACGTCAGAAAAAACACGAGTTTCTTCTAGTGCCATTGTGGTCAGATGACCCATAGTGGACACCTAAGGAATGACCTCATCACGTGTTTTTTCTTTAGATTTTCAGATTTTGGCTTCAATGCATGTCTTACATGACACTAATGGAGTGATTAGTGACTTCTTTAGGAACTTCCAATTTTTCAATGAGAATTCATTGTAAGAATTGACTTTCTAGGCCTTTCCTCGTTAGAAAATATTATGATTGCTTTAGGTGAGCAAAATGACCATGATGGATTCAAATTTTGTTGGTTCTAAGGTAGTCTACAGACTCTTTTGGGCTATGATGCATTGAACACTTCACAAATTCATAGCAACTTCATACTTTGTTTAAAAAAACATAATTTCAATTGCTCTCATAATTTGTCACACTTGCACTATTGTGGGAAAAAAATTAAAAACTTTCAACAACCATAGGAGGTCAAACTCCTAATTCTGACTTCAACGGGTTGTTTTACTTTATACCTTATTTGTGGAAGGTACCCTATCGAGCGTTTCAATGTACGGGGAGTACCGGCATTTAGTTACAAGTTAGCTGGTTAAAATCAAGAATTGCCTAATTGATTTCAAAATCTTCGAAAAAAACCCGATCATTTCAGAGGAAAATAAAGAAATATTCTCTATTTTTAAAGGCCTCACCGAGAATGCTTTAAACTGTTGTTTGGTCAGAGAAAATGTAGGATTTTAGCCAGTTAACCTAAAAATCTCCCCGGACTGTGGATCGTTTAACTATGTTATGGGCCCTCAACGAAAAGGGTCAAACCCAAAGAATTTTTCATCTTATTTCCGGGGTGCAGAGTCAGCCCCCTGGCCGGGCATCCCAAGACGCGCCCCCGAGCCGCCGCGTCTGACCACTCGGGCAGGGGCAGTCGAACCAAAAAAAATACAGGGGACCCAGCCAGCTAGCGAAGCTCTTGCTCCGTCCTTCCCGACGCCTCATCAGGGCGAAGAATTCCTCCCCATTTGCAAGCACGACTTCTGAATCTCGCAGCGGAAGCACCTAATTGTGCTCGCCAATCGTCGTGCGGGAGATGTGGAGGTCGCATATTATCCATAGCACCGTTTTTTGGGAAACATTTCACGCTCTCGTGTTTCTAGTCGAACCCTCTGTGAAGCGCCACAATCTCGCAAGGACTACTGTAGGTGCAGCTTTTTGGGCCACCGTGTGGGACCACGGCTCCTTCGTCGTCATCGTCATCGTAGCATTCGAGCATTTCTGTCCACCTCGTACTTTCTGGTAATTTGGCTAAGTCCGCCATTCGGGTTTCAGTTGTTTTCCGCGTCTCTTCGGGGGCTTGTTCGTTGTCGAATGTGGAACGTCTCTTTTCAACCTTGGTCTCTTTTGTCTTTTGGTGCCCTAGGTTTTCCCTTTTCCCGTCTCTTTTTATACCCTCGTCCGGGCTCGGTCGCCTTCCCTGACTATTGATATGCTCGCCGGCTGGCCGTTGCTGACACAGTAGTGGTTGCTGGTTGGGATCGGGTGTTCCATTAGTAGACGTGGGGTGTCCTTCCCAGTACAAGTGAATTATTGCAACTTCGCAGGAGCGTGGTGCACTTCTTCATAGCCTGCGCGCTTCTTTCAGTTTCCTGTCTTAGGTTTGGATTGTGTGCATCTGCTCCATACACTTGGCTGTTTTGCTAAGTCATGACCACTCAAGGGAAGAAAAATCTTCGTTACTTATTCTCTTGTTTCCTTGCGTTTCTGTTTATTTAATGGTTTCCTTATCTCTGCTATTCGTTTGCGTGTGGGGCTGTGCGCGGTGGCGAACCAGGGCATGTATCCAATTTTGAAGATAATGTATCTTTGAAACGGTGCCAGGCGTCTTTCTTCCATATGCCTCCTCACGCCGTCGTCGCAGCGGATTGTGCGCGTTAGCTTCCTCCCGTTAAATTCAAATCGGAGTCGATCAGAGCTAATTTGAGAGTAACACTTTTATAGGAAAGCACGCAAGACTCACAGGGAGGCTAAATTTCCCTTTTCTATAGCGATGAGAGTTTTGTAACGAGGTGATTACCGAATGGCAGTAGGGTTAGCACTTGAATTGCGATTCTTCTGATTATGATGGATTCATTACGATCGGAGTTGAAGATGAAGCATTATTCATAACAATTTGGACTCCCAAAGATGAGCCCCCTTCCGGCGCTGTTCCAGCTGACCTCCATCGCCTTCACCCCGGAGTTGCAGCGGGCGAGGCAAGAGGCCGCGCTCAAGAGCCAGGAGACGAAAGCGAAGGAGGTCGCATGGACCAACTTCCCCAAGGACCTCTTGGTGGGGGCGTTGATGGGCGGGGTGGCGCACACCGTGGTGGCGCCCGTGGAGAGGGCCAAGCTCCTGTTGCAAACGCAGGACAGCAACATGGTGGTCATGGACGGGAAGCACCTGCGCTACAAAGGGCTTTTGGATTGCATCGTGAGGATCGCCAAGAACGAAGGCGTGCTGTCGCTGTGGAGGGGTAATATCAGCAGCGTCATGCGGTATTACCCGTCTCTCGCCATCAATTTCGCCTTCAAGGTTTGTGTGCTCTTCCCTAGGGTTAGCCATGTTAATGACCACGCACTCTCCTGACTATGCATTTTCACTTGCGTCATGGGCTTGGGTCGAAGATCATGTGATTTATGGTGGATTCTGTGATTAGCGTTCAAGTTTTCATTGAAAACAAGCGCCTCAGATTCATCTACTGCTCGTAGGTGCTTTCACTCTTGTTAAGAGACACAACTGGTCATACAATGAAGTTCCTTGTAATTCTACTATCAATGAAGATGTGATTAAAGTGCAAAGGGAGAGAGTTGACTTTTTTTCAGTATGACTGGAAATTCCATGCAACCATTCCGCGCGGAATGATTGCAAGGAAATTTCGCTAATGTTGTAAGAAATTTGCGTCTCTTCTTGTTCAGTTTATTCACATATTCATTGATTGTAGAATTTCAAGGAACTTGATTGTATGACCAATTGTGCCTCTTTAGGAGAGAAAAAACACGTATGGGCAGTAGATGAATCGGAAGCGCTGTGGAAATTTGAACGCTAATCACAGAATCCACCATAAATCACACGATGATCCTTGGACCATTCTTCTTGTGAAAGGTGTTATATATATATATGTATATATATATATATATATATATATATATATATATATATATATATATATATATATATATATATATAAATTTTGTGCACGACAACCCGTGATTCATTGAACGGCATTACTTTGGAAATCTCCATGGATTGTGACTGATGCATGTTTTTCTGTGTGATTAATTGCAGGATTTCTATCGAGCGTTGTTGACGTCGGGGGCCAGTCATGAGTCTAAGGGGGCCTTGAGCAACGCCCCGGCGAACTTCCTGGCCGGCGCCCTGGCGGGCTGCACGAGCCTTGTCTTCGTCTACCCGCTCGACATCGCGCACACTCGCATCGCCGCCGACATCGGCCGCGGCACGTCTCGCCAGTTCCAGGGCCTGACCGACTTCCTGCGCACCATTTACAGGAAAGATGGCGTTCGTGGCGTGTACCGCGGCTTCCCGGCGTCCGTGCAGGGCATGGTGGTGCACCGCAGCGTCTACTTCGGCGGCTTCGACACCGCCAAGGAGTATCTCTCCCAAGACGCGTACCTCTCCTTTTGGAAGCGCTGGCTCATCGCCCAAGGGGTGACGACTTCAGCCGGCCTGATCTCGTACCCGCTGGACACCGTGCGCAGGCGGATGATGATGCAGGCGGGCCTGGAGAAGCACATGTACAGCAGCACGTGGGACTGCTGGCGGAAATTGTACCGCCACGAAGGAGTGATGGCGTTCTACAAAGGCGCCGTCACCAACTTGGTGCGCGGCACGGGCGCGGCCTTGATCCTCGTGCTCTACGACGAGATCCGGAACTACATGCACTGGACATCCCCGGCCACGCTCGAGCACCGACGGGAGTAATGTTCACAATTGACCAGGCCAGGGCTTCGTTGTAAACATTGGGTCACCGATCAACATGGGTAGCCAGTCATTGCTGGGTATCTGATCTCCACATCAATTAAAGACGTTGTTTTCACATCAAGACAATTTGCCAGGTACCATCTCCGTGTTACTTTGTGTATGACTATCTTAAATCGGAGCTAGTGGACCGACATTTGGGTTTCTGCTTGAATTGAGCACACAACATGCCCTTTCGAAGGCACATTGACTTCAAGGGTACATAGAGAACTAGCTGTCCACGAGTAGAAGTTATGGTCCAAGCAGTTTGGATTCCTTTTTTAAGACCTTTAAGAGTAGTTAAGTGTTGATGGACAGATCCTTTTGGACGTTCAGAGCATATATTTACACTTTGTAGAGCTTTGATATACTATATTAGGCTTGTACCGGCAGCCAGGGCGCTATAATCTTTTTAACATTCACTTTTAGGATGTGAAATGTTGTTTGGAACAGTCGATCTGCTGCATTTCATGCATTGTGCCCAACTTTGAAACGTACCTCATGAGCTAAAATCACATCATTCGGCACTTAACTCATTTTAATTGTTGCAGCGTTGTGTTTCTCCATTCCGAATGTGCATCTTTGTGTACCTTCGATGATGGTCTTGTGACATGGGCTAGCATTTTTTGTTAAACGTTTCTTCGTGTGATTGATGGAGGGCACGCAAGTTAATTTGTGGATAGGCATTGATCGTTGAATTTTGCCAAGAAGTTGATTACGTTCTCTCCATTGTTGTTTCAGTAACACTTCTGATATGATTGGAAATTGCAGTGTTTCCAATTTGAGGTTTGATCAAATGAATTACATTCTGCCGGAGGGGTGTTTTTCGTCATGTAGAGTGGCTTGGAGATTATGCGACACCTTAAGTAGTGGAATCGATGAATGGCTAGTAGTGAAGGTTTTTGTGTATTCTGGTATAATTATGCCGCTCAACTGATTCCTGGTTGCTTTGCTATTGTCATCAGAATGGGGAGTCTATCAAATTCCAGCACTCTTGCTGTTATAGGATGTGTTTCTGTTGCTATGAAGCTATTACCTCGTATTAGGGTTTTTACTTGCTTGAAGTTGAAACCAGCGTCTCAACAGGCAGATTTGTGGAGTTCGGGTCTTTTGCAAGTGGCTGGTTTCCTTTTTCTTCCGATGTCTTGACCTCGAGTAACCTGTTTTTCCATGGCTTGGGTGCAGAAGCGTGCGCCTTTGTGTTACTAAACAGTGCATGCAAGAATATGGATTGATGGTCGGCTCATATATGTTGAGGTAGACTCCTAATTGCAAGGGTGGTCAGTTATTTGAGTTATCACTTATTGTACTTTGAGTTCACCCTTTTCAATCTGTTTTTTCCCTAAAAAATTTTGGACCCACTGTTTTTGAATATTTCCTCTTTGGTGGAGTATGACTGGATTTAAGTTTCTTCCTCTTGTTGCAATTTTATGTATAACACAATTAATCTATGTCACATATATACCCTGTGTTGTGGAGTGGTGTTTTCTACTGTCAACCTGCGGGCAATCACTGAGCATTTATGACACTGCTTTGTGCAGGAAATGAGGTATAGATGAAATCTTGAGCTGAACCAATTATCCCACAATTGGAAGGAAGCACGGGATTCGATGTGTTCCCTTGCATTGAACCAACTTTTGCATGATCGGTATTGCCGGATGCCATTCCTTTGCTATTGAGATGCTTAAGGTAGAAGACCCATTCTTGTGGCTTTCAGCTGCTGAGTGTAATAAAAAGGAGCGACTACTTTTTGTGGAGCTTGCGCATTTTCAAGTGTACTCCACTGCACTGAAAAAGTGTATTTTTTGGATATTGTGCGAGTACGGTGTGGGTAAGCTTTGACACTTCAGTTGATGAATTTTGTCATATTCGTTAGAATGCTAATGTATCTGACATTTTTCAGTAGCCTGCTTATGGTGATAAGGAACACAACACACAACATGGTCATTCAGATTTCAAATATACCCATGACAATGTTGACCACATGTACTTGTGCTTTCTGCTTTCTGAGACATGTTCTATAATTCTGGATTCTACACATGGTCCATATTGTGGATATCATGTAATATGTTTTGGCAAATATTGTACAGTGACGAACAAAACTGAGTGCTCAATTGAAAAATCCAACTTCGGCAAGCAATCTGTGGTGATTTAAATCACAAACCATCAAAGTGATTGATCAAAGTGTGCATACATGTAGTCTTGTCCATGTGTGAAAGCAAAATCTCCTTAGAAACGTTGTAGTGACTGGGTTTTTTGTACTTGGTTTTGTTTGTAGCCATCCCTCCAACTTCACAATTCATTTGCTCATTGTTTTGTGTACATTATTGTGAGATCTTTGGTGCATTACATTGGTATAGAACTGAAGGTATGATGGATTATGGGTACAAATTTATTTTAGAAAATTTCTTGTGGTCTACAATCTAGCATTACAATATGATTTTAAGCTTGTTGAAATTTCAATAGGATAATGATTGAGAACATACAAGCTAGGTGGTGCATAGATGGCTTACATCACAACCATTTTAGCTTCTCCAATGGCATGCTCCATCACCAAATTTGAATACTATGAAGTATTTCTAAGTTCTCTTGAAACAATGTTTGAAGGAATTTTCTACACTTCCAAGAAGAATTGAAGAATTGCGAGAGCGGGTATAATGTCTCTTCTAGTTTTGGTGAGGAGGATTGCATGGCATAGAATGAAAGCATGCCACAAAAAATTGTTGTTGTATTGGTTGCTAGAGGCTAATAGATAGATTATTGAAGTTCAAAGAAGTAGGATGAACAATATTGATTACTTGTATATATTGTAAAGATAGGACAAGATGAATACCTCTTTGTTGAACATTTATTTTTTTATGAAAATAAGATTTGGCAGATGCTAAAAAAATATTTTTTCAATATTCTTTTTTTCACCATACGATATTTAAAAAATAATAATAATAATTTTTCTAAAATTTTGGCATCTATTTATAGAATTATTTTCTACTGACCTTGCCCTACTACTACGGTAGTTGTTGATAGTAAATTGTAAAAGATTATCTAGTTTTCAATCTAATGTATAGCTATATACACACATATACATGATTTTATTAGCTTTTGAATGTAATTTTTAGCTTTTAATTGAACAAGAGTATTTGCATTGCTTGTGATTGCCAAAGTTGACATCTTGAGCTCAATACACTAAATAGTGAAATTAGGTTGCCCAACACTAATTTCTCGACATTTACACTATTTGAATATTTATTGTTACTATACAAGAATGTACTACTTTTGAATTAGATTATTTTTGTAATTTTGACTCATGAACCTCCACGTGTGCAAATAGAAATATTTGTAGAAATATGTGTTGACTTTGATGGCTTGTACAATAACTTTCGTAGGGTAAAGCAACCTGTGAAGGCAATCTAATTTCATTATTCAATGTGCTTAGTCTCATTCCAAATTGCATGCGCTTATTCAAAATTTAAGTTCAACATTCAAGATTATTTTTCATAATTGTAACAAATTAAATGTATCCAAAATCCATACTTCATACCGATATCTTGTACTCCCTCCATCCCATAATGATCATCTTGTTGACCTTAATTTTTTGTCCCAAAATGATTTTCTTGTTGCACTTTGTGACATTGGAATAGGTCAAATTTGGCTTTCGAGTGCTTTCGGGAACTAACAAAACAACTCTGAGTAGTACAATCATCAATTGAAAGACAAATAAAATGATTGGAGGAATCAATCAACATTATTCTTTCTTATTTTTTGCATCTTTTAGAGTAGTTTATAATTGAAGGAGATGAAGTTTTTAACAAGCAAAATCAAGGTCCTAACATAGTCTTGGACATATATTACACTTAAAAAGAGCTCTTAAACTCAAAAAAATTTAGGCACTACGAGTGCACTGAATTCTACTTACAGTGTAAAACAAATCTTTAAAATGTTATTTTTAGCCTTAAGCCAATACATTTTGTCCAACAAGATCATTTTGGGAAGGAGTAAATTAAATCTATAGTCAACATATTAACAATTAAGATTTTCTTAATTATTTTTATTATCTGTAAGGTAAAATAAACTACTAGTTATTAACTTTCATAATAGGGCTACCAATATGATTATGGTAACTTTGTTACGGATTATAGAAGTGGACTTTTACTGCAACCTTCTTCAAAGAGTCCCTATAGGAAGTTCTAAAATGAACAATAATTGTTTCTAAAATGGACTATCAATTATTTGAGCACAATAAGATTTGTCAAATATTACTTCATACTTCACCAATAGATGGAATAAGAGCCAAGGAGAATCCTTTTCAAAACTAAAGTGTGTCCACTTAATTTATCTAAATGAGAATTGGTTGCCCAATTGCCTTCTTACAAATGTTAGAAGAATTCACAGTTCATTTAAGTTTAATAATGATTGCATTTAGAAACCTAAAGTATTACTTTTTGATTATCACAGTGCTTGCTTTTTTATCAAGGCCTATGTTTTTTCAGACTGCACATGTATGGGTTTTGCAAGGCCTATGATCAAGAATAGGCACCTACCACAGAATACTTGCAAATTCATAAGTAATTCATATATGCTCCAAAAAATATTAAAGCACTTGTGTTACATTTCACATCAATTTTTCTTCAAGCGAAAAATAAGGGAAAATATTTTCAGGCATCTGAAACCCATCAGAAAGGCCGATCAGCCCTTAAAGGGTCGCTATTGAGCACACTACCTTATCTCATCAAGGATCAAGGTTCCAGATTACTATGTATTAGATTCTACATGCAAACTTCACAATACCTTCCAAAACCTCATTTTTTATTCAATCATATGCTCAAGAAAACCCTGGCAGAGCTACGAAATGCATGACATTAGCTTCTACGAGCAATGGTATCTTTCAGCTTCCAAGATCATCTGCACTCAACACGCAAATCAGCACAACGTGCAAAATGATATAATCATTGATTTTCTTAGAATTTAGTCCTACACCAATCCACATCATAAGTTCAAATCAAGATTATAGACACATTAGGTTTTGCAATTGCTACTACAAAATGTTAGTCAGTTTCACGACCATCTCTTAGTGAACACTAAACCCTCTGCCTCCTCTCATTAGCTCGAGGAAGAATATCGACTTCGAAGTGGATCGTACGTAATGCAAACAACGCTTCTGAGGAGATGGCTTATCAAGGTCCCAATGCAAAGAACTCCAGACCACAATGGAAAATGCCACTTACTAACATGCATTACCTGTAGACAAAGATCCAGATTTAAATTTGCGGGAACGAAACTCTGAAGAGTTAATTCCTCTGCAACGAAACGCAGACTACATGTTAAGTATTTACATCGAAATGTAAATAGTGTACTCGATACACCTGAGGAACATTTAAACGATGCAGCACAAGGGGGTAACAGGAGCATAATCAGGTACAGCTAGCGGTCGATATAAGAACAATAGGAAGGAGGATTTACATACATGCGCACATTCGTATTCTGATGCAATTGGTTGACTTGGAAAAACACAAAAATGAAAAAGTTAATGACAGTGAAATTCGGGATTAGACTAAAAATATTGCGATGCAAAGATCAAACTAATTATCAGCAATCGTGAATTCATCCCTAGTAACAACGTTTAAATGAAGTCACAAAAACAGTCACGGTGTAGTTGTAGTTCATTTCAAAGTAGAAGACAGAATAAACTCAAAATTTGTCAATTTCCGTTATATTGTATTGACCTCAGAAGGTACAATCAACACAAAACCTGACAATTCTCCATGTAAGGCATCTAAGCAGCATCAACAGTAATACGACCAGCAACCTGGTCCAAATCACGTTGCCCGTTCGACGTGATACGTCGTCCTCTGCCACAAAAAAAAAGGAATACCATCAAAGAAAGAATCTCTAATTCTTAGACTGAACCATGCATTGCATAATATCTAGTAGAGAAGTCATCCTAACAACTAACTAGTAAACCCGTTCAAGAAAAACTAACCACGTAACTCCAATTTACAACTGGTAAAGTTTATGCTGGAGACGGCTATAAATAACGTTATAAAATGCCAGGTTTCGGAGAATTTCAGAAAAACTAGGTTGGGGGGCAGGGGTTTCCAACTAGTCACGATGAGTACAAAGCTGAATATACCAAAATATAGAAAATAGATTTTCTTCTCTTTCAACTGGTGACCAGTCCGTTGTGATACTCGGTTCAAAAGCAACAAAAAGCAGGCCCCGTTCAATTTCAAGTATAAAAAAATTGCGTCAAACTCACCCCTTGGGATCCTTCTCGACAATGTCAAGAAGCTCGAGCTGCTTCAGGCATTGTCTGGCGATGGAGCCACTAGCCTTGGCAAAGTGCGACGGCCTCGATCCATTGCTCTTGCGACCACCGTAAATCTTGCGGAACGCGCCCACTCCAATACCTCCCCTGAGGTAAATCTTCCTCGCCATGGAAGCTTTACAAGACAAAAAATAATTCAGCATTATTATCATGTACATGTCACATATTGCATGTTGCCAGTACTCTGAAAACCTGAATTCCATCACTAAAATCCGATTCACGTCACTCAAAACCCTATTTTCGGAGCGAGGTCACCAACTCCATGATAACCTAAACCCTAAATGCTAACAATACAGCCTCGGTCAACGCAGCTTACCAGTTCTGATGTAGAACCAATCGGCGTCATAGGGAGCAAGCTCCTTAAAAGTTGCGGTCTTCACAAGATCAGCCCATACTGGGACTTCGAGCTGCACAAACGAAACAAAATCAGGGGAAAAGTAATAACGAGCCCTAGCACCTTACAAATTAGGTCAACAAAAAAAAGCCTCCAACAAAAAGAGGATAGAAAAACACTCGCACACTTTCAACCCCTCTCAAGTATACGAAATCCTCTTAAGCAAATCCTCCTAAACAAGACATTTCACAAAATTTTAACAGTCCCGAAACTCAAAGAGAAAAATGCTTACCTTGCCGGACCGTTTGAGATGGGCAGCATAACTGCGCACGAACTCGTGGGAGGAGACATCCTTCACCGTCTTCGCCATGGTGGTGGAAGATGAGAGCAAACGTCCGGCGACAGAAGGCGGAAAAAGAGGTGCGCAAGGGCGCCTTCTTTCGACTATACTCTCCCTTTCGCCCGTCACCCACAAACCCTAATCTAAGAACCGGTCTGTCGGGCTCTCCACCTCCGGGTATTTACGGAGTCGAATTTACTGGTGACACACTACTATAGTGTGCCCTGTGCCGTTGCCAAAGTAATTGCCAGAGTAAAAGTAATTTTCTAATTTGAAATTCATATAAAAAATTTGAAATTTAATAATTTTCACATCTTAGGTTGGAACACCACAAAACAAAGCCTGTGCACCCCTCCTTGCAAAGAGCTTTCTGACAATACCAAAAACGCGACCAAGGGATGCGTGGTCTAGGAAATCTCAATATAACAAACAATAGCCTAATTTAATGGATAAAAAGACTATTGCGTCATGTGCCATTGACACAATCAAAAGAAAGATAAAAGTAATTTTTTCATTTTTTTTAAACACAAAATAACTCAAAAATCCATAACTTTCACACTCTAAGTTCAAATGCCATAAAACAAAGCTTGGGCATCCTCCTTGATGAGGGCTTTCCGATGATACCAAACACGTGACTGAGGGACGCTCGGTCCAAGAGATCTCATCATAACAAATAAATAAACAAACAACCTAACTTAACCCCTAAAAGACTGTGTCTATGTTTTCACCAAAAGAACTCCAAAACTGCCATTTCTAGTACAAGCACCAAATTTTAGGAATTTTTTTGGGGGATACGTGTAACTGTAGGATCTTATAGTCCACTAGTTTGAGAAGATGTGGAAAACATTTCAGAAATTTTCACCATGTAGATTGCAAGATATTAGCATTTGAAGTGACAAAATCCCTTTTGGGGCCTTGCAAAAAATTGAGCAACTACACTTCACAAGATCACATTTGTATGAAAAATTGTCCAAAATGGTGGTGCTTCTTTGGATTCATTCTTCTAGTGAAGCTGATTATATGTTTGAAAAGTTTCAAATCATTTGGAATTGTACAACTGTCCACAAACTAAAATTCCTCAACACTTTTGACTCGTTGATCAAAATGGAATGACTCAAAGCTTTTCACATATGTATAACTCTAGAAAACCAATTTCAAATTTTTGTTTTTGAAAAAAATATTTTTTTCAAATTTGTCTAGACTACCCATTTACGGGAAAACAAACAAACATATTAGGCCATAAATTTTGACTCATACTTCCAAATGTCATGAAGTTTAGTGCATATGAAAGATATTTATGGTCCCCACCTTTTATTAAAATTTTAGCCTAAAATATGCAAATTCCTAGTCACGGGTATCTGCTTATAATTTCTATGTTGCCAAAAAACACATGCTAGTCCTTTAGGGGTTAATGGATGGATTATTGTGCCTTGTGCTGTTGCCACAACCAAAATAAAAGTAAAAGAATTTTTTTTAATTTTTTAATTTCATTAAAACTTTGAAATTCAATAACTTTCCCATTATATGTGTAAACACCACGAAACAAAACCCGTGCACTCCTCTTTACCAAGGGCTTTCCAACAATACCAAGCACGTATCCAAGAGACGTAGGATCGAGTAGATCCCACTACATCAAACAAACAAATAAAACAAAACAAACAAATAAAAATAAACAAAACAAGCAAATAAACAATCTATCTTAATGGATGGATGATTTGGTAGTTGTTGTATATTGTCACTCATATTTGTGTTATGTAGAGGATGAGAACAAAGAATGAATTCACTTGCAATAATTATTTTGTAGTAATTTTCCAATTAGAACAATGGAATGAGGTGTTGTATATATCATTGATTTGTTTTGAACTAAAAATTGACAAACTAGCTAGCAAAATCTTAGATGTTTTTTTGTTTCTTGTAGGGCAGGGCGGGCAATGCATGTGGCCATCAACGACAAGGATGAAATTAGTACGTAGTGGCAACTTTCCCAAATTGACAACAGAGGGTGAAGCTTAGGATTGTTAGGAGGGCAAGAGAATACACTTCTACAAAGAAAACTTTTTCACACCTATTATTCACTTTCGAAGGAGAATAGGGGTAGTCACACCTTCTTCACTGCACACCTATTCTTTAGAAAATGAGAACATGGTGGCTCCCCATTGGCTCTCTGCAGCAAAATATTTTTCTCTTGCAAAATATTTTTTTCATCCGTTATTCTAGACGTGAATAATAGGTATAAAGAAGATTTCTTCATAAAAGTATATTCTCTTACCCTCCTTGCACTCCTACATTTCATCTCATTGATGATGATTTGGGGAAGTTACTGTTGTTGATTTTAGTCTTGTCATCTATGGCTAAAGGCTTTGCCTGCCCCTACACTAGGACCAATGAGCAACACCTACAATTTTGCTAGCTGGCTTGTCTATTTTAGTTCAAAATAAATCATTAATGTGTGCAACAACTCATTTCATTGTTTAGATTGGAATAATACTATATAAAAGTTATTGCATGTGAATCCAATCTTTGTTCTCATCCTCCACACAACACAAAAAGGTTGTCACACTTTCTTCATCCAAAACTACTCTCCACTGACTCATGTTTTCTCTCACCAACTTTTCATTCTTCATAGAAGTTTGTTTTGTGACTATCCCTATTGGCGCATGAAGTTCCGGTAGCCATGAAGCATAAACCCTTGTAACAACTATTGATCAATGTTTTGTCTAGAAACCCATGGGACAAGGTAGAAATGAATTATGTGGGATCTACCCATTGTTTGAGCAAGTTGCATCATGGTGCTCTGACTACTGGGGAGGTTAGAGTTTTGACTATTTGCAAGAATTTAGAGAGAGTAAAGAGCATTAATGATGTGTTGCATTGGTCTTTTGCCTCTACAAGGTGTATGTAGTATCTTTTGCAATATGTACAAAGATTAATAGTAGGACAAAGACCTTTAGAAGAAGCAATTGGAGAAGTAGATGTTGGATGATTTGAAAGAAATTCAGTTCAGTAGTTGATCGGAATAGAAGGACTTGGAAATGATTTGAAGGAGGTTGCAACTGCGCTCTTGGAGAAGGTGATGGGATTGCTTTAAGCAAAAATGAAAGTGGAGAATGGATTGCGAGTGGAGGAGGTGTGGAACTGGGTTATGATACAGCTAATATAGGAGCTGTATAATGTGAAAGAAATTAAAAGGTCAAAATCAGAGATTTGAAGAGACGGCAACAATACGGAATTTCCAAAAGGAGTTACATCATGAATGTTGTGGCAAAGCATGTGTTCATTTTAGGATTCATATTTCATTTGTACTTCTTGAAGTAGGATTTTGATTGCACAATCTACCAACTGTGATTAGGCCAAAAGCATGAAACTAAAAACTTTGAATGTTGAGATATAAAACCATGGATGAAGACAATATTACAAAAGTTGTAAAAGGAGTTGCAGCATAAATGTTGTGAATTTAGAGCAAGCATATGTTCATTTTAGGATTTTAGCTTTACCTCTCACTTTTTTTAAGTGGGATATTCATTAAATGATCTACAAATTGTGATTAGGCCAAAAATGTGAAATAAAAAGATTTGAAAACTTAGACATGAAACTATAGATAAGAATAGCATCACAAAAGCTTTGAAGGAATTGCAACGTCAATGTTGTGGAAGTATATGTGTTCATTTTAGGGGTTTTGCTTCATCGCCGCTACAAGAGAAAGGGGTGTTTTAAGTATAGTCCTAGAGATAAGATTTTAAGTAATGACTTTTATAGGAGATTTTTAGTAAGAATTTATTCAAAACACGTGTCTTTTTAGTAAAACTTTACTAAAAAGACACGTGTTTTGAATAAATTCTTACTAAAAATCTCCTATAAAAGTCATTACTTAAAATCTTATCTCTAGGACTATACTTAAAACACCCCTTTCTCTTGTAGTGCGCCCACCATCTTCAAGCAAGTTAATTGTGGAATGATTGATTTTGATTAGGCAAACGGAGTGAAGCAGAAGGAATTGAAAGTTGAGACATGAAAATGTAGACAAGAACAACATCATGGAAGCTACTAAAGTAGATACAACATGAATGTTATAGATCTAAAACAAACATGGGTTCATTCTAGGGGTTTTAAATGCTTTACCTTCCACCATCTTAGAGGAAGGTATATATTAATGGAATGATCTACTGATTTTGATTAGGCAAAAAAAATGAAGCAAAAGCATCAAAAACATGGATGTCCAATGCTTGTGGACAAAATCCTTCATTTACTTGATTGTTCCCTTGGTGTAGAGAAAAATTACCATATCATCATTGGTTTCATTGGTTCGATGCATAGCTTCACTCTAGGACCGGATGTGTAAGGGAATTATATTTGTGAAAGCTCATTTGTAGTTGCATTATTGTCCCATAGAAGTTCCTTCACAATTCCTTTCTTCTTAAACAAACCCATTTTGTCCGACGGACAAAATTTGGAATCACATCACAACTTGATCCCAAATTTATCCACTACAATTATGGCTTCATCTTGAGTTTTAGCGGGAGTGGTTGATGACATGGCATTTTCATCAAGCGATTGTCCGTCAAGTGTAAAAGCCCCACTAGACAAAACCTAGCCTTTGACCAATTAAATTGTAGAGATTTTTGTCCACAATTTGTGGACGTCCATGTATGAACAAGTCTCTAAGGCCCAATTTAGATTAGGATGTCCGGTGCAATCGGATGAAATCCTTTGTCCACCACTTCATCCGCCTTGGTGTGGAGGAAAATTGCCATATCATCAAGCATTTTGTTCATCCAGTCAATGGTTTCACAGTTGGAACAAGACATCCAGTGACATTGTACTTTACCATGTTCATGTCAAAGTTTTATAACTATTACATATCAAGTAAAAATAGAATTGCGGCAATACACTAATTTTTATACATAAGCATTAATTTAGATTATATACATCATTTAACCTCATTCTTTGAAATTAGATTTAAGAAGTCACTTTAAAAATATTCTAAAAATGTTCTACAAATAATATAACAACACTTTAAATCTATTCAAATAATATTCTATTAATATTCTTAAAATTTTCTAAAAATAGTCAATTAAATTTAAAAAAGTCAATTCAAATTCCAATATTGAATTTCTTCATTAGTAGTTTCTAGCTCTTGCTCCACACTTCAAACACTTCATATCAAAGGTTGAATTCAATAGCTGCTCCATGCAAGCTCAAAAGATGCAAAATCATTCCCACTACATTTTTGTAAAGGAAATAAAACAATTTTCAATAATTGAATTTGACTAGTTAGAAAAATAGCAAGTGGTTGTGAAGCAAAATAGAAAAAGAATCTAGAGAAATTTCTTTACATATGTATATTTGTTAAATTTCAAGAACCTAAAGTAGCTTTAAGAATTAAAATGGGCATGTCTTTAGTTCTTGCATGCAGTGACGCATTATGTGACGCATACATTAATACATAAAAATTAAGTTAGAATATTGGCATTTCATATTTAAACTTTCCTTTAGGTCAGTGGTAGAAGATTTACTATACTTGCAGTACTTCTTTTTCAATACAATGTCTATGACTAATTTCTAGAAGTTAAAAAGTGCATTGCAAGAAAAAAGTTCATGGATTTTAGTAACACCAATGTGAATTCAAATTGTATTTTAAAAACATATGAAGTAACGTTTGTTTACAAAGTCCATGTGAAGTGATAGGAATTGTATGTCCACTAATAATTACCACATATCCATTGTATTTTGTATATTAAGTGCATATGAAATGTAGTTCTTTTATTTAATACATATAAAGTGAAGTTCAACTATACTAACTATATTATGTTTTGTAAAAAAGACATTTATTTCTAGTACTAGCTTAAGTGAACTGTAGTTGTTTTATTGTAACTTTATGTTCAGTACAAGTTTGGATATGGTAGAGATTATAGATCCAAAAATATTATTATTTTCCATAGGTTTGATACTTTCACAAAGTGTATGATGTAGGTGTATTGTTGTTTGTCTACCATGGATCCATCTCATAGAAAGCTTGTTGCAGTCCTAATTTTACAATTTGCATCCTTCATTGCTTTGTTCTTTACATCCTCTATCGATGTAGAGGTTAGTACAAGTTTAAAACAAAATGCTATGCTTTTTATACAACAAGTTTTCTTTGAAAATGAAAAAAAATGGGTGAAAACAAGGAAGGATCTAATTGTACAGTAGGGTCCTAGGATAAGCTTCTGAAGTCCGGTAACCCATCTCTAACTTTTTTACTACCTCCACAATTGTTCAATCGTTTGATTCTTGGAGATCTATAGTGAGTAATGCTACTATTGCTAGCAATCCTCAGAGATATTTTTGATGGATTGAGACTATTATTTCTTTCTTAGCTGTAATTCAAATTTTAGTGTTACTACAAGAAAAAAGGCAAAATTCTATCCTCTTTCAGATTTTAAACTTCTTGCCCTTCTTCCTCTTGTAGTGTAGACTTTTGATTTCTTCCACCAAAGCACCAACCCCACACATTGACCAAGATGCTCTCCTACTAATTCTCCCAACCAAATTCTTCTATCTACAACACGCAACACCTTTATAGCAACTTCATGCTAAGTTCAAAACTTAATCTAGTGAAGTTACATTCCAACTAACTACTTTCATCAATGATTCATACTCCAACAAAAAGTTCATCTTTTGAGAGAAGCTTGATGGTGTCTAAGGTAAAACAGCCCATTACGGACCTTTTACCCATTACGGATTCCTAGGAATGATCCCATTATGGTTTTCTTTTAATGAATCATGGTTCTCTTCCAGTGAATTAAATCTGCGCCACAATCAATGGGTTAGGTAACTGGAATGGAGTAATTAGTAACCACAATAGGAACTTCCAGCTTTTTAGTGTTAATTCATTGTAGGATGTGATTTTTTCAGGCCTTCTATTTAAAGAAATATTGTGACCGCAATAGGTGAGTTAGATGAGTGTTATGGATATAATTTTTGTTGGTTTTGGGTTAGTCTACAGGCTCTTTTAGCCATGATGGGCAGAACACTTCAAAATTTTATAACAAATTCACACTTTATCAAAAAAATATAATTTCAACTGCTCTCACCATCTTTATCACTTGTGTTTGTGTGAGAAAAAAAAAAAAAAAATTCAGTAATGACATGAGGGCAAACCCCCCATTTGGTCCGTAATGGGCTGTTTTACCTTACTTTACTCTCCATCCTAATCTTATGCCTTTCAAAAACATCTTCAAATAGTCATGTGCAACAAGCTTAGACAATTCCTTGTCCAAAACTTGCTCTAGTAGGCCTTTCTTTGTTGCAATTGCTGGCAGTGCTACAAGCCTCCCAAAACTAATGGCATCTATAGTTGTCATTTGTTTTTGGTGTTATCCCAATCAAATGTGAATATCACTATTAGACCAACAAATAAAGACATTTCTTCAATTATAATAAAAAATAAATATTACAAAACACTCATTCCCTTGAATTTCTACTAATTTTTTTTATAAATATATTGCTTATTATTTGCAAAAATACCTTTTTAACACATTAATCAATTCAAAATTATCTTTTAAGAGTAGTATCACTATGAGAAAACCATATTCTAGGTGATGTTTAATATAACAATCAATGTCTAAATTGATGGATTTTAGGTGACGCCGATTCTAACAACTCTTGTTTTTATATCAACAATGACATCCAACATAACATTAAGGTGCATAGGAAGCCCGATAGGAAGATAAAAGATGTATATATTAATTATATATTAGTACAAGGTGTACAACCTTCTGATAGTAAGGAGATGACAACTCTTGAATTATTGTAACATTGTGTGACTACAAGTTAGTGTGTGACTCTAGAACTAACATACATACGTAATTGCTGAGTCTATAGTGTGACTATACTAACATGCCCTCTTCAGCTGCATATTATAGCTAAATTGAATCATGAACTTTAAATTTGAAGTTTTGAGATACTACATAGTCCATGTAGTAATGATTTGAATTGAACAAAGTAAATCAAAGCTTCAAGATTCAAAAAAAAAATACTTCAAGTTATGCCCCCTTGCTACAAATCAAATGAAGTTGTAGTGTTGAGATTTTGGAAGCAAGCATAATGTTTCACCTTAGAGAGTGATTTTGTCAAAATATTAGCTCACATAATAGATGTTGGCTGTAGGAGAGAACTTGAGTTTGATTATCTTGGATTTTACTTTTTCACGTAAAAATGAAAATGGAGATGTAAACATGAAATCTTAAAATTTGCTTGGAAATTGTGATTTTGGTGTGAAATAGATTGCATTTGAATTTTATTTTCAAAAATCCGTGTGATATAAAAGCACATGTAAATTATTGGATCTCAAAAGGTGACAATTGATGGTTTTAAGTACTTGTGAGCGCTTATTTATCCACCCTTGGTAAATATGCGAGCACAACCTAGTTCTTAATTCTACAGTTAACTTTGTTCTAAAAGGTGCCTAACGCCGGTCCATTGTGCCTTCTAAGCAATGAATTTTTTTCCAACTCTTTATTATACATAACTTAAAATTAATCAATGAAACCTAGCCAAATTGAAAGAAAATGCTTCAATTAACTTTAGTTACTATGCCACTGTGATTTTTAGTAAAAAAAAAAGACAATCTAAATTTAGACACATAAGGTGAAAGAACAATTATTGCCATTTAAAAAATGTAAAATTCAACTTTGTACAACTTTTTTCCCAAAGTTACGGACGGATGAAGTTTAGTCTTCAACATGCTATTTAAACTTCATCCACTATTTTAAACTTGTTTCTTATTTTGATTTTCTTTGAAATTTAACCTTTGGTCCTAAGTCTAAGACTTCTAACTAGTTTCCAAGTCGAGACTTGGATAGATGATTTTGACTTTGTTTCATCTGATTTCCATCCTAAACTTCATCCATTGATATTTTCTTTAATTTAACTCCAAATTCGTTGTGTGATACTTTTTTGGAAACCTCTAGACCTATTCTACAAATTTTTAAGCCTAAACTTTGGAAAAGATTTGATCTAGATACTTTGACTTAAACTATTAGTTTGGTCACTTGTTATAAATGCAAGTTTTTGAGAATCAAAAGAAATAGTGTAAGTTAGGGTCTGACCTCAGTCTGAGCTTTGGCCACTAAATTATTGAACACTCTTCCAAACTCCCTATCATTAGCCGTATTCCAAAGTTGTTTGATAATTTTTCCCAGAGCTTAAAGAAGAGCCAGAAATATAATTTTGGGAATCAAAATACTTCATCTTTTCCTTTTTTCTTCTCTTTCTTTTTCTTCTACACTATTTCACTTCAATTATTATATCCTAAGGTTGACCCTTGATAGAATAGAATTTCCAATGCTTTGGACTTCAAAATTATAATTGACCCTTGGAATCAAGATTGTCCGGACGTCCACAGATGCGAGGTCCCCAAACGTCCCGTGACAAACGGACCTCAATGTCCGCTTGCCTGCCCATCGCCAGGCCGTATACCCGTCCACCCGTTTGCCAGGCCATACATCGGATGTTGAGGTCTGCTGCGTTTGGACGTCCGATTTTTGGACGCGATTTTGAGCTGAATGTTGAAATTTGTCAACTCTGCTTAGAATTTTCGTATCCCTATCCAAGTCGATTATTAATCTATTCCTATTCTAATGGTTTACATCTCTCTTCTAAAATTTTTGCCTACCTTATCAACTTCTCAATTGTCCCTTAAGCTACCAAATTGTCACATCATTCTTCCATTTGCAATTTGAATGTGAGAAGTCCTATCTATGATTGTCTAAGTGCCTCTTCTCCTCTTCAAACTTCTTTTTCTTTTTTATATCTAAGTCTGTTTGCAATTTGAAGAGTTTCCTATGTGAATTATCTACTAATTTTCTCTTCCTTCACCTCATTCTATACTACTTCTACTCTTTTATTCCCTTGTTTAGTTATGTTTTAGATTAATTTCTTCTCAAACAACAAATATTAGAATCCAAAATCCAAAGCAGCCTAGTACTATATAACCTAATAGTTAGAAAACCACCCTTGGACAGACCTCTGGAGCCTCAAAGACTCTACCAAAGTCCAAAAAGATAGGTAAGATGGTCCACCAGTCCAGTTTCACATTGTAAATACGTACATGGTATAAAATCATATATTAATATGATATTTTGATAGGTTATATTATAATAATCTAAAAATAAAGATGACATTGTTTTAGTAGCTTCAAGGTGATCCCTTCTCATTATGGCGCATTCCATCTATGTAAGAAGAAGCATCCGCCTGAGAGCTTCATCAATTTGATGTAGTTTCTTTATTTCTCACTTTAGATTTTAGTATGTTGAGTTGGAGGGTTTTTCTGAGTTTCAAGATCATGAGCTTCAACCGGGATCAAAATTTAATTTTTCTTTATCACAATGTTGGATCAACCTTTTATGCCATTGAATCTTGCACCACCACATGAGTGTCCTCAAGATGAAGCTGGGCCTTCTTGACCGCCAAAGCAACCTCGTGTGGAACAACGATGGTACGTGACGCTCGAGCATTGGTGATCTTGTTGTAAGTCAAATGTGTTGAATCAACAACCGAGAAGTGACATTTGAAAGGTGTTTTGAAGGTCTAAACAACAATCAATACTATTGTATGGTTAGGCCCATAAAGGCTAGTCGTAGCCACCAACGTTGATTGTAGGGGCCGGTCAATTCTTTAACTAAGACGGATCATGTAAAGTACGTTGCAACCACCGTTAGATGCATTCTCAAATTTTTACAGATAGAGTGATACGTGTCTTGGACTTTGATTTTCTTACCTCTAATATACATTTAATAGACATGTTAAGTCAATCATGTATTTTATTTTGTATGTTCAAAGTCACGGAAAGAAAATAATGAAATAATTGTCTTCTAGTAACTTCGGGATGATTTACCTTCTTAATGAGGAGATGAATGTAATTGTGTGGTCAAATTCAATGACAAATGGGTGGTAGTATAGCCTTGTAGTCACGGTATGGACTGAAGTCCACTTGACTTGTGGGATTGAGATGGAAGACAAGGTAGAGGATAAGAAGAACACTATTCATCTTCTTCTTCTTTGTTGGTTTAGAAGGAACAAATGTTTGAGGAGCCATAATGTGTTGAATTTTGCAAATTTTGGAATGAAAATTAGAGGAATTGTATATTATATTGTTGTCTTCCAAAAATTTATATCTTGCTTGAAATAAAGTTGTGGGTTGAGATTTGTATTAGTTTGAGTGGTGAAAGGTCTATTGCTTCCTATGTGAAGGGGCAAAGACTTTGATCAATCATAAAAGACGTATTGGTCTTTAGTTTGCAATGAAACTTACACAGAATGTGAAAATTTTTGTTAGCTTTCCAAATAATTATCATTTGTTCTATTTGGAAAATTAATGAATGAGTTGTGAATGTAGAAGTAAAGAAGGATCTGTTGCCCTCAATTTTAGAAGCCGAAACTTTAAGTGACCATAAAAGATGGAAGAAGTATTAGTTTAGTTTGAATTTTACAGGAGCAATAGAAAATTGTGTAAGCTTTCCAAATAGCTATTACACGTTTCATTTGAATTCTTAGGTCATCAGTGGCACCACACTAAAGTTTAGCCAAGGAGTTGAAGTTGAAGTTGAAATTGAAGGACACTGAAGACTTGTGTATTGTGGCTTGTGGCTTTCATTTCTTTGTAAACTTTATTGTTGTAAGTGGCGTGGGTTAAACCATTGCTTAAGCCTCATTTTTTGGCATGGTGATGAAGTGGAGTTAATGGCCTACATGGTCAAAACTTGCATTGTTTCACGGTGAGGTTGGATTGTCCATGTTGATTACCGTGAGTTTGAAATTTAGAAGCCAATCTTTTAGACGGTTCAACTTGTGGTCAAGCCGTCCCGTTTTACCCGTCCAAAGCTTGTGGCTACTTATTATCTAACTTGACTTTTGAACCCATTTAGAGACAATTCAAAATAGGCCAACAGGAAGCAGTTCCGCAATAGTGGAGAAGATTTTAAGAACAAGATTCAAGATTTTATATGACTATGATTTCTTTTGTTTTTAAGCTATTCTTGATTGAAGCTAGTATCCCATGATTTTCCAAAGCAAACTTCTTTCCATACAACACCGACACACCAAACCTAGCCTTTAATTTAAGGCTCATGACAATGCCACGTGGCGAGGCACCACTGATCAAAATCATACAAATGGCTAGGACCTCACCTTGTAGCTTCGGGACCTCAATTTTAGTATATTGGAACCTCGCTCTTCCCTATTGCATGACTTGTTGTTTGGTTTTTGGACCTTCAGTAAGCTTACAATGATTATTATTTTCCTATCAACTAGAAGGTAAGTTGGACTTAATGGCTTAAATCAAGTTTTTTAATTATGGGACTTGGTTATTGGTTACTGTAATGATAGAACCTCAAAGAACAAAATTTAATGACATAATGATAATATATTGATATTCTTGTATTCTAACTCAAGTACAAATCTTCATACAAAATTATATTCTACTTAACAACTAACTTAGCTCGAAGAAAAAGCAACACTTTTAATAAGTATCAAATAGTTGATAACCAAGTCAAAGCTTTGTCATTGTTTCTAAAAATCTAAACACTTAAACTATCAAGGTTCAAAGCTTTGTCATGCTTGGGATTTTAACACAAAAACTAAAAAATTCCACTCCTAGGGAAGTCAAAACTTCGCCATCATAGGGAAACCAACACAACTAAAGGACAAAGATAGACAAAGAAAAATCAACCTAAACAAGTTGGTGCAAACACATTAGTACAATACTCCATAAACACAAGTTAGTGCACAATTGTCAACCAAAATATACACCAAAAGCCCCTCAAGGTGCTGTGAGAGATTATTCTAGTATTAGTACAAAGAAACAAGACAACTGCCAAACTTCAACAAAAATTCAAGAAACTTCCACAAACATCAACAAGTTAATAAATAACTCAAGCAAAGTTCAAACACAAGTAAGGTTTAAAGGGACCCCTAAGTCCTTCAAAGCTTGTAGAAATGCAACAAAATGGAGCTTGAAATGCTCCAAAAACAAGTACGTTTACAACTTGGCTCAAGAATGGCCAAAAATCCAAACTAACGGACCCAATAGTGTAACAAAGACAAAAATTGGCTACAAGGAAAGTTAGGGGTTCAAAATATGTACCGAGGGGTGATTTGAGAGGAGAAGGGGTATTTTTATATATATTTTCAAGGGCATCCATCTCCTCTCATTTCCTAACTGTAATCTTATCATTTAAGATTTTCATCCTAATCTTCTTGTTTTTTATTTTCACGCTAGACCAAACTCTAACTTTTGGAGTTTAACTCCAAATCACAAATGGATTGTGCCATTGGATTTAGAAGGCCATTTTTAGTCTACAAGACTCCCACCCCTTTTTCCTACCTAAAAAACGCAAGGAATCCTAGCACCAACTTAAAACCAAAAAAGGGTAAAAATTCAAAGTTTGGAGTTTGACTTTTCTATGAAAAATAACTAGCCTAAGATTTTTAATAGGTGTAAGGGAGTAGTAAAAGACCCGACTTCGTGTGCTCCCGAAACGCCGGTCAACTCTGCAAATAATCTTTAATTTTGTCAGTTTTGGAGGATCTTGTCAATTTTGATACTTTTGACTATTGGAATGCCATTGAACTTATTGGAGCGCTTTAATAATATAAAAGAAGCTACGCTAATTTTTAATGAGATTTTACCACACTTTGGGTAATTTCTACAAATTTTCCATCGTGAATTTTGGAGGTTGACCATCCGGAATAATATCTTCTTACTATCAAAAAATTACAAAACTTTTTGTAGAACCTTTCATAGAATCCTACAACACATTTGCAAGCTTAAATGTTTTACCTTACACCTTCAAAAAAGAAAATTAAATCCCGCTACCTCCTTTAACTTCTGATGAACATGGAATCTTCCAAACAAAAGGGAATCTTGGCAAACTAATTATGCCGCTAGACTTTTGGCACGATGTCCACCTCAAATTACCATACTTAAATTATAAATTCCCTTCACTGATCCATCTTGATTTTTCTTCACCTATAGACTAATGATTGAGGTGTCCACTGTTTTGTCAATGGTATGGGGAAACTGAAACCCCTCATTGGAAATCTACTCTAGGATTCTCACATAATTCCTTCAAAACAATTTAGCATGTATGTGTCACCTACACATCACATTTAGAAAATAGGACTATTTCTACTTAAATACACTTATTATGTATAATTTGTGGGTTTCTAGCCTATTTACATGCAGGATTGGGTTGTAATTAAAGAAAAATACTTTATTTAGGATGAAATGCTATATTAGCATATGACATACTTATTTTGGTTGTACACTCTTTAGGGGGCTTTTTGTATATAAAACTACATTCAAAACTATAAGAAATCCAAAATAAATGAATCATAAATTCTAAGTGACAAAACGGATACTCACAGTATTAAATTATAGATAATTATGAATGAAGGGGTGTCTTAGAGGAAGTTTGAAGTATATGTAGTTAGGAAGTTTCATTTTTTAAGGAAAGCAGACAAATGTAGTCTAGCCTCTCTTGTGTGTTTGTTTTTCTACAAGTATTTTCTATGTACATTTTCTATGAATATTTGCCACAAACTATTTTTTGTACTTCCTTTCCATGAATCAATTTAAAGTGTTATAAATTGATTTGTAATGTATTAAATGTGTACTTGTGTAAAATTATATTTGATTGAAATATAAATGTGATGTGTGTGATTTAGATTTGTTAGATGCAAATGCATATCGTGTAAATTGTTTGTATTGTAAATTTAATGAGCAATGAAATTGACGAGGTTTAAATTGAAGAATTTGTAATAACTTGAGTGTTAATTATTATTAAAAAAATTCATAGTGGTTATCTATAGTTTATCAGTGCATTTAGTGTGATTGACAAATTGCAAGCATGCATCTCTACCTAATTGATTATGAATGTGGTATGTATTATAAAAATTAAAGTTGATAATTTACTATTGCCGTGGCCAATGCAAGATGGCTAATTAATCAATAAACAAGGTTGTGTAATTAATTAAAGATTGTGGGCAAATAAGTAAATATATTTGAAATAATAATAAGTGATCTTAAAAATAATAAGACGGCAATAAATATTATTTATCTAGATTTGAAATTGCTATTATTCTATGGTTAGAATGTATGCAAGTAAAAATAAATAAGAGTGCATGGTCATTGCAAATTATCAAATTTTCTAGATTGATGTTTATTCATTGTGGAAATGAAAGTGGTTGAAAGAAGAGAGATGTTGTGGAAGTGTTTATAGAGATTGAATGAACTAGGAGAGACTACAAACATTGATTATGAAAATTGAGATTATTGCATAACTATGAATTTAAAAGCAATTATATAAAAATAGATTATTGCCATGAGATAATTCTATTGCAATATTTCTTGGTGTTCTTTGCAATTTATTTATAGCATACTGCATTTGCATGGGTTTGCATTCATTGTCTATTAATTGATGGACGTAGTTATAGATTTTTTTAAAGAAAATATGCATGTCCGTTTTTGTATTAACATACCTTTATAAGCCTGATTAATACATTATTTCCTAAATAGAGTATTATTTACCTATGTGTGACTTTAGCTACTCAAAATTCTAGTTAACTTGAGCCTTCCCCTAAAGAACCCATTTTATTATATTTTTTCTTGATTGCTATCTTCCGTACTACATGAGATCAATATGTTTTGAGCATTCATAATGTTTGGAATTCTTGCTTAGTGCAATACAAGATTGGTTGTTACAATAAATAAAACTTCGTAGCACAAAATTGTAATTAAGTTCAGGGATAACGGTTTGAAGCCAAATGGGCTCTTTAGTTGTTGTAGTGGCTAGAATATATTTTACATTTGTCAAAGAAAGTGTTACAATAGATTACTTGCGGACATGAAAAAAGGCAAGATGAATCTATTTGAAAATATATCCAAAGGTAGACCTTCAAGTATAAGGTCATCAACTTAATTGGAGTCAATCCATCCACATAACTTTTGGAAAGGAAATAAATATATATTAGCACTATAATAGGTGAGTCCTTGCCGAGAAGTTCCATGGAGATAATGAAATATTTATTTAACTCCAAGCTAATGTGCTAGAGTTATATTTTGCATAAATTGAGCTAAGTGATTAATTGAAAAGGCCAAATCCCAACGAGTGCAAGTAACAAGGTACAGCAAGCTGCAGATAGCTTGTTTGTATGAAATCTTATCCATAAGTTGTTGTTCTTCAGGAATAAAGGCATAACTTTGGTGGCATGAATATCAAATGCAAGCTTCAAGAGATGTGGCAGCCGAATTTGAAGTGGCCATAGTAAATTTGATTAAGAGATCATAGATGTATTTATCTTGTGATAATATTAATGTCTTATTCAAGCTATCTTGATGAATCTCAGTACTAATAATAGATTCAATCTCTTGATTATCAATCATTGAAAAACGATGAGTCAATAGCGCTTTGGTAATGGACAAGAATTGAAAATTGTCAAAAAATAGTATTAGGTCATCAAAATAGAGACACAAGAGTAAAATAGAAGTATGTGAGTGTTTAACATAAACATTTGGATTAAATTCACAATTAGAGAAGTCATAGCTCAATAAAAAAAATTATTGAAGAGTTTGTATCCAACTTGAGGGGCTTGTTTAAGTCCATAGAAAGATTTTAATAATTGATAAACTTGATGTTTAGTTCTGGATTTAATGTATCCATTGAATTGGATGATGTAAATTTCTTTACGTAGTACATCATTTTAAAAGGTTGTGATCACATCCATTTGGTAGATGTGATAGTCATATATAATGGCCAGTGTTAAAAGGATTTGGAATGATGTCATTTTGATGACATGAGAGAAAGTATCTAGTAGTCAATTTTTTCTTGTTGTAAGAAGTTGCAAGCCACAAATCTTGCTTTGAAACAAGATAAAGATCCGCCAAAATTCAATTTTCTAAGGAATATTCATTTTGTGCTAATTACATATCTATTGGAGGAAAGATCAATAAGGTTTCAAGTTTGATTGTTGATCAAGGACTAATATTCTTTGTTCATTTTTGTTTTCTAATGAATTAAATTAGGTCTTGTTAAAACTTCATTTACAAAGCTTGGTTTACTAATTTGAATGATAAAGGTATAGATGTAGAAATTATCATCACGAAATTTTGTTGATTGCTAGGCTCTATGGTTAGTAAAATGAAAAGTTCTTAGAGGAAATTTTGTTAAGAATTGCGCACAATTTGAAGGTTGTTTGAATGTGGCAATAATGTGTTCAAAGATGAGGGGACAATTCTAATATTGAATCTCTTACTCAATGTTGTTGGTTTGAAGGGTAAGTTGAGGAAGTTGAGCGGGCAACTCAAGTGGAATTAAATTTGGTTAACTTATACATGTGAGGTATGGTCTATCTTTAAAAATGAGGATGTGATTGGATCAAGGACAATATATAAATCTTTCAAGTCTATTAATAAATTTAAAATTAAAATTTTATTTTAGATCATTTTGTTTTTAGAAAAAAATTACGTCACATCTTGAAAAGATGGTACAGGATTCATGGTCATATAATTGATAACCTTTAATACCATTGAATTCACCATAGCCAATGAAAGTGTATTTAAACTTTTGATCTTTATCTTCTTTTGCTTTTCATCAAGGATATGAATATAGGTTAAGCAGCCAAATATTATCAATTGTGAGAAATTAGGTTGAATATTGATCTGTAATTGATAGGGTATTGAATTGGTTAAATTTTTGGTGAAGAAAAGATTTATCAAATAGCATCATGTTGCAATTGCTTCAACCATAAATAAGTTGTAAAGACTGGCAACTTTGAGCATGCTTTGGATTGATTTGATTAAGGTTTAAAAATCCATAGACTTAATCATTTCACTCCTTGCACAGACATAATTTCAATTTGATTTTTTTATCATTTCTAATTTATAGCAACTGCAACGACAAATTGTCTACAGCTCACTTCTTCTTATTTGCTGGTTTAGCAATCTAAGATCTAGACACTCTTACAAGATCATTGTAAATAATATATTAACCACATTTATCTTAACAAGTTGTCTTTCAAACTCTTGAGAAACAGAGACAAAGAACAATTAATTTGCTATCAATTTCTACATACTTCATCAACTTATACATTCTAATTTAAGATTATTGACAACTCGTCCAATAATTATATAATGACATGTACAATTCAAAGCAATTTGTTAAGAATTAACTTACCCGGTAAAGTGTTCTCGGTTGGTCCTTCACAATCCAACACCAAGCCTGATTATTGCTTGCAATCCTTAGTCGATTAATTTGTCTGGTTTCTTCAACTTCTGAGTTGACAAATTGTCCCAGAGCAAGTATCCAAGTACAATGCTCAATTGACAATTCGTTTTATACAGACATCATTCACCAAATTCAAAAATTCACTATGAAAACTTCAATGGCAAATACACAATTCACTGGACTAAAATCAACCCATACAATTATGTACTCACAACTTGTCACAACCACATATATAAACACACAATGAATGAACTTAAGGATACTTGTCAATTGTTACAATCATAAAATTTCAACAATCCAATCACTAGATTAATTCACCAATGCAAACACAATTTGTCACACACACAATAGATCCAATCGTTGAATCACAATAATACACATCAGCACTATGGTGCTAGACAATTAGTTCAAAAGACAATTTGTATTACTGAATTGAAGGAGTTCACAATTTGCAAGAACAGCTTGACACTTAAGACGCGAGAAAAATTGATTGAGAGAGTGAGAGAGAAGAAATTGACAATTTGTCCATCTTAAGCTACTGAAAAGGTGTGGGACTTTGAGTGTCAACCAATGCTAAGACAATTTGTCACTCTTCCAATCTAGTCTATTCACAACTTTCAAAATCTTTCATCTATTTGTACATTTATCATTCAATTCCCGTTTACTTCCTAAAGACAAGTAGTAAGTGACTCATTTTTACACTACTAAAGACAAGTAGTCAAAAAACAAAAAATTCATTGTGCTCACATGGTCATATAATTGATAACCTTTAATACCATTGAATTCACCAAAGCCAATGAAAATGTATTTAAACTTTTGATCTTTATCTTCTTTTGCTTTTCATCAAGGATATGAATATAGGTTAAGCAGCCAAATATTATCAATTGTGAGAAATTAGGTTGAATACTGATCTGTAATTGATAGGGTATTGAATTGGTTAAATTTTTGGTGAAGAAAAGATTTATCAAATAGCATCATGTTGCAATTGCTTCAACCATAAATAAGTTGTAAAGACTGGCAACTTTGAGCATGCCTTGGATTGATTTGATTAAGGTTTGATTCTTGCATTCAAAGATTCAATTTTGACTTGGACTATAGAGTTTGTAAATTGATGTTGGATGCTGAAATTTGTACAAAACTTGCTAAAGTTCTTTGAAATAAACTTACTACTATTATTAGAATAAAAAAACATTGTCTTATGACTTGTTTGATTCTTGACTAGAACTTTGTATTGTATAGCTACTATATTAAGGGTGGCAAAAAATTTACGAGGAAGTCATGAACATATAGTGTTCACGTATAGTGTTCACAGATTTGTGGAGTGAAAAAAGGATGCCTTATAATGTGGATCAAATGGTGGGACCCCTAGATGGAATTGCAGAGTTTGACTACTACATATCTATCCGAGAAAGTTCTAATAATAATAGTAGGTTGGCATTACAACAATTGTGCTAGATATGCTACAAGCTTCTTTTATAGGTAGTCAAGTAATTGTATTAGATGACTTGATAAATCAAACTTGTTTTCTATACAACAATACATTGCAAAAAATGTACTATACATAAATCCAAGCGAGACAAGCTGCAATGCTAATAATTGAGAACCCAAAGGCAGAAGAGCCTCAATACACTAGTACACCTTGTGTGGAGCTCTCATCAACTCATGTGGTATATTCTAGGACAAAAGAAGTAGAAGAGATAACTAGGGATAAAATGGAGGATGTAGAAGAAAATGAAGGTTTTCAATGAGTGGATACACCAGTAAGGGAAGAATATGAAATAAGAGATGTAGGTGCAGATGATTCAGAGTATGGTTCCATCCTATGTAGAAGGAAGAGGACGAAAAAGAAGATGACTTAGAAAAAGATATATCTAACTAAAAATATGGTTCATTAGAGTGGGTTTTTTTATTCATCAAAGCAAAAGAATAATTCATAATTAAACAAGACAATCCTTCGGGAGGAAAGAAAAAGCATGAAGACGAAAGTGGTGGTCCATAAGCCATTGGGGAAGTTAGAGACTAAAGTTTTAGTGCAACATAGTGGTGCTAAGAGAATTGTGTCTCTAATGTATGAAGTTCAAAAGGTGGATTGATCTGTAGATTAGGTAACATCTGAGGCAGAGATAATTTCACTAGGAGATGGTGTGAAAGACATCAATTTGGAGGAGGTAATTAAACTTCGACCTATAATAGAGTACTAAGGAGAGGAAGACACTCATAGAGGAATGTTGGAGACAACATGTGAACTTGAAATAGCATAAGTAGTTACTTTGACTAAAAAGGTAGTGATAGAAACATAAGATAGGAAGATCTCCAATTCCCATAGTGGAAGAGATGTAGGATATGGTGCAAGAATCAATTGTATTGATTTTGCCTCCAATGTCAGCAACAATGACCTCGCAAAATACGACATCAACCTTTCATTGTACTAGGATTGAAGGACAATACAAATTTGAGCATATAACTTCAATCTTAAAGAAAACATTGCATATGGATTGAGTACCTTCTCTAGAAGCTAAAGCTATAGGTGATAGGGCCTTAGACTATGTTGGACTACAAATTCCACTCAAGATTCATGCAATATTCACAATACAACTTGTAAATAGGGAAGCAAAGAAAGAGATATGAACTCAATCTTTAAGGATAATTGTAGAGAAGCTATAGACAATGGATTAGTGAAGTGACAAGTTTTACATAAAGATTACGGTAGTAGATGGTGTTAACGATTAACAGAGAATGATTTTTGTATAGTGACTTGTTTTCTAATTTTGCAATTGAATGATAATAAATTGATGGTGTGCTCTTTTTCAAGCTAAGTACAAATTATTGATGTTATTATTTGAATGATTGGAAGAAATGAAGTAAACAAGGAACAACATGTGCAATGTATATGTTAATAATTGAGCTTTTCGATGATTTTGTATTATAAAATTATAAATTCTTACATATTTGAAGTGCATTTTTAATCACATTATGCGTACTAATGTACTGTTGGCAATAGAATTAGAAGATTTTATTGGACAATTTATAAAGAAAAAAATCCTAAATCACTTGTAAAAATGATATACCACATTTTTGGAAATAAAAAAATGCATCTATCTTGTCATACAATCAATGCACTTAATTGTCCCAGTACAAAAATTAAGAATAGCATATTAGTAGTGAATATATTCTTTAGGTATATTGTTCTTTTGATAATCTACCATATATAAAATCTAGAAATAACTAATATGACTTGACTTGAATTTAATCATATAGGTATAGCATTAGAAAAGAGGCAAACAAAAAATTAGTTGAAAATTATATATTTTATACAAAGAAAAAATTAACTATCCAACTAGAATAGTTTTGTCCCTAGCATCTTAATAAGATTAAGACAATTTTACTAAATTAGTATTTTGCAATTGTAGGTGCATGGAGTATATATTGCCTAGTGCATTAGAGATGCATGGGCTTGTCAATTTAGAGGGTGAATCACAATTCTTGCAAACCCTAACACACTCGTAAAAGACAATCTTCTATAATATAAACAATGCTTAAGCCAAAACACCCAAACCATCTCCATCTCCATTCCTAATAAGTAAACTTCCATTGAAAGTGTCCTCCAAAGTGCCATAAAATTGTTCTTTTATTTAATTGCAATTGGTTGATTATAGATTCTCTAATTTCAATTTTATGACCAAGCTATGTGACAATTTCAAAGACCTAGGGAGCTTCTACTTCTGAAAATTCATATTAATTATATGTGTTATCCATTTTTTTTAAATCCATAATTTTCAATTGCCGATACCACAAAAATATTTTATTTTTCTTGAAAAAAGTGCTTCTAACTATACTAATTTGTTTATTTTTTGACATTTTTGGGTGTTCTCAATTTAGATGCTCACATATTTGGAAGCCATTTGAGATATAAGATAGTGTGCTTTAAAAGCGACCATACTCTAAAAGCAATCATGACACAAGGATACACTTTTGCTTTCTCCAATGTACCAATAATGTACATTTGAAGAGATTATTTTTTTAGTGAACATTGTGCATATTTCAACTTAAAAAAATCGTAACTACTTCCATAAAGGTCCAAAAAATACGAAACAATTTGAATTTGATCCCAATTCCATTTTTCTTCCTACAAAAAAACCTACTTACAATTGTTTGGAGGAGTGTACTTCCCCCCAAAGCCAATCAGCTCTTAAATGGTTGCTTTTAAGAGCAGACTACTTTATATCCATGATCCCAATACTTCATGTCAAAATCTTTGACCATAGCTAGTCAACTCTGAAAATGATGTAAAAAAAAAACTGTCAACTCCCACATCAGTGGACCGTTTGCGGTAGACTTAGTCTCACCGCACAAGCTTGAACGGGGGCCGAGATCATTCACTCCCGCCACCTTCATCCTAATCTGCCTCCAAATCTGTCTCCAACTAAAATTTTTTTTTCGAGCTAAAATCTTTTCCCAACTAATTCTTCATCCCCACACCATTCATCCCTTTCTGCTGACTAAGAATTTCCTGAATTCCACCAAACCCCGTGTTGTTGGCCTGCCACTCACTCAGGCAGGCCGTTCTCTTAACCTATTCTAATCAGAGACCCCCTCCCCACCCCCAGTGGTACCGAATAATTTTTGGGGAAGCTCATCGCGACAGCCTGGACAAAGGGGCAAAAAAAAAGTGGCATTGGACAAAGGCATCAAATGTTATGGCCCATTCTTCCACTGCTCCTAACGCAAACAGTCAGTCAGTCAGACAGACACAAACCCCAGTGGAGAGGCTTGAGTTTTCATGTGTGTTTTGGAACTCATCGGGAACCGGGACCACCTGTTATCCCCTTGGGTGGGAGCTTCGTCGTCATCGTCCTTGTCATTGTCTTACACACGCGCGCGCACACACACACACATGGGATTTTCTACGCTCACTGGATCCACTCTCGCCTCGAGCGCGCGTGAACAGATCCAGTACTGTCCCTGTCCCTGTACACAGAGATGTGTGATGAGTGCCCTGCGGAAGAGCCTCAGTATGGCTGAGGCCTGAGGGGCAAAATTTTGCAGAGGTGTCATTCCTTCATGACACTTTTGTTCAGAGGGAAAGAGAAAGAAAGAAAACTGTGCGCGCAACAGCGCTCCTGTACTGTACTTCACAATCTGAACAAAAGGTCAAACAGGCGCGGCTTTACGTTAACTCGTTCTTAACCCCCCTGTATAATGTCATGATGTGGTGGAGGAGGACGGTTGACAGAAAAAAAGAGTGCAATGAATCAACTTTCAGGTTACTGTTGAAATCAGAAGGAGGCACTTATCCTCACAGGAGGAGGAGCAGGGCCGGTGTTGAGAGCAGCCCTTTTTTTAAGCTTTTTGAGAAAGTGCTAGGATGGCAATCACTTAAATTTCTATATTCATCGATCTTTTGGACCAAAAAAAATACTTTTCAATCATATTTATGCACTTTTTCATCCAAATCTGGCGACTTCATCCACATTTAAAATAGAAATGCAAAATTTTTTGGCGAGAAAAGATTATTTTCATCTGGCAAAAAGTAAAAGTTTTATTTTGAAATGGTGCTATCTGGCCCCATGGTGCCAAAAGAAAAAGGGCTGGTTGAGAGTGACCAATTAGGTGTGAAGATAGGAGGTTTGTAAACCGACCAGGTTCGGAGGTACGAGAAGCCGTAGTTCACTTCATTTGTTTCAAAAAATAATTAAAAATAACAATAAGGTAGGAGAGGTCTGTAAACCATCCTTTCAAGCCTACGTACCTTGTCAATGCCATAATAATAGATATCTCAAGGAACATATCACTCATTTCAAGATAGGGGACACGATCAAAACTTGGTTGGTTTAGGGACCACCTACCTTAAATGCGTCTCATGTCAAGGAACGAGAAGCATGTTCCTTGAACTATCTATTATTGTCATTGATGAGGTGGACAAGTTTGGAGGACCTGTTGTGGACCTTCTAGTTTTGAAAGCAAATTGTTCTTCTAGATAGATATACAAGCAATTGCTTACATGTATAAGTCTTTAACATAACCATATGGATGTGGGAAATCCAAATTTGAATTGAATTTGCTAACAATATGGAATACATGTATATGGATAATGATATAAGGTGGGTACTTTTTGCTAATACTATGCCAAGTTTCTACTATTAGAACAATCAAATTTTCATTGATTTTCTTGTTGACAAGTGAAAAGGAGGTTCCAGTGCATCCAAAACCTGCCATTTGAATACAGTATCCCAAAGATTTGGAGGGTCCAAATTTTGGGGAGTAGAAGTTCTATAATTGTTTCTTCCAACATAGGCACATATTGATTTTGAAGATGTACACAGGATGAAGATGTCGAATTTGGCTCACTGGCATATTTCGGGTACCCAACCTTGCTGTAGAGAAGTGATCCAAATATTAGCTTTATGTCTTGTATGTGATTCACATGCTAACAGTGTACCAACATGTGTCATACTGTTGTAATTTATTACTGCTGGCCCTGCCAGTTCTGCTCCAGTCTGCTGACACGTACTCCCCTCAGTCTGAAATGCCAGAATTTAGGGCACACACAACTGATCAAAGATTTGAAATGGGAACTTAGATCACATCCAACCAGCCGTTACTAGAGTGGTGACCAGACCAAAGTGACAGAAATTTTGTTTGTTTGTGCCAAAACCACATAACTTCAGGTGGGTACCCCTCGAATCGACACTTTTTGCTACTGTGCCTAGCCCCTTAACGCCTCAATTCTTTTTCCAAAATTTTGCACATTTTTGCTTATATATTTGTACAAAAATATCATATACTGGAATTTCATGAAATTGGTCATTAAGGAAGGTTGTCTTTTTCAAGATTCAAAGGTTACATTGGATGAACGAGAAGTTGGTTGGACAAAACAGCAAGCCCTCTGTTCATCGTCTAGAAAATGGACGTCGAAGCACTTAAAGGCTAGGCAAGCCTATTATCACTGTGATTTGCAATTTGCATATCTTGGGTCCAACTCGAAAAGGGGTCACATATTTTTCAAAGGTGTATGCTTGTTTAATGAATCAAACCCAAGTGGAATCATCAGTTTCCGTTGAAAATTTAAATTTATGTGGATTTTTGAAGTGGTCAGCCCTAAAATTATAGAATCTCACACAGAGTGGAGTCATAAACATTTCATAAACAAACCACAAACGCCTTTCGATGTATCTATTAGCACTTGAATACTCACCAATAAAGAATTGACACATTATCCCTTGTTGGCACTGATTTCATCAAAAAAATAAAAAAATTTCATTGACTTTTTTGTTGGCAAGTGAAAAGAGGTTCTCAATGCACCGGCAAAGATCATAGCATTTAGATATTGTGTGCAAAAGTTATAAAAGGTCGAAGTATTTTTGGTAGATGTTTTAAAATCGTTTCTTCAACTTATGTACATATTGATTTTGGAGATGTCCTCAAAGTGAAGATGGTGGTTTCAAGTGGGGTGCAATTTTGGATGCACCCCATCTTATTATATGAGTGAGAAAGGGGACATTTTTATCCCATTTGTGAAGGGATGAATCTATCAATAATCACTCAATTTTTTTCAAAGTAGGATGACATTGCACATTTGAGTAAATAGATACAATTGAATTAATGTATTATTTTTCATCCATAATCCATGTATTAATGCGGATAAGTACTTTAAGAAAAACTTATGAGTAGGGAAACGAAATTAATGTCACTGCAAAATTAGTATGATTATAGTTTCTTTTGAATAAAATAGTACAATATTGTAGTGTTTTAGCCTCTACTAATTTAACCCCTAATGACTTGTAACAACAATTTTGCAATCACTACTTGTCTATGAGCTACTTTGGGGAGCTAAATTCAATTTTCTTTCAACTCGTTTGGGATAATCAAATGAATTATCTTTTGATAGCTGTTTTACAAATTCAATTTTTTATAGCCTAAACTTTTCTTGAAAAGCAAAAGCATAAATTGTACAATATTATTTGAATTGTTAAATAAATAAATTCTATAGAAGATAATGGTTTTGATGATCAAATCTTTAAGTGAACACTTTACACTAATCAATATAAAATGAAATGTTTGTCAACCATAAAAAAATTCGTATTCTAAATCTATAAATTATATTTTACATAATATATTATCACTTGCTTTTAATTTGATTTTAGTAATAGCTACAAATATTTGTTCAAATTCAACCATACAGGTCATTTATATTCACGATACATAACGTAATCTCTTTGATTAAAAACCCCAAGAACTTGTGAAAAACATATTTTGCATTACATTTAAGTTCAATCCCTCTAGAATAACTAAGATTAAATATTTTAGAAACATTGTGATCTTTGGAAATTAGTGATATAAAAGTAAATCAAATAAATCAATTTAACTATATCAGTTTAGTCAAGATTGCAAATTATACTATCTTTGTAAACAATAAAAACAAACATATAATCTATGCAAGAATCTATTTATAAAGCAATTGGCTTGCTTTTTGAAGAAATGCCCATTCAAAAACTAGATTTTCATTGTCCTTATCTACTTTTTGGTCATGATGCCCACAAAAGAAACTGCACCTACTTGCAACCCATTTCTAAATGTACAATCTCAACACAATAGTCTAGTATCAATTTTGGATGCACCTATGTTCAAAACTTTGCAAATTCATAATTTATTAAAATAGTGCCAAAAAAATGTTTTTTAAGCAAAACTTTGACTTCTAATAAAACTCAACAAAAATGTAAACATCTTAATAATAGGATCCACATTCAAATACTCATTTGGACAATTTTAGGTTTATTTATCTTCTTTCTACATGATAATATTAAAGAAATTAAAATGAGATTTGAAATATTATAATAAACAATTAAAATTCCTTTAACCCCTAAAGTCCCAAGGTCTTTTTTCTTCAAAAACCACTCAAAATTGCCATTTCTATAGCAAAGAGCAACAAAATATTCAAAATGTTTTTTTTTGCATATCTAACCATAGGATCTTGCACTAGACTGGTATAAAAATGTGTGAAAGAAATTTCACAAAGTTTGACCATGTAGGTTGCAAGACATTTGCGCTTAAAGTAGAGAAAACAAGTTTTTTTTTCACTTTGTTCAACTACACTCTTTGGCTTTGAACCTTCATAACTTATAATTTTTGCTCTATTGATTTTGAATTTCTAATTTTGTATAATAAAGAATTGAGTTGAGAGTCTAAGAAAAAATATTCAAAAAACACACACTTAGTTTTCACTCATTAAAAATTTATTAAGTAGAAGTAGGTTCAAGATTGAAGGACAAACTAAACCGTTAATAGCTTCAACATGGAATTGAAATACACTAATCTCAATGGTGAGATTGCTCTAGCAAGAAATCTTAACCTTGTGAAACTTTTTATTTATAAAAATTGTGAAAATTGAGGTCAAAAATGAATCCTACAAGTTATTTTTTCAAGAAGATGCTCTGATTGCCCGAAAAACAGCATTGACCATAATTTTCACATAACAAATCCAAATGAAATAAATCAAAGCTTTCCATGTACATAAAAATATAACATTTAAAAAATAACTTAATTTTTTCTTTTACTTTAAGGTTTTTTGAAGGGATTTTTCTGCTTGCCAAACTAAAAAAATGACTTTTTGTGCCATAACTTTGCTCCCGAGCTCCG